>WNGS01004487.1:20173-37899 GCA_020271785.1 Procambarus virginalis
CTTGACCACCGGGTCTGGCATGGTCTTGACTCTTGACCACCGGGTCTGGCGTGGTCTTGACTCTTGACCACCGGGTCTGGCATGGTCTTGACTCTTGACCACCGGGTCTGGCGTGGTCTTGACTCTTGACCACCGGGTCTGGCGTGGTCTTGACTCTTGACCAACGGGTCTGGCGTGGTCTTGACTCTTGACCACCGGGTCTGGTGTGGTCTTGACTCTTGACCACCGGGTCTGGCATGGTCTTGACTCTTGACCACCGGGTCTGGCGTGGTCTTGACTCTTGACCACCGGGTCTGGCATGGTCTTGACTCTTGACCACCGGGTCTGGCGTGGTCTTGACTCTTGACCACCGGGTCTGGCATGGTCTTGACTCTTGACCACCGGGTCTGGCGTGGTCTTGACTCTTGACCACCGGGTCTGGCATGGTCTTGACTCTTGACCACCGGGTCTGGCGTGGTCTTGACTCTTGACCACCGGGTCTGGCGTGGTCTTGACTCTTGACCACCGGGTCTGGTGTGGTCTTGACTCTTGACCACCGGGTCTGGCGTGGTCTTGACTCTTGACCACCGGGTCTGGCGTGGTCTTGACTCTTGACCACCGGGTCTGGTGTGGTCTTGACTCTTGACCACCGGGTCTGGCATGGTCTTGACTCTTGACCACCGGGTCTGGCGTGGTCTTGACTCTTGACGACCGGGTCTGGCATGGTCTTGACTCTGACCACCGGGTCTGGCGTGGTCTTGACTCTTGACCACCGGGTCTGGCATGGTCTTGACTCTTGACCACCGGGTCTGGCGTGGTCTTGACTCTTGACCACCGGGTCTGGTGTGGTCTTGACTCTTGACCACCGGGTCTGGTGTGGTCTTGACTCTTGACCACCGGGTCTGGTGTGGTCTTGACTCTTGACCACCGGGTGTGGCATGGTCTTGATCTTGACCACCGGGTCTGGCGTGGTCTTGACTCTTGACCACCGGGTCTGGCATGGTCTTGACTCTTGACCACCGGGTCTGGCGTGGTCTTGACTCTTGACGACCGGGTCTGGCATGGTCTTGACTCTTGACCACCGGGTCTGGCGTGGTCTTGACTCTTGACCACCGGGTCTGGCGTGGTCTTGACTCTTGACCACCGGGTCTGGTGTGGTCTTGACTCTTGACCACCGGGTCTGGTGTGGTCTTGACTCTTGACCACCGGGTCTGGCATGGTCTTGACTCTTGACCACCGGGTCTGGCGTGGTCTTGACTCTTGACCACCGGGTCTGGCATGGTCTTGACTCTTGACCACCGGGTCTGGCGTGGTCTTGACTCTTGACCACCGGGTCTGGCATGGTCTTGACTCTTGACCACCGGGTCTGGCGTGGTCTTGACTCTTGACCACCGGGTCTGGCGTGGTCTTGACTCTTGACCACCGGGTCTGGCGTGGTCTTGACTCTTGACCACCGGGTCTGGCGTGGTCTTGACTCTTGACCACCGGGTCTGGCGTGGTCTTGACTCTTGACCACCGGGTCTGGCGTGGTCTTGACTCTTGACCACCGGGTCTGGCGTGGTCTTGACTCTTGACCACCGGGTCTGGCGTGGTCTTGACTCTTGACCACCGGGTCTGGCGTGGTCTTGACTCTTGACCACCGGGTCTGGCGTGGTCTTGACTCTTGACCACCGGGTCTGGCGTGGTCTTGACTCTTGACCACCGGGTCTGGCGTGGTCTTGACTCTTGACCACCGGGTCTGGCGTGGTCTTGACTCTTGACCACCGGGTCTGGTGTGGTCTTGACTCTTGACCACCGGGTCTGGGTGGTCTTGACTCTTGACCACCGGGTCTGGTGTGGTCTTGACTCTTGACCACCGGGTCTGGCATGGTCTTGACTCTTGACCACCGGGTCTGGCGTGGTCTTGACTCTTGACCACCGGGTCTGGCATGGTCTTGACTCTTGACCACCGGGTCTGGCGTGGTCTTGACTCTTGACCACCGGGTCTGGCGTGGTCTTGACTCTTGACCACCGGGTCTGGCGTGGTCTTGACTCTTGACCACCGGGTCTGGCGTGGTCTTGACTCTTGACCACCGGGTCTGGCGTGGTCTTGACTCTTGACGACCGGGTCTGGCGTGGTCTTGACTCTTGACCACCGGGTCTGGCGTGGTCTTGACTCTTGACCACCGGGTCTGGCGTGGTCTTGACTCTTGACCACCGGGTCTGGCGTGGTCTTGACTCTTGACCACCGGGTCTGGTGTGGTCTTGACTCTTGACCACCGGGTCTGGCGTGGTCTTGACGACCAGGTCTGGCGTGGTCTTGACTCTTGACCACCGGGTCTGGCGTGGTCTTGACTCTTGACCACCGGGTCTGGCGTGGTCTTGACTCTTGACCACCGGGTCTGGCGTGGTCTTGACTCTTGACCACCGGGTCTGGCGTGGTCTTGACTCTTGACGACGGGTCTGGCGTGGTCTTGACTCTTGACCACGGGTCTGGCGTGGTCTTGACTCTTGACCACCGGGTCTGGCGTGGTCTTGACTCTTGACCACCGGGTCTGGCGTGGTCTCGACTCTTGACCACCGGGTCTGGCGAGGTCTTGACTCTTGACCACCGGGTCTGGTGTGGTCTTGTCTCTTGACCACCGGGTCTGGCGTGGTCTTGACGACCAGGTCTGGCGTGGTCTTTACTCTTGACTACCGGGTCTAGCATGGTTTTGACTCTTGACCACCGGGTCTGGCATGGTCTTGAATCTTGACCACCGGGTCTGGCGTGGTCTTGTCTCTTGACTACCGGGTCTGGCGTGGTCTTGACGACCAGGTCTGGCGTGGTCTTTACTCTTGACTACCGGGTCTAGCATGGTTTTGACTCTTGACCACCGGGTCTGGCATGGTCTTGACTCTTGACCACTGTGTCTGGCGTGGTCATGACTCTTGACGACCGGGTCTGGCATGGTCTTGACACTTGACCACCGGGTCTGGCGTGGTCTTTACTCTTGACCACCGGGTCTGGCGTGGTCTTGACTCTTGACCACCGGGTCTGGTGTGGTCTTGACTCTTGACCACCGGGTCTGGTGTGGTCTTGACTCTTGACCACCGGGTCTGGCATGGTCTTGACTCTTGACCACCGGGTCTGGCGTGGTCTTGACTCTTGACGACCGGGTCTGGCATGGTCTTGACTCCTGTCCACCGGGTCTGGCGTGGTCTTGACTCTTGACCACCGGGTCTGGCATGGTCTTGACTCTTGACCACCGGGTCTGGCGTGGTCTTGACTCTTGACCACCAGGTCTGGCGTGGTCTTGACTCTTGACCACCGGGTCTGGCGTGGTCTTGACTCTTGACGACCAGGTCTGGCGTGGTCTTGACTTTTGACCACCGGGTCTGGCGTGGTCTTGACACTTGACCAACGGGTCTGGCGTGGTCTTGACTCTTGACCACGGGTCTGGCCTGGTCTTGTCTCTTGACCACCGGGTCTGGCGTGGTCTCGACTCTTGACCACCGGGTCTGGCGTGGTCTTGACTCTTGACCACCGGGTCTGGTGTGGTCTTGTCTCTTGACCACCGGGTCTGGCGTGGTCTTGATGACCAGGTTTGGCATGGTCTTGACTCTTGACCACCGGGTCTGGCGTGGTCTTGACTCTTGACGACCGGGTCTGGCATGGTCTTGACTCTTGACAACCGGGTCTGGCGTGGTCTTGACTCTTGCCCACCGGGTCTGGCGTGGTCTTGACTCTTGCCCACCGGGTCTGGCGTGGTCTTGACTCTTGACCACCGGGTCTAGCGTGGTCTTGACTCTTGACGATCAGGTCTGGCGTGGTCTTGACTCTTGACCACCGGGTCTGGCGTGGTCTTGACTCTTGACCTCCGGGTCTGGCGTGGTCTTGACTCTTGACGACTAGGTCTGGCGTGGTCTTGACTCTTGATCACCGGGTCTGGCGTGGTCTTGACTCTTGACAACCGGGTCTGGCGTGGTCTCGACTCTTGACCACCGGGTCTGGCGAGGTCTTGACTCTTGACCACCGGGTCTGGTGTGGTCTTGTCTCTTGATCACCGGGTCTGGCGTGGTCTTGACTCTTGACCACCGGGTCTAGCATGGATTTGACTCTTGACCACCGGGTCTAGCATGGTTTTTGACTCTTGACCACCGGGTCTCGCGTGGTCTTGACGACCAGGTCTAGCATGGTCTTGACTCTTGACGACTGGGTCTGGCGTGGTCTTGGCGACCGGGTCTAGCATGGTCTTAACTCTTGACAACCAGGTCTGGCGTGGTCTTGACTCTTGACGACCGGGTCTGGCGTGGTCTTGACTCTTGACGACCGGGTCTGGCGTGGTCTTGACTCTTGACGACCAGGTCTGGCGTGGTCTTGACTCCTGACGACCTGGTCTGGCGTGGTCTTGACTCTTGACAACCGGGTCTGGCGTGGTCTTGATGACCGGTTCTGGCGTGGTCTTGACGACCGGGTCTAGCATGGTCTTGATTCTTGACGACCGGGTCTGGCGTGGTCTTTACGACCGGGTCTGGACTGGTCTTGACGACTGGGTCTGACGTAGTCATGAGGACCGGGTCTAGCATGGTCTTGATTCTTGACGACCGGGTCTGGACTGGTCTTGACGACCGGGTCTGGACTGGTCTTGACGACCGGGTCTGGACTGGTCTTGACGACCGGGTCTAACATGGTCTTGACGACCGGGTCTGACCTGGTGCTAACAATCGGGTCTTGCGTGGACCAAACCTGCACACATAAATAACAGCACATGAGACCAGAAAGCATGGAAGGATGTGCAGAATACCCCCGTTGAAAAACGGAGGTACAATAAGTACTCTGAGAGAGAACTCTATCAACATCAGAGGAATATGGAACTAGTTGAGTAAGAACTCGGCAATGTGATGTTACGGTGGCCAAAATATGCCTGGGATATAAACGTATCTGGCGGCGTTCTCAAAACTCAAATGTCGAATACAAAAAATGTTGATTCAAATGTATCAACTTTGTAAAAGAGAAAACATGTACTCCCGACTTTCACCCTCCATGGCTGAGGTATGCTGAACTCTGTAAATACTATATGAATACTAGAACACTTGACGATATATTGGACTTGTACTCAAGTATGACTATGTAATGACTCATGTATATAATGTATGTGCTGTATCTATAACCTTAGCTTAAAAAGGCATCTTAATCACCTTCAGTGGTTAGGTGCTTAATAACACACGAGTTTCTACAGAACCTATCGTACCCTTTCCAAGTAGGAGAGACATAGGTGTATTATGTATATGTATGTGTGTATATATATATATATATATATATATATATATATATATATATATATAAAACATTTATGATCGATGTTCCCTTCGGGAATCTTAATTTTAAGATAAATAGGAAAACCAAGGATATACTGAACATCTTGTTTCAGATTCTTTACTTTAAAATTCATAACGTTTCGAATACTTCTTGTATTCATCATCAGATCTAAAGAAAATAGAAATCACAATCAAATAAGAGGCAAAACAAAGAACTCATACTGAATATGACTGCCTATCAAAGAATGGAAAATTATTAAAAAACAAAACACTTAAGCTTACTTAAAGTGATCAATACAAATAAAACTTATTAATTGTCAAAAAGCTAATTCAAAAACATTCAATTACAACAAGAATTTTATAACTACTACAACAAACCATACTATTAAACTTACGTGAAGTGATCAACTGGAATGAGACTTGATAGCTACAACATATATACTAAACACTATAACAAATATTCATATCATAACTACAAATCTACAAAAAATGTATATAAAAATACAAACAGAGTAAGCGACAAATATAAAATACTACTCAGAATCGTATAAAAACTCAAATATTAAATAAAACTAAATAACAAAAAATGTATATGTATCCTAAATAAAAAGATTATAATAGTGTACAATGTCAAACCCGAAATAAGTAAGAAAAGGCAAAAACATGGTAGACTAAAGCAAATTATAATAAAATTAAACTACCAGAATGAACTATAAAGCAAATTACAGGGCCTACTGTGCACTACACAGTGTACAATTGAACAGCCGAAAGGTTGCTATTTAATAAAGGCCGCAGCTCCTTTATATATAAGGATTCCATTATTCTCAAATCTGACTGGCCATTTATACAAGTGTCCAAAATTTAAAATCAGATTCCAGCAGAGAATGATTAAACTCATAACAATGGTTTCTAATCTCCGAAAATGCTGGTTTAGACAATGGTAATCCAGTCCTAAAAGAAACTCCCCGGTGCTCAAGTATCCTAATCTTAAAGTTCCGAATGGAACTCCCGATATATCCAGCATTACAGCTGGAACAATTATACATATATACGACACTAGAGCACAGGGGGGTAGGCACTTTATCTTTAAATTTAAAATAAGAGCCTATGGTATTAGTGTTGACAAAGATAAATCTAAAGTCTACTTGAGGATAACAATGCTGCAACATTTTCCTCAAACGACTCCTTACAGAAAAACTAATCGTGCCATAGAATGGTAATTTAATATATTTAATATCCCTTTCTACTGTAGCAATCCTACACGATGGGTGAAACTTCTTATTTACGAAATTCCTTATAAAAGTATAAATCATATGTAAAGGATAACCATTGTTTGAAAAAAAATTCACAAGAAAATTAACTTCTTGATCAAAGTTATTCCAATTAGAACATAAAACAAAGGCCCTATTCAGTAAAGTATTAATTGCATTTTTCTTAAAAATATCAGGAACAAAAGAATTAAAATTTAAACCTAACCCAGTAAAAGTTGGTTTTCTAAACACATTAGTGTTGAACCCATTAAGGTTGTTCACTTTGACATCAAGAAACGATAATGAATTATCCACTTCACGCTCCGCAGTGAAACGTATATTACTATGTTGTGCATTAAGATATTCTCTAAATTTCTCAATATGACATTGGTCCCTAAATAACAAAAATGTGTCATCTACATATCTCCTGTACAAGACTGGTTTAAAGGCCAAAGGACATTTATCAAGCCAATTTGTTTCATGAAAACTCAAAAACGCATTAGCGAGTGCAGGACCTAAGGGAGACCCCATTGCTACTCCATCGATTTGTTTATAGTATTTATTATTAAACATAAAGACAGAGTCTTTAACCGCTAATTCTAACAACCGTCTGAATATTTTACTACAAAACCCAGATACTAAATTAGTGTCAGCAAATAGCTGATTTATACAAATATCAATGGTTTCCAACAGAGGAATATTAGTAAAAAGTGATTCAACATCGAAACTGGCCATTATAGTTGGGAACTCAAAATTTAAAGAGGAAAGTTCCTTTACAAAATCCTGAGAATTTCTCACAGTAAATTCATTATGCGTTAATGGTTCTAATAATGGAACCAGAAACTTTGCCAGNTGACCACCGGTCTGGCGTGGTCTTGACTCTTGACCACCGGGTCTGGCGTGGTCTTGACTCTTGACCACCGGTCTGGCGTGGTCTTGACTCTTGACCACCGGTCTGGTGTGGTCTTGACTCTTGACCACCGGGTCTGGCGTGGTCTTGACTCTTGACCACCGGGTCTGGCGTGGTCTTGACTCTTGACCACCGGGTCTGGCGTGGTCTTGACTCTTGACCACCGGTCTGGCATGGTCTTGACTCTTGACCACCGGGTCTGGCGTGGTCTTGACTCTTGACGACCGGGTCTGGCGTGGTCTTGACTCTTGACCACCGGTCTGGCGTGGTCTTGACTCTTGACCACCGGTCTGGCGTGGTCTTGACTCTTGACCACCGGGTCTGGCGTGGTCTTGACTCTTGACCACCGGGTCTGGCGTGGTCTTGACTCTTGACCACCGGGTCTGGCGTGGTCTTGACTCTTGACCACCGGGTCTGGCGTGGTCTTGACTCTTGACCACCGGGTCTGGCGTGGTCTTGACTCTTGACCACCGGGTCTGGCGTGGTCTTGACTCTTGACCACCGGGTCTGGCGTGGTCTTGACTCTTGACCACCGGGTCTGGCGTGGTCTTGACTCTTGACCACCGGGTCTGGCGTGGTCTTGACTCTTGACCACCGGGTCTGGCGTGGTCTTGACTCTTGACCACCGGGTCTGGCGTGGTCTTGACTCTTGACCACCGGGTCTGGCGTGGTCTTGACTCTTGACCACCGGGTCTGGCGTGGTCTTGACTCTTGACCACCGGTCTGGCGTGGTCTTGACTCTTGACCACCGGGTCTGGCGTGGTCTTGACTCTTGACCACCGGGTCTGGCGTGGTCTTGACTCTTGACCACCGGGTCTGGCGTGGTCTTGACTCTTGACCACCGGGTCTGGCGTGGTCTTGACTCTTGACCACCGGGTCTGGCGTGGTCTTGACTCTTGACCACCGGGTCTGGCGTGGTCTTGACTCTTGACCACCGGGTCTGGCGTGGTCTTGACTCTTGACCACCGGGTCTGGCGTGGTCTTGACTCTTGACCACCGGGTCTGGCGTGGTCTTGACTCTTGACCACCGGGTCTGGCGTGGTCTTGACTCTTGACCACCGGGTCTGGCGTGGTCTTGACTCTTGACCACCGGGTCTGGCGTGGTCTTGACTCTTGACCACCGGGTCTGGCGTGGTCTTGACTCTTGACCACCGGGTCTGGCGTGGTCTTGACTCTTGACCACCGGGTCTGGCGTGGTCTTGACTCTTGACCACCGGGTCTGGCGTGGTCTTGACTCTTGACCACCGGGTCTGGCGTGGTCTTGACTCTTGACCACCGGGTCTGGCGTGGTCTTGACTCTTGACCACCGGGTCTGGCGTGGTCTTGACTCTTGACCACCGGGTCTGGCGTGGTCTTGACTCTTGACCACCGGTCTGGCGTGGTCTTGACTCTTGACCACCGGGTCTGGCGTGGTCTTGACTCTTGACCACCGGGTCTGGCGTGGTCTTGACTCTTGACCACCGGGTCTGGCGTGGTCTTGACTCTTGACCACCGGGTCTGGCGTGGTCTTGACTCTTGACCACCGGGTCTGGCGTGGTCTTGACTCTTGACCACCGGGTCTGGCGTGGTCTTGACTCTTGACCACCGGGTCTGGCGTGGTCTTGACTCTTGACCACCGGGTCTGGCGTGGTCTTGACTCTTGACCACCGGGTCTGGCGTGGTCTTGACTCTTGACCACCGGGTCTGGCGTGGTCTTGACTCTTGACCACCGGGTCTGGCGTGGTCTTGACTCTTGACCACCGGGTCTGGCGTGGTCTTGACTCTTGACCACCGGGTCTGGCGTGGTCTTGACTCTTGACCACCGGGTCTGGCGTGGTCTTGACTCTTGACCACCGGGTCTGGCGTGGTCTTGACTCTTGACCACCGGGTCTGGCGTGGTCTTGACTCTTGACCACCGGGTCTGGCGTGGTCTTGACTCTTGACCACCGGGTCTGGCGTGGTCTTGACTCTTGACCACCGGGTCTGGCGTGGTCTTGACTCTTGACCACCGGGTCTGGCGTGGTCTTGACTCTTGACCACCGGGTCTGGCGTGGTCTTGACTCTTGACCACCGGGTCTGGCGTGGTCTTGACTCTTGACCACCGGGTCTGGCGTGGTCTTGACTCTTGACCACCGGGTCTGGCGTGGTCTTGACTCTTGACCACCGGGTCTGGCGTGGTCTTGACTCTTGACCACCGGGTCTGGCGTGGTCTTGACTCTTGACCACCGGGTCTGGCGTGGTCTTGACTCTTGACCACCGGGTCTGGCGTGGTCTTGACTCTTGACCACCGGGTCTGGCGTGGTCTTGACTCTTGACCACCGGGTCTGGCGTGGTCTTGACTCTTGACCACCGGGTCTGGCGTGGTCTTGACTCTTGACCACCGGGTCTGGCGTGGTCTTGACTCTTGACCACCGGGTCTGGCGTGGTCTTGACTCTTGACCACCGGGTCTGGCGTGGTCTTGACTCTTGACCACCGGGTCTGGCGTGGTCTTGACTCTTGACCACCGGGTCTGGCGTGGTCTTGACTCTTGACCACCGGTCTGGCGTGGTCTTGACTCTTGACCACCGGGTCTGGCGTGGTCTTGACTCTTGACCACCGGGTCTGGCGTGGTCTTGACTCTTGACCACCGGGTCTGGCGTGGTCTTGACTCTTGACCACCGGGTCTGGCGTGGTCTTGACTCTTGACCACCGGGTCTGGCGTGGTCTTGACTCTTGACCACCGGGTCTGGCGTGGTCTTGACTCTTGACCACCGGGTCTGGCGTGGTCTTGACTCTTGACCACCGGGTCTGGCGTGGTCTTGACTCTTGACCACCGGGTCTGGCGTGGTCTTGACTCTTGACCACCGGGTCTGGCGTGGTCTTGACTCTTGACCACCGGGTCTGGCGTGGTCTTGACTCTTGACCACCGGGTCTGGCGTGGTCTTGACTCTTGACCACCGGGTCTGGCGTGGTCTTGACTCTTGACCACCGGGTCTGGCGTGGTCTTGACTCTTGACCACCGGGTCTGGCGTGGTCTTGACTCTTGACCACCGGGTCTGGCGTGGTCTTGACTCTTGACCACCGGGTCTGGCGTGGTCTTGACTCTTGACCACCGGGTCTGGCGTGGTCTTGACTCTTGACCACCGGGTCTGGCGTGGTCTTGACTCTTGACCACCGGGTCTGGCGTGGTCTTGACTCTTGACCACCGGGTCTGGCGTGGTCTTGACTCTTGACCACCGGGTCTGGCGTGGTCTTGACTCTTGACCACCGGGTCTGGCGTGGTCTTGACTCTTGACCACCGGGTCTGGCGTGGTCTTGACTCTTGACCACCGGGTCTGGCGTGGTCTTGACTCTTGACCACCGGGTCTGGCGTGGTCTTGACTCTTGACCACCGGGTCTGGCGTGGTCTTGACTCTTGACCACCGGGTCTGGCGTGGTCTTGACTCTTGACCACCGGGTCTGGCGTGGTCTTGACTCTTGACCACCGGGTCTGGCGTGGTCTTGACTCTTGACCACCGGGTCTGGCGTGGTCTTGACTCTTGACCACCGGGTCTGGCGTGGTCTTGACTCTTGACCACCGGGTCTGGCGTGGTCTTGACTCTTGACCACCGGGTCTGGCGTGGTCTTGACTCTTGACCACCGGGTCTGGCGTGGTCTTGACTCTTGACCACCGGGTCTGGCGTGGTCTTGACTCTTGACCACCGGGTCTGGCGTGGTCTTGACTCTTGACCACCGGGTCTGGCGTGGTCTTGACTCTTGACCACCGGGTCTGGCGTGGTCTTGACTCTTGACCACCGGGTCTGGCGTGGTCTTGACTCTTGACCACCGGGTCTGGCGTGGTCTTGACTCTTGACCACCGGGTCTGGCGTGGTCTTGACTCTTGACCACCGGGTCTGGCGTGGTCTTGACTCTTGACCACCGGGTCTGGCGTGGTCTTGACTCTTGACCACCGGGTCTGGCGTGGTCTTGACTCTTGACCACCGGGTCTGGCGTGGTCTTGACTCTTGACCACCGGGTCTGGCGTGGTCTTGACTCTTGACCACCGGGTCTGGCGTGGTCTTGACTCTTGACCACCGGGTCTGGCGTGGTCTTGACTCTTGACCACCGGGTCTGGCGTGGTCTTGACTCTTGACCACCGGGTCTGGCGTGGTCTTGACTCTTGACCACCGGTCTGGCGTGGTCTTGACTCTTGACCACCGGGTCTGGCGTGGTCTTGACTCTTGACCACCGGGTCTGGCGTGGTCTTGACTCTTGACCACCGGGTCTGGCGTGGTCTTGACTCTTGACCACCGGGTCTGGCGTGGTCTTGACTCTTGACCACCGGGTCTGGCGTGGTCTTGACTCTTGACCACCGGGTCTGGCGTGGTCTTGACTCTTGACCACCGGGTCTGGCGTGGTCTTGACTCTTGACCACCGGGTCTGGCGTGGTCTTGACTCTTGACCACCGGGTCTGGCGTGGTCTTGACTCTTGACCACCGGGTCTGGCGTGGTCTTGACTCTTGACCACCGGGTCTGGCGTGGTCTTGACTCTTGACCACCGGGTCTGGCGTGGTCTTGACTCTTGACCACCGGGTCTGGCGTGGTCTTGACTCTTGACCACCGGGTCTGGCGTGGTCTTGACTCTTGACCACCGGGTCTGGCGTGGTCTTGACTCTTGACCACCGGGTCTGGCGTGGTCTTGACTCTTGACCACCGGGTCTGGCGTGGTCTTGACTCTTGACCACCGGGTCTGGCGTGGTCTTGACTCTTGACCACCGGGTCTGGCGTGGTCTTGACGACCGGGTCTGGCGTGGTCTTGACTCTTGACCACCGGGTCTGGCGTGGTCTTGACTCTTGACCACCGGGTCTGGCGTGGTCTTGACTCTTGACCACCGGGTCTGGCGTGGTCTTGACTCTTGACCACCGGGTCTGGCGTGGTCTTGACTCTTGACCACCGGGTCTGGCGTGGTCTTGACTCTTGACCACCGGGTCTGGCGTGGTCTTGACTCTTGACCACCGGGTCTGGCGTGGTCTTGACTCTTGACCACCGGGTCTGGCGTGGTCTTGACTCTTGACCACCGGGTCTGGCGTGGTCTTGACTCTTGACCACCGGGTCTGGCGTGGTCTTGACTCTTGACCACCGGGTCTGGCGTGGTCTTGACTCTTGACCACCGGGTCTGGCGTGGTCTTGACTCTTGACCACCGGGTCTGGCGTGGTCTTGACTCTTGACCACCGGGTCTGGCGTGGTCTTGACTCTTGACCACCGGGTCTGGCGTGGTCTTGACTCTTGACCACCGGGTCTGGCGTGGTCTTGACTCTTGACCACCGGGTCTGGCGTGGTCTTGACTCTTGACCACCGGGTCTGGCGTGGTCTTGACTCTTGACCACCGGGTCTGGCGTGGTCTTGACTCTTGACCACCGGGTCTGGCGTGGTCTTGACTCTTGACCACCGGGTCTGGCGTGGTCTTGACTCTTGACCACCGGGTCTGGCGTGGTCTTGACTCTTGACCACCGGGTCTGGCGTGGTCTTGACTCTTGACCACCGGGTCTGGCGTGGTCTTGACTCTTGACCACCGGGTCTGGCGTGGTCTTGACTCTTGACCACCGGGTCTGGCGTGGTCTTGACTCTTGACCACCGGGTCTGGCGTGGTCTTGACTCTTGACCACCGGGTCTGGCGTGGTCTTGACTCTTGACCACCGGGTCTGGCGTGGTCTTGACTCTTGACCACCGGGTCTGGCGTGGTCTTGACTCTTGACCACCGGGTCTGGCGTGGTCTTGACTCTTGACCACCGGGTCTGGCGTGGTCTTGACTCTTGACCACCGGGTCTGGCGTGGTCTTGACTCTTGACCACCGGGTCTGGCGTGGTCTTGACTCTTGACCACCGGGTCTGGCGTGGTCTTGACTCTTGACCACCGGTCTGGCGTGGTCTTGACTCTTGACCACCGGGTCTGGCGTGGTCTTGACTCTTGACCACCGGGTCTGGCGTGGTCTTGACTCTTGACCACCGGGTCTGGCGTGGTCTTGACTCTTGACCACCGGGTCTGGCGTGGTCTTGACTCTTGACCACCGGGTCTGGCGTGGTCTTGACTCTTGACCACCGGGTCTGGCGTGGTCTTGACTCTTGACCACCGGTCTGGCGTGGTCTTGACTCTTGACCACCGGGTCTGGCGTGGTCTTGACTCTTGACCACCGGGTCTGGCGTGGTCTTGACTCTTGACCACCGGGTCTGGCGTGGTCTTGACTCTTGACCACCGGGTCTGGCGTGGTCTTGACTCTTGACCACCGGGTCTGGCGTGGTCTTGACTCTTGACCACCGGGTCTGGCGTGGTCTTGACTCTTGACCACCGGGTCTGGCGTGGTCTTGACTCTTGACCACCGGGTCTGGCGTGGTCTTGACTCTTGACCACCGGGTCTGGCGTGGTCTTGACTCTTGACCACCGGGTCTGGCGTGGTCTTGACTCTTGACCACCGGGTCTGGCGTGGTCTTGACTCTTGACCACCGGTCTGGCGTGGTCTTGACTCTTGACCACCGGGTCTGGCGTGGTCTTGACTCTTGACCACCGGGTCTGGCGTGGTCTTGACTCTTGACCACCGGGTCTGGCGTGGTCTTGACTCTTGACCACCGGGTCTGGCGTGGTCTTGACTCTTGACCACCGGTCTGGCGTGGTCTTGACTCTTGACCACCGGGTCTGGCGTGGTCTTGACTCTTGACCACCGGGTCTGGCGTGGTCTTGACTCTTGACCACCGGGTCTGGCATGGTCTTGACTCTTGACCACCGGGTCTGGCGTGGTCTTGACTCTTGACCACCGGGTCTGGTGTGGTCTTGACTCTTGACCACCGGGTCTGGTGTGGTCTTGACTCTTGACCACCGGGTCTGGTGTGGTCTTGACTCTTGACCACCGGGTGTGGCATGGTCTTGAATCTTGACCACCGGGTCTGGCGTGGTCTTGACTCTTGACCACCGGGTCTGGCATGGTCTTGACTCTTGACCACCGGGTCTGGCGTGGTCTTGACTCTTGACGACCGGGTCTGGCATGGTCTTGACTCTTGACCACCGGGTCTGGCGTGGTCTTGACTCTTGACCACCGGGTCTGGCGTGGTCTTGACTCTTGACCACCGGGTCTGGTGTGGTCTTGACTCTTGACCACCGGGTCTGACGTGGTCTTGACTCTTGACCACCTGGTCTGGCGTGGTCTTGACTCTTGACCACCGGGTCTGGCGTGGTCTTGACTCTTGACCACCGGGTCTGGCGTGGTCTTGACTCTTGACCACCAGGTCTGGCGTGGTCTTGACTCTTTACCACCGGGTCTGGCGTGGTCTTGACTCTTGACGACCAGGTCTGGCGTGGTCTTGACTCTTGACCACCAGGTCTGGCGTGGTCTTGACTCTTGACCACCAGGTCTGGCGTGGTCTTGACTCTTTACCACCGGGTCTGGCGTGGTCTTGACTCTTGACCACCGGGTCTGGTGTGGTCTTGACTCTTGACCACCGGGTCTGGTGTGGTCTTGACTCTTGACCACCGGGTCTGGTGTGGTCTTGACTCTTGACCACCGGGTCTGGCATGGTCTTGACTCTTGACCACCGGGTCTGGCGTGGTCTTGACTCTTGACGACCGGGTCTGGCATGGTCTTGACTCTTGACCACCGGGTCTGGCGTGGTCTTGACTCTTGACGACCGGGTCTGGCATGGTCTTGACTCTTGACCACCGGGTCTGGCGTGGTCTTGACTCTTGACCACCGGGTCTGGCGTGGTCTTGACTCTTGACCACCGGGTCTGGCGTGGTCTTGACTCTTGATGACTAGGTCTGGCGTGGTCTTGACTCTTGACCACCGGGTCTGGCGTGGTCTTGACACTTGACCACCGGGTCTGGCGAAGTCTCGACTCTTGACCACCGGGTCTGGCGTGGTCTTGACTCTTGACCACCGGGTCTGGTGTGGTCTTGTGTCTTGACCACCGGGTCTGGCGTGGTCTTGACGACCAGGTCTGGCATGGTCTTGACTCTTGACCACCGGGTCTGGCGTGGTCTTGACTCTTGACGACCGGGTCTGGCATGGTCTTGACTCTTGACCACCGGTCTGGCGTGGTCTTGACTCTTGACCACCGGGTCTGGCGTGGTCTTGACTCTTGACCACGGGTCTGGCGTGGTCTTGACTCTTGACCACCGGGTCTGGCGTGGTCTTGACTCTTGACCACCGGTCTGGCGTGGTCTTGACTCTTGACCACCGGGTCTGGCGTGGTCTTGACTCTTGACCACCGGTCTGGCGTGGTCTTGACTCTTGACCACCGGGTCTGGCGTGGTCTTGACTCTTGACCACCGGGTCTGGCGTGGTCTTGACTCTTGACCACCGGGTCTGGCGTGGTCTTGACTCTTGACCACCGGGTCTGGTGTGGTCTTGACTCTTGACCACCGGGTCTGGCGTGGTCTTGACGACCAGGTCTCTGGCGTGGTCTTGACTCTTGACCACCGGGTCTGGCGTGGTCTTGACTCTTGACCACCGGGTCTGGCGTGGTCTTGACTCTTGACCACCGGGTCTGGCGTGGTCTTGACTCTTGACCACCGGGTCTGGCGTGGTCTTGACGACCAGGGTCTGGCGTGGTCTTGACTCTTGACCACCGGGTCTGGCGTGGTCTTGACTCTTGACCACCGGGTCTGGCGTGGTCTTGACTCTTGACCACCGGGTCTGGCGTGGTCTTGACTCTTGACCACCGGGTCTGGCGTGGTCTTGACTCTTGACCACCGGGTCTGGCGTGGTCTTGACTCTTGACCACCGGGTCTGGCGTGGTCTTGACTCTTGACCACCGGGTCTGGCGTGGTCTTGACTCTTGACCACCGGGTCTGGCGTGGTCTTGACTCTTGACCACCGGGTCTGGCGTGGTCTTGACTCTTGACCACCGGGTCTGGCGTGGTCTTGACTCTTGACCACCGGTCTGGCGTGGTCTTGACTCTTGACCACCGGGTCTGGCGTGGTCTTGACTCTTGACCACCGGGTCTGGCGTGGTCTTGACTCTTGACCACCGGGTCTGGCGTGGTCTTGACTCTTGACCACCGGGTCTGGCGTGGTCTTGACTCTTGACCACCGGGTCTGGCGTGGTCTTGACTCTTGACCACCGGGTCTGGCGTGGTCTTGACTCTTGACCACCGGGTCTGGCGTGGTCTTGACTCTTGACCACCGGTCTGGCGTGGTCTTGACTCTTGACCACCGGGTCTGGCGTGGTCTTGACTCTTGACCACCGGTCTGGCGTGGTCTTGACTCTTGACCACCGGGTCTGGCGTGGTCTTGACTCTTGACCACCGGGTCTGGCGTGGTCTTGACTCTTGACCACCGGTCTGGCGTGGTCTTGACTCTTGACCACCGGGTCTGGCGTGGTCTTGACTCTTGACCACCGGGTCTGGCGTGGTCTTGACTCTTGACCACCGGTCTGGCGTGGTCTTGACTCTTGACCACCGGTCTGGCGTGGTCTTGACTCTTGACCACCGGGTCTGGCGTGGTCTTGACTCTTGACCACCGGGTCTGGCGTGGTCTTGACTCTTGACCACCGGGTCTGGCGTGGTCTTGACTCTTGACCACGGGTCTGGCGTGGTCTTGACTCTTGACCACCGGGTCTGGCGTGGTCTTGACTCTTGACCACCGGGTCTGGCGTGGTCTTGACTCTTGACCACCGGGTCTGGCGTGGTCTTGACTCTTGACCACCGGGTCTGGCGTGGTCTTGACTCTTGACCACCGGGTCTGGCGTGTCTTGACTCTTGACCACCGGGTCTGGCGTGGTCTTGACTCTTGACCACCGGGTCTGGCGTGGTCTTGACTCTTGACCACCGGGTCTGGCGTGGTCTTGACTCTTGACCACCGGTCTGGCGTGGTCTTGACTCTTGACCACCGGGTCTGGCGTGGTCTTGACTCTTGACCACCGGGTCTGGCGTGGTCTTGACTCTTGACCACCGGGTCTGGCGTGGTCTTGACTCTTGACCACCGGGTCTGGCGTGGTCTTGACGACCACCGGGTCTGGCGTGGTCTTGACTCTTGACCACCGGGTCTGGCGTGGTCTTGACTCTTGACCACCGGGTCTGGCGTGGTCTTGACTCTTGACCACCGGGTCTGGCGTGGTCTTGACTCTTGACCACCGGGTCTGGCGTGGTCTTGACTCTTGACCACCGGGTCTGGCGTGGTCTTGACTCTTGACCACCGGGTCTGGCGTGGTCTTGACTCTTGACCACCGGGTCTGGCGTGGTCTTGACTCTTGACCACCGGGTCTGGCGTGGTCTTGACTCTTGACCACCGGGTCTGGCGTGGTCTTGACTCTTGACCACCGGGTCTGGCGTGGTCTTGACTCTTGACCACCGGGTCTGGCGTGGTCTTGACTCTTGAC
>WNGS01004489.1:0-15988 GCA_020271785.1 Procambarus virginalis
ATAAAAGTTAGAGAAAAAGTTAGTGCCTTGAAAAAATATGGCTTGGAATATGTCACATATTTACTTATTTATAAGCAAAATAGTGATTATAAGCATAAGTAATATTCTGTCTTGTGGAGAGCAGGTTGCAACATGGTGAGTGGGATGAGCAGGCCTCTGAAGGTGTTTGCGAGCCCCTTGAGAAGAGGATAGTAGAGGCTGCTCTGCCAGTTTGAGACGTGCTTAATTCATCCGTCCTCTTAAAAGAACGTCACTTTTGACTCGTATGCGCGATTGGCCAAATTTGGACGTAATTGAAATGAAATCGACTCACAAAAGTGACGTTCTGTTCCGTTTTCTATTTGAGTCGTCCGGCGTACGCGCAGAGGTTATGAGAGGACACTTTAAATTAACGTTTTTCATAACGTTTTGAAACTTTATGAGAATTTCCTGCCCACCTAACCTATCAGAGGACCCTTACCTTACTGTTGTTGAAAAAAAATCCTAAATTTATTTTCATATTTTTTTCATTTTCAAATTACGTCCAAATTCGCCATACGGGCAAACGGCCAAATACGACGTTCTTTTTAAGAGGACAGGTTGCTTAATTATCTCAATAAACTTACTGAACCTACTGTGAAAATAGGCTTAAAAACTTACCTTAATATGTGCGATCATTTGCTTTTAATTTTTTATCGTGTTCTTTAGTTGCCTTTCTCTAGTATTAATAATCATTTTGTATCCTGAAGTATTTAGATAATGTGGTGTGATTCAGTGTAGTCTGAAAGCATTGCAGGCGATGAGTCACAATAACGTGGCTAAAGTATGTTGACCAGACCACACACTAGAAGGTGAAGGGACGACGACGTTTCGGTCCGTCCTGGACCATTCTCAAGTCGATTGTGTCATCAAAAATACACAACATATTTCAGCCAAGACACTGTACTGGTTACATGCAGGATAACATCAGTCATTTTGAGTAATACGGAGTACTAAATATATAGCCAGAGTCCAGGTAACATTAATGCTATGTGCAACATGATGATGATTTTTCTCTGGATTAACATTTAATGTGTGTATCTGAGGGGAAATGTGTCTATATTATGGCTATCAAGATTGGAAGAGTTTTATCTATACTGATATTTTCGAATCCTTTCACACTGCCTAAAGTCAGAAGGCTGAGTGTGGGAGTCCACAGACTGGTGATTATTGAAATTATTTTTATATGTTTTCTTTGTAAATATATATTATAATATTATACACAATCTGGGTGTTTATGTACTCCTTTGAAGATTTACTCAAAACATTTACAGCTGAGTCATTTAATAAATCCCAACCAGTACAACCAGGTGAAACTAGACATAGGATACAAGTGCTAGCTTAGCACAAGGGGTGCTAGCCTACCACAAGGGGTGCTAGCCTAGCACAAGGGGGGGCAGAACTCTTCAACATTCCTCCCACATTCATGTTCTCTTACGGCTTATAAACTGAAGTCCTTATATAAGTGATGACATCTGAGAACCATTCCGAGTCACATCATAAGCCTCATATTTGTTCTTGTAGGTTGGGTGAGCTTTAGTAAATTTGAATTACAATGTCCATTAGTTAAGGAATAGATCAAGAGGAGTGTTACAATATCGTGCTGGAGATACCTAGCTGCATCAACTCTTATCAGCCTGGTCCAAAAACTGCAATTTAGGTAAATAAAACAAACTTACCTATTCTACCAGTATGCTACATTGGATGCAAACAAATACAAATAAAATAAAATATAACATGATAACTCTAACTCGCAAAGTTGAAGTTATCTTGTAAAAGATTCAAAGTAAATGTAAAAGACTCCAGTACAGACGAGGAGTCACAATAACGTGGCTGAAATATGTTGACTAACCCACACACTAGTAAGTGAAGGGACGGCGACGTTTCGGTCCGTCCTGGACCATTCTCAAGTCGATTGTGATGAGGGAAGGAGTCGAGGCAATACATAGGCGAGGAGAAGAAAATCTTAGAGGAAGAAAAAGCAAGCCAAAAGGTACGAAAGTTAAGGTGTAATAAAGGGGATCGTAATAGGAATAAGAAAGGGATCGTAAGAGAAAAAAGGGAAAAAAAGAAGAAAAGAAAGAAAGAAAAAGATGAATGGGAAGGTAACCTTATGTTAAGCTACGATTGTTAGAAAGATTAGAGCATTTGAGTATATACTGTGAAAGGGAAGAGTCCACAGCAACAAAGCCAGGACTCAAGTTCATGTTGGGTACATTGTGTATTAGAGCCGATTCTACAAGACGGCGTCTGTGTAGAGTAGAGGCAGGAAAGATTATTTTGGAGGAAGATCAATCAATGGGATGATTAGAATCCCTCACATGGCAGAAGAGAGCACTGTTAGTGTCTGCAGACTTAACACTTCTCTTGTGTTCTTTAAAGGTATTCTTTATTCCGACTTTTACCCAGTTATTCATTGCTCCATCCTTACCCGCTGGCAGAGTTGTTGGTCTTCTGTTATTGGTAACAAACGGCATACTCTTAAGAGTAGTGTGTCCTCATGGCCGTCTCCCTACCACCGTAACCGGTGATGGGAAATGGCTCTGGCGAGGTTGCGTATTGGCCATACAACTCACAGTCACTAAATGGAGCGCCGCCCTGCTCCTTATTGTCTAAATTGCATTGTCCCTCTTACAGTCGTGCATATTCTTGTTGAATGTCCTGACTTCCGGGACGAGCGTGTGTCTTGCTTTCCAACCGTCCCCCGCGGTCGCTTGTCTCTCAGTAGTATTCTTGGCGACTCGGATACTTTTCATATCGTTCGCCTTATGCGTTTCTGTTCTCGTATTGGCATCCTTGGTGATATTTAGCGCCTTCTGATTATTCTGCACATTTAATGGTACTATATAGCCTTCCCGGTTTGGTGCCTTCTATTGATAATTACTTACTTACAACTGAAAGACCTACACGACCGACACCTGAAAGACCTACATGACCAACACCTGAGAGACCTACACGACCAACACCTGAGAGACCTACACGACCAACACCTGAGAGACCTACACGACCAACACCTGACAGGTACAACGATTAACACTGACCCTAGAGTAAGGGAGCTCTAGCGTCAGTAATTAACAGTGCGAAATCACCATTGGAACTAGTAAGTGATTCCAGCCAGTTAAAAGTATATGCCAAGTGTTTATAGTACAGCCTATAACTGACAGTTATAGAGCCAAGATAACAACAGAACCTATGATAGCAGTTCAGTACAATATTGAGTACTGGCCTAGTTATAATAACAGTGAATTACCAGAGTGATGTAACACCAGAACTACTGTGAGTGGTATGACCAGAATACTGTGAAGGGCCCACACATCACTCTTAACAGTTTATTGAAGGTGACTTGTACTTCACCAGGTACTCCTGGTACTGGTGACGACACAGTATCATCCTCCAGGTACTTCTGGTACTGGTGACGACACAGTATCATCCTCCAGGTACTTCTGGTACTGGTGACGACACAGTATCATCCTCCAGGTACTGGTGACGACACAGTGTCATCCTCCAGGTACTTCTGGTACTGGTGGCGACACAGTATCATCCTCCAGGTACTGGTGACGACACAGTATCATCCTCCAGGTACTTCTGGTACTGGTGGCGACACAGTATCATCCTCCAGGTACTGGTGACGACACAGTGTCATCCTCCAGGTACTTCTGGTACTGGTGACGACACAGTGTCATCCTTCAGGTACTTCTGGTACTGGTGACGACACAGTATCATCCTCCAGGTACTTCTGGTACTGGTGACGACACAGTATCATCCTCCAGGTACTTCTGGTACTGGTGGCGACACAGTATCATCCTCCAGGTACTGGTGACGACACAGTGTCATCCTCTAGGTACTTCTGGTACTGGTGACGACACAGTGTCATCCTCCAGGTACTTCTGGTACTGGTGGCGACACAGTGTCATCCTCCAGGTACTTCTGGTACTGGTGGCGACACAGTATCATCCTCCAGGTACTGGTGACGACACAGTATCATCCTCCAGGTACTTCTGGTACTGGTGACGACACAGTATCATCCTCCAGGTACTTCTGGTACTGGTGACGACACAGTGTCATCCTCCAGGTACTTCTGGTACTGGTGGCGACACAGTGTCATCCTCCAGGTACTTCTGGTACTGGTGACGACACAGTGTCATCCTCCAGGTACTTCTGGTACTGGTGACTGTCATGTTCACAGAAAATGGTACCATCCGTTTTCTATGTGCGGCGGCTGGACGCCACTAGACTGGAAGAGGTAAACAAGAGCGCACAGGACGCTTGCCAAGCTTGGGAGCCATAGTCATGTAATCGTTCATTGTTATTAAAGTCAGTAACCAGGAATGACTTTACATCAACCTTACTACCAAGACTATCTCAGCTATACACAGACACAACATTGGCGACGAGGATGAACTGGGAACGCAGGTATTTTGTTCAACAAAACACAAGGAAGGAGCATGCTGTCTCGCCCAGAGGAGGAAGGAGAAGCTGTCTGTGAGCACCATACCCGATGCTGTATGCAACCCCATGCTGTGTGCTGACTGTTGCTGTGTGCTGATCGTTGCTGTGTGCTGGCCGTTGCTGTGTGCTGGCCAATGCTGTGTGCTACCCAAGCTGTGCTGATTGTTGCTGTGAGAGAGGAATCTGCCGACGCTGTGTACGAAACGACGCTTTGATGCAGTTTACAAAACCCGATGTTTTGGTTACGAAACGACGCTCCGTGCTACAAAATTCTTCACGCTGTGAGCCAACTGCTGCCTACTGCTGCCTACTGCTGTACCAACTGCTGCCTATTGCTGTACCAACTGCTGACAACTGCTGTACAAACTGCTAACAACTGCTGTGCTGCTGTGAGTAGGAACAACACATGTACACAAGGGCTAGGTAAGAAATCAGTTGCTGCTGTGTTGTGCACTGTTGTGAACTTTTGCATTAAAATGCTTGTGTGCTTTGCAAAATTAAAGTAATTACAGTGAATTCTTGAATAACATATACAGTGCAGTAAGTGTTATATATTCTGAGGAACATTTTAAGTGATAAGTTTAAATTTATTCAGTAAAAATGGCAAATATACCTCAGTTTCCTGCATTTGATCCTGACTGTGACCAGACAAACCTGTCACAGAGGTGGGTCAAATGGCTTAAAAGGTTTGAAAATTTGTTGATAGTTTCTGACATCAAAAGTGCTGAAAGAAAGCGTGCTTTTCTACTTCACTATGCAGGTGATAGAGTTTGTGATATCTTTGATACACTGAAAGACACTGGTGGTGCCAAAGATTATGACACTGCCAAGGCCAAATTAACTGAGCATTTCAAACCAAGGCAAAATACTGCTATGGAAATTATGCATTTCAGGAGAGCAAGACAACTCTCTAATGAAACTGTTGATCAATACCATACACGTCTGCAGGGTTTAGCAACCCATTGTGAGTTTGCTGATGTTGACAAAGAAATCAAGCAGCAAATAATTGAAACATGTACATCTACACGTCTTCGTCGAAGAGCTCTAGAACTTGTTGATGATGAAAGTTCTCTTACCAAGATACTGGATATGGCTCGTCGAATGGAAGATGCTGCACGTGATGCTCGTGTCATGGAGTGCAGTGCCAACAACGGTTCTGCCACTGTTACTAACAGTCATGAAGTATGTAAGGTTCAGGGATTACACCATGATCGTAGAAGATATCATGCCAAACCTAACATTAAATTGAGCCGAGAACCACATCACAACTGGAGTCATGGAACAAGACTCAAGCAGTCACAACGACTCACATCAGAGGTTGTCAATAATAAATGTTACAATTGTGGAGGAGACTACCCACACCAAGATAATGTTTGTCCTGCACAAGGTAAGAAGTGCTATGAGTGTAGAAAACTAGGTCATTTTGGTGCTATGTGTCGTTCCGCACTAAAGAAACCACAATCAATAAATAAAAGCAATGTACGAGGATCAAGTCATAGGAGTCGAGGTGGCAAACACAATATTGCACCTCAAATCAAGAATGTTAATAATATACAAGACAACATTTCATTACAACCAGTCTCAGATGACAGTGAATGTGATTACATTTGTGGAGTACAAGCAATAACAGAATGGAATGATCTTCCAAACAACCCAGAGACTATAGTATACATTGCTGGCATTTGTCTCAAAATTCTTATTGACACTGGATCAAACATTGACACCATTGCTGAGTGCCACTATGAAAAATTTAAAAAACAATTCCCAAAGCTTGAAAACTATAATGGCAAAGCCACTGCCTATGCTTCAAAGGTAGCCTTACCAGTGATTGGAACTTTCACTGCAGAGATTAAGTCAAAGAATGCAATGCTCATTACTACATTCCATGTTGTTAGGAATGCAAAGGAGTCTTTACTCAGTTACAAGACTTCAACCAAATTGGGGCTACTTCAGCTTTCTAATGCTGTAGCAGTGGAATCTGCAAACAATGTTGATGCTATTGTTGCTGAATTTTCTGATCGGTTTAAATCCATAGGTTGTTATACTGATAGCAAGGTACATCTGCATATCAACCCAGATGTAATTCCAGTTGCCCAACCACATCGCCGACAACCATTCCATACTCGCAAGAAAGTCGATGCCGAACTGGATAGGCTGATAGAACTAGATATCATTGAACCGGTAACAGGCCCAACACCATGGGTAAGCCCAATTGTCACTCCACCAAAGCCGAAGAATCCAGATGAGATACGCATTTGTGTAGACATGCGTGTTCCCAACAAGGCAATAATGCGTGAACGCCATCCTACACCCACTGTAGATGATATGATATACCGCTTGAATGGTGCAACTGTATTCAGCAAGTTAGATTTAAACAAGGGCTATCATCAGCTTGAACTTGATGATGAGAGTCGATTCATCACAACGTTTACGACACATCGAGGTCTGTATAGGTACAAGCGCCTGAGTTTTGGTATTAACAGTGCTGCTGAAGTATTCCAGCACATCATCAGCCAGGTATTGCAAGATATACCTAATGCTGACAACATGTCTGATGACATCATTGTTTATGGCCGTACCCAAGCTGAACACGACAAAGCTCTTCGTGCAACATTGCAACGCTTACGAGAAAAGAATTTGACGCTAAGCCGAGCAAAGTGTGAGTTCAATCAACATAAAATTGAATTCTTTGGACATGTACTTAGTGACAAAGGTCTGTCTCCAGATCCTAAGAAAGTTGCAGATATCAAGAATGCTGCACCTCCTTCAACATCCACTGAAGTACATAGTTTTCTGGGAATGGCAAACTACTGTTCTCGCTTCATTCCAGATTTTGCTACCATTACGAAGCCTCTACGTGAGCTCCTGAAGAAAAATGCATCATGGTACTGGAGCGATGTCGAGCAAAATGCATTTGATGCTGTGAAAGATGCACTAGTAGAAAATGCGACTGCTGCATACTTTGATCCATCAATGGACACTGAGTTAACGGTGGATGCTAGTCCTGTTGGTTTAGGTGCTGTGTTAGCCCAACACAAACCTGGTCAACCAGATTCAAGAGTAGTAATTGCCTACGCCAGCCGTTCTCTCACAGATGTTGAGCAACGATACAGTCAGACAGAGAAGGAAGCTCTTGCTCTTGTATGGGGCTGTGAACACTTCAATGTGTATCTGCTTGGTGCACCCTTTACCACGATAGTCACTGACCACAAACCGTTGGAGACCATCTTCAATAATCCAAAGTCCAAACCACCAGCTCGCATTGAGAGATGGGCTCTTCGTCTGCAACCATACAACTTTACGGTGAAATACAAGCCAGGTGCAGGCAATCCCGCTGATTACATCAGTCGACATCCTGCCAACAGTTTCACCATCACCAAGCATCAGCAAGTTGCCGAGGAATATGTACACTCTGTAACCTGTGATGCAGTCCCTAAGGCTCTCACTCTTGATGAAATCCGTACTGCAACCCTAGAGGACCCAACTCTGCAAGCAACAGTGGATGCATTGACTAAGAAAAAGTTTCCACGCATCCCACCCTCAGGAGTTGACCAAGATGCATTCAAAGCACTTGAACGCATCCAGACAGAATTAAGTGTTACGCAACAACGCGACACCGTGCTGCGAGGTACTCGTATCGTCATTCCAGCTGTTCTCCAGCAACGTGCTCTGAAGCTTGCACATCAAGGACACCAAGGTCTTGTAAGGACCAAACAGCTGCTACGAGAAAAGGTGTGGTTTCCTGGCATTGATCGTCAAGCTAAGGACATGCATGATGCCTGTGTCCCTTGCCAAGCTGCAGTGGATACTTCAAGACCAACACCTCTACAACCTTCACCACTACCTGCTGCACCATGGATGGAAGTATCGATGGATTTCTGTGGACCGCTACCAACTGGAGAGTACTTGATGGTAGTCATTGATGATCACTCACGTTATCCAGAAGTAGAAATCATCACTTCCACATCTGCAAAGGCTGTCATCCCGAAGCTCGACAAGATCTTTTCAAACTTTGGCATTCCTGAAGTTGTCAAGACGGACAATGGACCGCCATTTAATGGACAAGACTTTGTCAACTTTGCTGAGCATATTGGATTCAAACACCGCCGTGTGATGCCACTACATCCTCAAGCAAATGGAGAAGTAGAGAGATTCATGCAACCTCTCATGAAAGCTGTACGCTGTGCTCATGCCGAAGGACGATCCTGGAAACAAGCTATGTATGCTTTTCTCAGGAACTACCGTGCAACACCGCATGGAACACTGGGCAAGTCGCCTGGCGAACTTTTATTTGGACGTCCTATGAGAATCGCACTACCTGTCATGCCAGCCAAGGTAACGGATAAACGTCTCGCTCAGAAGGATGCACTAGCCAAGGGCAAAATGAAAATTGCTCATGATCAACGTGCAAAGGAACAATTCATAAAGGTTGGAGATACTGTTCTCGTTAAAAAGAAAAAAGAGGGAAAGTTAGATATGCCGTATGATACAAAACCATATAAAGTGATTAGTGTAAAAGGAACTATGGTAACAGCGAGTAATAGAGATCATAGTATAACACGTAATATGGCTTATTTCAAAGTGATTCCAAATAGTGTAGAAAATGATGAAGTGCAAAGTCGTGCAAAAGAAAAAGAAAAAATGAGTTATAACTCGATAAACATTTCGAGGGATATTTTTGTATTTAAGGACTCTCGTCCTAAACGTCATGTTAAACGCCCTACACGATTGATGATTAATTGTGTTCCTATGTAATGCAAAGTATTTACTTGTTATGCTAGACTAAATCTAATATTGTTTGAATAATGCAGATCTCTCATTCAATATTTTGTAACTTTGTATTACAGTTTCTTTCATGTTTGTTTAACATTGCATATGTATTTTTAACATTGAAATCCTTTGTGGTAAAGATTGTTTAAATTCTTTGTGTGCTTAATTAATGTTAAATATATGCAATATCTCTTGACATGTTAATAACTTACTTTGTGTCAATAACTTTGCTTTGTGCTACAAGCATGGTAGACATCCTGTATTCATTCTTTTTAAATAAAAGGAGGGATGTCATGTTCACAGAAAATGGTACCATCCGTTTTCTATGTGCGGCGGCTGGACGCCACTAGACTGGAAGAGGTAAACAAGAGCGCACAGGACGCCTGCCAAGCTTGGGAGCCATAGTCATGTAATCGTTTATTATTATTAAAGTCAGTAACCAGGAATGACTTTACATCAACCTTACTACCAAGACTATCTCAGCTATACACAGACACAACAGTGACGACACAGTGTCATCCTCCAGGTACTTCTGGTACTGGTGGCGACACACTGTCATCCTCCAGGTACTTCTGGTACTGGTGACGACACAGTATCATCCTCCAGGTAGTTCGATCATTAGGACTTCCGTAATTTCTTTTATTCCTATGCTCTTGTAAGCTCCTGGAGCGTCTTTTTTAGGCTGACTTTTGCTGAAACTTCTTTAATAATATTTTAGTACACATGTTTACATTTAAGTCATATGTAGTTATGGAGATGTGTGAAGAGTTGTGTAAGGCAGCTTTAAGGTAGGTAGAGACAGGTTCACCTTAATAATACACTTACATAATACTATTGTACTTTTATTACAAGATCAGAATATATATTTACATCCCACAATCATCTGCTCAATGAAAAAATGAAGTTTTGGTCCCAAATGCAATTTTTACTTTGTCACTAAACACAGATAAATAATAAACACCATTCATGAAAGATTCTCTAGAAATAAATTATTAAAAAGTTTTAATAATTATTGAAAATTATTAATAATTAATCAAAATTAGTTAATAATTATTAAAACGTTTTGTGTAAATCTTGCGAGTTAACTTGACACTTCCCATGTTCTGTAACTTTATGAAGAGCAGAGTAAATATGTAATGTTTACCCAGTGAGTTGTTTATGTCTGATGGTCATTATGATGAGTTGTTTATGTCTGACAGTCATTATGATGAGTTGTTTATGTCTGATGGTCATTATGATGAGTTGTTTATGTCTGATGGTCATTATGATGACTTGTTTATGTCTGACAGTCATTATGATGAGTTGTTTATGTCTGATGGTCATTACGATGAATTGTTTATGTCGGATGGTCATGATGATGAGTTGTTTAAGTCTGATGGTCATTATGATGAGTTGTTTATGTCTGATGGTCATGATGATGAGTGTTTATGTCTGATAGTCATTATGATGAGTTGTTTATGTCTGATGGTCATTATGATGAGTTGTTTATGTCTGATGGTCATTATGATGAGTTGTTTATGTCTGATAGTCATTATGATGACTTGTTTATGTCTGATGGTCATTATGATGACTTGTTTATGTCTGATGGTCATTATGATGACTTGTTTATGTCTGATGGTCATTATGATGACTTGTTTGTGTCTGATGGTCATTATGATGACTTGTTTATGTCTGATGGTCATTATGATGACTTGTTTATGTCTGATGCAGCATCATAATGACCATCAGTCATAAGCAACTCATCACAATGGTAATCAGTCATAAAGTAGCCACAATGGCATAATTGCTATGGCCATTGCGATGAGTTTGTTTATGACTGTTGTTAATTGTGATGTTTCTGTGGTGATGCTTAGTTGATGAGTTTTGATATGAGTGCTGATAATAATTTTTGATTTATTGCGTAAGTTTAAGCTTACATGTAAGTGTAAGTGAAAGTGTAAGTGTAAGCGTAAGTATAAGTGCAAGCGTAATTGTAAGTGTAAGGGTAAGTGAAAGTGAAAGGGTAAGTGTAAGTGCAAGTGTAAGTGTAACCATAAGTGTAAGCGTAAGTGTAGTTGTAAGCATAAGTGTAAGTGTAAGTGTAAGTAACTCATGCCTCTTAGTTCTGGGACCAGCCTAGTCACATACCTCTGAACTTTTTCCAGCTTCGCTTTGTGTTTGACAGGTACAAGCTCCATGCTGGGGCTGCATACTCCAGGATTGGTCTTACATATGTAGAATTCAAGGTTCTGAATGATTCCTTACACAGGTTCCTGAAGGCAGTTCTGATGTTAGCCAGCCTCGCATATGCCGCACATGTTATTCCTTTGATGTGGGCTTCATGAGACAGGGTTGGTGTGATATCAACTCCTAGATCTTTCTCTCTGTCCGTTTCATGAAGGACTTCATCTCCCATTCTGTATCCTTTGTCTGGCCTCCTGTTTCCACTGCCTAGTTTCATTACTTACATTTACTCGGGTTGAACTTAAGTAGCCATTTATTGGACCATTCATACAGTCTGTCTAGGTCATCTTGTAGTCTCACACTGACTTCCTCCGTCTTAATATTCCTCATAATTTTTACATCACCAGCAAACAATGAGAGGAATGATTCTATACCATCTGGAAGATCATTTTCATATATAAGAAACAGTATAGGTCCAAGGACTGAACCCTGCGGGACTCCACTGGTGACATCTTGCCAATCTGAGCCCTCGCCCCGCACAGTGACTCGCTGTCTTCTCTTAGGTACTCTCTTATCCAATGGAGTACCTTCTCTTTCACTCCTGCCTGCATCTCCAGCTTTCGCACTAGTCTCTGGTGTGGCACTGTGTTAAAGGCTTTCTGGCAATCCAAAAATATGCAGTCTGCCCACCCCTCTCTTTCTTGTGTGATTCTTGTTGCCTGATCGTAAAATTCAATTAATCCTGTGAGGCATGACCTGCCATCCCTGAAACCATGTTGGTGTTGACACAAAGTTTCTTCGCTCCAGATGTTCGACTAGCTTTTTACACACAATTTTCTCCATTAGCCTGCATGGTATGCAAGTTAGGGACACTGGCCTGTAGTTCAGTGCCTCCTGTCTATTCCCCTTCTTGTATATCGGGACTACGTTTGACGCCTTCCAAATTTCTGGTAGTTCACCTGTTACCAGTAATATGTTGTACACCATGGAGAGTGGCAGGCACAGTGCTTCTGCTCCTTTAGTATCCATGTTGATATTCCATCCGGGTCTATAACCTTTGTCACATCCAACTCTAGCAAAAGCTTTCTTACATCTCCACTGGTAATCTCAAATTCCTCTAGTGGTGCCTGGTTAATTATTCCTTCTCTTATCTCTGGAACTTCTCCTTGCTCCAATGTGAAGACTTCCTGGAATTTCATATTGAGTTCCTCGCACACTTCTTTGTCGTTTGTAGTGAATCTGTCTGCCCTTATCCTCAGTTTCATTACCTGTTCCTTCACTGTTGTCTTTCTCCTGATGTGGCTGTGCAGTAATTTGGGTTGAGTCTTAGCCTTGCTTGCTATGTCGTTTTCATATTGCCCTTCTGCCTCTCTTCTCACCCTGACGTATTCATTCCTGGCTCTCTGGTAACCTTCTCTGATCTCATGTGTCCTGTTATTTCTAAAGTTCTCCATGCTCTTTTACTTTGTTGCTTAGCTAGCTTACATCTCTGATTAAACCATGGGTTTCTCATCTGCATTTCATTTTTACCTTTTGGGCCAGGATGAACTTTTCTGCTGCCTCCTTGCACTTCTGTGTGATGTATTCCATCATGTTCTGGACCGTCTTTCCCCTTAGCTCTAATTCCCATGTTACATCCGTTAGGAATTTTCTTATCTCCTCGTAATTTCCCTTACGGAATGCTAGCCTTTTGCTCTCAGTTCCCTTTCTCGAGTACTTTAGCCCTTCTGCGACCAGATACTCAAACGTCAGTACACTGTGATCGCTCATTCCTACTGAGGCCTTGAAGTCATTTTCCTTATATCGGAGTTATTCAGAGTGAAGACTAGGTCGAGTCTCGCTGGTTCATCGTTTCCTCTCATCCTAGTGGGTTACCTGACATGTTGGCTTAGAAAGTTTCTTGTCGCCACCTCCACTAGTTTGGATTTCCATGTATCCTCTCCTCCGTGCGGTTCCCTGTTCTCCCAGTCTATCCTTCCATGGTTGAAGTCCCCCATGATGAGCAGATGGGATCGATTTCTGCAGGCAGCAGAGGCTGCCCTCTCAATTACGTTATTAACTGCCATGTTGTTTCTGTCATACTCTTGCCTGGGGTCTTCTGTCATTTGGTGGAGGGTTGTATATCACCGCTACTACTACTCTAGGTCCTCCCATCGTCATGGTGCCTGTTATGTAGCCTCTAAACTCTTCACAGCCCGGGATAACCATCTCCTTGAAACTCCATTCCATTCTCATGAGTAGGATCACTCCGCCTCCTCCCCTAACCTCCCTCTCTTTCCTTATTACAGTGTAATCCTGAGGGAACACTGCATTTGTTATGATTCCTGAGAGTTTTGTTTCCATGATTCCAATTACATCTGGGTTTACTTCTTGTGCTCTTTCCCTAAGTTCACTTGCCTTGCTTGTACTCCCTTCTATGTTCGTGTACACCACCTTGAAGCTGACTCTTTTCTGTCCAGCCACAGTTTCTGTTGCTTTCACTGGAGTAGGTAAACATGGAGGGTCTGGGATGGGGAGGGGAAAGGAGGGCCCTGGGTTGTGAGGGGAGCTGAGAGTGAGGGGGACCTGGGTTGTGGGGGGAGCTGGGAGGATCTGGTTTGGAGAGGGTAGGGGTGAAGTGGGGGCTTGGAGAGGTGAGGGAGAAGGGAGGGCTTGGAGTGTAAGTGGGGAGGAAAAGAGTGTAAGTGTAAGTGTAAGTGTAAGCATAAGTGTAAGCATAACTGTAAGTGTAAGCATAAGTGTAAATGTAAGAGTAAGTGTAAGTGTAAGTGTAGGAAGATGGTGTCTGCAGCTGTGGCCACAGCTGCAGACACCATGACCAATCATAAGACGCTGCCCTCACCGTCACCGCTCGCGGACCCTACACAGGGAAGGAGCGACTCATAACATCAAGGTAAAGACGAAGCTAAAAAATGTTTATTTCACCTTTTTTATTATTTACAAAAATAGTACATTTGTCAGAGAATGTCATCAATGTTAAGAAAGCGGAACCACGTAGCGGGGTGATGAGTTGTCAGTCATCGGAAGTGCGAGGTGATGAGCAGGTGAGTCAAGGTGCTGAAGAGGAAGACCACCTGTATTGAGAAGGGGTCGTTGATGGTGTCGTTGTGGCCGCTCTGCTGCACCGCTGCCTGGTGCTGCCCTGTCAATTGACGCTCACATTAGCACACACCAAGTGTCCCGCTCACATTAGCACACACCAAGTGTCCCGCTCACATTAGCACACACCAAGTGTTCCGCTCACATTAGCACACCAAGTGTTCCGCTCACATTAGCACACACCAAGTGTCCCGCTCACATTAGCACACACCAAGTGTCCCGCTCACATTAGCACACACCAAGTGTTCCGCTCACATTAGCACACACCAAGTGTCCCGCTCACATTAGCACACACCAAGTGTCCCGCTCACATTAGCACACACCAAGTGTCCCGCTCACATTAGCACACACCAAGTGTTCCGCTCACATTAGCACACACCAAGTGTCCCGCTCACATTAGCACACACCAAGTGTTCCGCTCACATTAGCAACACCAAGTGTTCCGCTCACATTAGCACACACCAAGTGTTCCGCTCACATTAGCACACACCAAGTGTCCCGCTCACATTAGCACACACCAAGTGTCCCGCTCACATTAGCACACATCAAGTGTTCCGCTCACATTAGCAACACCAAGTGTTCCGCTCACATTAGCACACACCAAGTGTCCGCTCACATTAGCACACATCAAGTGTTCCGCTCACATTAGCACACCAAGTGTTCCGCTCACATTAGCACACATCAAGTGTTCCGCTCACATTAGCACACACCAAGTGTTCGCTCACATTAGCACACACCAAGTGTTCCGCTCACATTAGCACACACCAGTGTTCCGCTCACATTAGCACACATCAAGTGTCCGCTCACATTAGCACACACCAAGTGTTCCGCTCACATTAGCACACCAAGTGTTCCGCTCACATTAGCACACCAAGTGTTCCGCTCACATTAGCACACATCAAGTGTTCCGCTCACATTAGCACACACCAAGTGTTCCGCTCACATTAGCACACCAAGTGTCCGCTCACATTAGCACACCAAGTGTTCCGCTCACATTAGCACACCAAGTGTTCCGCTCACATTAGCACACAAGTGTTCCGCTCACATTAGCACACCAAGTGTTCCGCTCACATTAGCACACCAAGTGTTCCGCTCACATTAGCACACCAAGTGTTCCGCTCACATTAGCACACCAAGTGTTCCGCTCACATTAGCACACCAAGTGTTCCGCTCACATTAGCACATCAAGTGTTCCGCTCACATTAGCACACAACAAGTGTTCCGCTCACATTAGCACACAACAAGTGTTCCGCTCACATTAGCAGACACATCAGTGTTCCGCTCACATTAGCACATCAAGTGTTCCGCTCACATTAGCAAACATCAAGTGTTCCGCTCACATTAGCACAACAAGTGTTCCGCTCACATTAGCACACATCAAGTGTTCCGCTCACATTAGCACACATCAAGTGTTCCGCTCACATTAGCACACAACAAGTGTCTCCGCTCAACATTAGCACAGACAACAAGTGTTCCGCTCACATTAGCA
>WNGS01004489.1:22893-37706 GCA_020271785.1 Procambarus virginalis
TAACATGCTGGCATTGTCTCAAAATTCTCTTGACACTGGATCAAACATTGACACCATTGCTGAGTGCCACTATGAAAAATTTAAAAAACAGTTCCCAAAGCTTGAAAACTACAATGGCAAAGCCACTGCCTATGCTTCAAAGGTAGCCTTACCAGTGATTGGAACTTTCACTGCAGAGATTAAGTCAAGAATGCAATGCTCATTACTACATTCCATGTTGTTAGGAATGCAAAGGAGTCTTTACTCAGTTACAAGACTTCAACCAAATTGGGGCTACTTCAGCTTTCTAATGCTGTAGCAGTGGAATCTGCAAACAATGTTGATGCTATTGTTGCTGAATTTTCTGATCGGTTTAAATCCATAGGTTGTTATACTGATAGCAAGGTACATCTGCATATCAACCCAGATGTAATTCCAGTTGCCCAACCACATCGCCGACAACCATTCCATACTCGCAAGAAAGTCGATGCCGAACTGGATAGGCTGATAGAACTAGATATCATTGAACCGGTAACAGGCCCAACACCATGGGTAAGCCCAATTGTCACTCCACCAAAGCCGAAGAATCCAGATGAGATACGCATTTGTGTAGACATGCGTGTTCCCAACAAGGCAATAATGCGTGAACGCCATCCTACACCCACTGTAGATGATATGATTACCGCTTGAATGGTGCAACTGTATTCAGCAAGTTAGATTTAAACAAGGGCTATCATCAGCTTGAACTTGATGATGAGAGTCGATTCATCACAACGTTTACGACACATCGAGGTCTGTATAGGTACAAGCGCCTGAGTTTTGGTATTAACAGTGCTGCTGAAGTATTCCAGCACATCATCAGCCAGGTATTGCAAGATATACCTAATGCTGACAACATGTCTGATGACATCATTGTTTATGGCCGTACCCAAGCTGAACACGACAAAGCTCTTCGTGCAACATTGCAACGCTTACGAGAAAAGAATTTGACGCTAAGCCGAGCAAAGTGTGAGTTCAAAACATAAAATTGAATTCTTTGGACATGTACTTAGTGACAAAGGTCTGTCTCCAGATCCTAAGAAAGTTGCAGATATCAAGAATGCTGCACCTCCTTCAACATCCACTGAAGTACATAGTTTTCTGGGAATGGCAAACTACTGTTCTCGCTTCATTCCAGATTTTGCTACCATTACGAAGCCTCTACGTGAGCTCCTGAAGAAAAATGCATCATGGTACTGGAGCGATGTCGAGCAAAATGCATTTGATGCTGTGAAAGATGCACTAGTAGAAAATGCGACTGCTGCATACTTTGATCCACATGACACTGATTAACGGTGGATGCGAGTCCTGTTGGTTTTTAGGTGCTGTGTTAGCCCAACACAACCTGGTGAACCAGATTCAAGAGTAGAATTGCCTACGCTAGCCGTTCTCTCTCACAGATGTTGAGCACGATACAGTCACAGAGAAGGAAGCTCTTGCTCTTGTATGGGCTGTGAACCTTCAATGTGTATCTGCTTGGTGCACCCTTTACCACGATAGTCACTGACCACAAACCGTTGGAGACCATCTTCAATAATCCAAAGTCCAAACCACCAGCTCGCATTGAGAGATGGGCTCTTCGTCTGCAACCATACAACTTTACGGTGAAATACAAGCCAGGTGCAGGCAATCCCGCTGATTACATCAGTCGACATCCTGCCAACAGTTTCACCATCACCAAGCATCAGCAAGTTGCCGAGGAATGTACACTCTGTAACCTGTGATGCAGTCCCTAAGGCTCTCACTCTTGATGAATACGTACTGCAACCCTAGAGGACCCAACTCTGCAAGCAACAGTGGATGCATTGACTAAGAAAAAGTTTCCACGCATCCCACCCTCAGGAGTTGACCAAGATGCATTCAAAGCACTTGAACGCATCCAGACAGAATTAAGTGTTACGCAACAACGCGACACCGTGCTGCGAGTACTCGTATCGTTATTCCAGCTGTTCTCCAGCAACGTGCTCTGAAGCTTGCACATCAAGGACACCAAGGTCTTGTAAGGACCAAACAGCTGCTACGAGAAAAGGTGTGGTTTCCTGGCATTGATCGTCAAGCTAAGGACATGCATGATGCCTGTGTCCCTTGCCAAGCTGCAGTGGATACTTCAAGACCAACACCTCTACAACCTTCACCACTACCTGCTGCACCATGGATGGAAGTATCGATGGATTTCTGTGGACCGCTACCAACTGGAGAGTACTTGATGGTAGTCATTGATGATCACTCACGTTATCCAGAAGTAGAAATCATCACTTCCACATCTGCAAAGGCTGTCATCCCGAAGCTCGACAAGATCTTTTCAAACTTTGGCATTCCTGAAGTTGTCAAGACGGACAATGACCGCCATTTAATGGACAAGACTTTGTCAACTTTGCTGAGCATATTGGATTCAAACACCGCCGTGTGATGCCACTACATCCACAAGCAAATGGAGAAGTAGAGAGATTCATGCAACCTCTCATGAAAGCTGTACGCTGTGCTCATGCCGAAGGACGATCCTGGAAACAAGCTATGTATGCTTTTCTCAGGAACTACCGTGCAACACCGCATGGAACACTGGGCAAGTCGCCTGGCGAACTTTTATTTGGACGTCCTATGAGAATCGCACTACCTGTCATGCCAGCCAAAGTAACGGATAAACGTCTCGCTCAGAAGGATGCACTAGCCAAGGGCAAAATGAAAATTGCTCATGATCAAAGTGCAAAGGAACAATTCATAAAGGTTGGAGATACTGTTCTCGTTAAAAAGAAAAAAAAGGGAAAGCTAGATATGCCGTATGATACAAAACCATATAAAGTGATTAGTGTAAAAGGAACTATGGTAACAGCGAGTAATAGAGATCATAGTATAACACGTAATATAGCTTATTTCAAAGTGATTCCAACTAGTGTAGAAAATGATGAAGTGCAAAGTCGTGTAAAAGAAAAAGAAAAAATGAGTTATAACTCGATAAAAAATTCATCGAGGGATATTTTTGTATTTAAGGACTCTCGTCCAAAACGTCATGTTAAACGCCCTACACGATATGATGATTAATTGTGTTCCTATGTAATGCAAAGTATTTACTTGTTATGCTAAACTAAATTTAATATTGTTTGAATAATGCAGATCTCTCATTCAATATTTTGTAACTTTGTATTACAGTTTCTTTCATGTTTGTTTAACATTGCATATGTATTTTTAACATTGAAATCCTTTGTGGTAAAGATTGTTTAAATTCTTTGTGTGTTTAATTAATGTTAAATGTATGCAATATCTCTTGATATGTTAATAACTTACTTTGTGTCAATAACTTTGCTTTGTGCTACAAGCATGGTAGACATCCTGTATTCATTCTTTTTAAAGAAAAGGAGGGATTTCATGTTCACAGAAAATGGTACCATCCGTTTTCTATGTGCGGCGGCTGGACGCCACTGGGGGAGAAGGTAAACAAAGCACAGGACGCCTGCCAAGCTTGGGAGCTACTCTATCATGTAATCGTCTGCTAAGTATTAAAGTCAGTAACCAGGAATGATTTTACATCAACCTTACTACCAAGAGTATCTCAGCTATACACAGACACCACAGGCAGAAGAGAGCATTGTTAGTGTCTGCAGACTTAACACTTCTCTTGTGTTCTTTAAAGGTATTCTTTATTCCGACTTTTACCCAGTTATTCATTGCTCCATCCTTACCCGCTGGCAGAGTTGTTGGTCTTCTGTTATTGGTAACAAACGGCATACTCTTAAGAGTAGTGTGTCCTCATGGCCGTCTCCCTACCACCGTAACCGGTGATGGGAAATGGCTCTGGCGAGGTTGCGTATTGGCCATACAACTCACAGTCACTAAATGGAGCGCCGCCCTGCTCCTTATTGTCTAAATTGCATTGTCCCTCTTACAGTCGTGCATATTCTTGTTGAATGTCCTGACTTCCGGGACGAGCGTGTGTCTTGCTTTCTAACCGTCCCCCGCGGTCGCTTGTCTCTCAGTAGTATTCTTGGCGACTCGGATACTTTTCATATCGTTCGCCTTATGCGTTTCTGTTCTCGTATTGGCATCCTTGGTGATATTTAGCGCCTTCTGATTATTCTGCACATTTAATGGTACTATATAGTCTTCCCGGTTTGGTGCCTTCTATTGATAATTACTTACTTACAACTGAAAGACCTACACGACCGACACCTGAAAGACCTACATGACCAACACCTGAGAGACCTACACGACCAACACCTGAGAGACCTACACGACCAACACCTGAGAGACCTACACGACCAACACCTGACAGGTACAACGATTAACACTGACCCTAGAGTAAGGGAGCTCTAGCGTCAGTAATTAACAGTGCGAAATCACCATTGGAACTAGTAAGTGATTCCAGCCAGTTAAAAGTATATGCCAAGTGTTTATAGTACAGCCTATAACTGACAGTTATAGAGCCAAGATAACAACAGAACCTATGATAGCATTTCAGTACAATATTGAGTACTGGCCTAGTTAAAATAACAGTGAATTACCAGAGTCATGTAACACCAGAACTACTGTGAGTGGTATGACCAGAATACTGTGAAGGGCCCACACATCACTCTTAACAGTTTATTGAAGGTGACTTGTACTTCACCAGGTACTCCTGGTACTGGTGTCGACACAGTGTCATCCTCCAGGTACTTCTGGTACTGGTGACGACACAGTATCATCCTCCAGGTACTTCTGGTACTGGTGACGACACAGTATCATCCTCCAGGTACTTCTGGTACTGGTGACGACACAGTATCATCCTCCAGGTACTGGTGACGACACAGTGTCATCCTCCAGGTACTTCTGGTACTGGTGGCGACACAGTATCATCCTCCAGGTACTGGTGACGACACAGTATCATCCTCCAGGTACTTCTGGTACTGGTGGCGACACAGTATCATCCTCCAGGTACTTCTGGTACTGGTGGCGACACAGTATCATCCTCCAGGTACTGGTGACGACACAGTGTCATCCTCCAGGTACTTCTGGTACTGGTGACGACACAGTATCATCCTCCAGGTACTTCTGGTACTGGTGGCGACAGTGTCATCCTCCAGGTACTTCTGGTACTGGTGACGACACAGTGTCATCCTCCAGGTACTTCTGGTACTGGTGACGACACAGTGTCATCCTCCAGGTACTTCTGGTACTGGTGGCGACACACTATCATCCTCCAGGTACTTCTGGTTCTGGTGGCGACACAGTATCATCCTCCAGGTACTGGTGACGACACAGTGTCATCCTCTAGGTACTTCTGGTACTGGTGACGACACAGTGTCATCCTCCAGGTACTTCTGGTACTGGTGGCGACACAGTGTCATCCTCCAGGTACTTCTGGTACTGGTGGCGACACAGTATCATCCTCCAGGTACTGGTGACGACACAGTGTCATCCTCCAGGTACTTCTGGTACTGGTGACGACACAGTATCATCCTCCAGGTACTTCTGGTACTGGTGACGACACAGTGTCATCCTCCAGGTACTTCTGGTACTGGTGGCGACACAGTGTCATCCTCCAGGTACTTCTGGTACTGGTGACGACACAGTGTCATCCTCCAGGTACTTCTGGTACTGGTGACGACACAGTGTCATCCTCCAGGTACTTCTGGTACTGGTGGCGACACACTATCATCCTCCAGGTACTTCTGGTGCTGGTGACGACACAGTATCATCCTCCAGGTAGTTCGATCATTAGGACTTCCGTAATTTCTTTTATCCTATGCTCTTGTAAGCTCCTGGAGCGTCTTTTTTAAGCTGACTTTTGCTGAAACTTCTTTAATAATATTTTAGTACACATGTTTACATTTAAGTCATATGTAGTTATGGAGATGTGTGAAGAGTTGTGTAAGGCAGCTTTAAGGTAGGTAGAGACAGGTTCACCTTAATAATACACTTACATAATACTATTGTACTTTTATTACAAGATCACAATATATATTTACCATTCATGAAAGATTCTCTAGAAATAAATTATTAAAAAGCTTTAATAATTATTGAAAATTATTAATAATTAATCAAAATTAGTTAATAATATTAAAACGTTTTTGTGTAAATCTTGCGAGTTAACTTGACACTTCCCATGTTCTGTAACTTTATGAAGCGCAGAGTAAATATGTAATGTTTACCCAGTGAGTTGTTTATGTCTGATGGTCATTATGATGAGTTGTTTATGTCTGACAGTCATTATGATGAGTTGTTTATGTCTGACAGTCATTATGATGAGTTGTTTATGTCTGACAGTCATTATGATGAGTTGTTTATGTCTGATGGTCATTATGATGAGTTGTTTATGTCTGACAGTCATTATGATGAGTTGTTTATGTCTGACAGTCATTATGATGAGTTGTTTATGTCTGATGGTCATTATGATGAGTTGTTTATGTCTGATGGTCATTATGATGAGTTGTTTATGTCTGACAGTCATTGTGATGAGTTTTTTATGTCTGACAGTCATTATGATGAGTTGTTTATGTCTGACAGTCATTATGATGAGTTGTTTATGTCTGATAGTCATTATGATGAGTTGTTTATGTCTGATGGTCATTATGATGAGTTATGTCTGACAGTCATTATGATGAGTTGTTTATGTCTGACAGTCATTATGATGAGTTGTTTATGTTTGACAGTCATTATGATGAGTTGTTTATGTCTGATGGTCATTATGATGACTTGTTTATGTCTGACAGTCATTATGATGAGTTGTTTATGTCTGACAGTCATTATGATGAGTTGTTTATGTCTGATGGTCATTATGATGACTTGTTTATGTCTGACAGTCATTATGATGAGTTGTTTGTGTCTGATGGTCATGATGATGAGTTGTTTATGTCTGATGGTCATTACGATGAATTGTTTATGTCTGATGGTCATGATGATGAGTTGTTTATGTCTGATGGTCATTATGATGAGTTGTTTATGTCTGATGGTCATGATGATGAGTTGTTTATGTCTGATAGTCATTATGATGAGTTGTTTATGTCTGATGGTCATTACGATGAGTTGTTTATGGATGATGGTCGTTATGATGAGTTGTTTATGTCTGATGGTCATTATAATGAGTTGTTATGTCTGACAGTCATTATGATGACTTGTTTATGTCTGACAGTCATTATGATGAGTTGTTTATGTCTGATGGTCATTATGATGAGTTGTTTATGTCTGACAGTCATTATGATGAGTTGTTTATGTCTGATGGTCATTACGATGAGTTGTTTATGTCTGATGGTCATTATGATGAGTTGTTTATGTCTGATAGTCATTATGATGAGTTGTTTATGTCTGATGGTCATTATGATGACTTGTTTATGTCTGATGGTCATTATGATGACTTGTTATGTCTGATGGTCTTATGATGACTTGTTTATGTCTGATGGTCTTATGATGACTTGTTTATGCCTGATGGTCATTATGATGACTTGTTTATGTCTGATGCAGCATCATAATGACCATCAGTCATAAGCAACTCATCACAATGGTAATCAGTCATAAAGTAGCCACAATGGCATAATTGCTATGGCCATTGCGATGAGTTGTTTATGACTGTTGTTAATTGTGATGTTTCTGTGGTGATGCTTAGTTGATGAGTTTTGATATGAGTGCTGATAATAATTTTTTATTTATTGCGTAAGTTTAAGCTTACATGTAAGTGTAAGTGAAAGTGTAAGTGTAAGTATAAGTGTAAGTGAAAGTGTAAGTGTAAGTATAAGTGTAAGTGAAAGTGTAAGTGAAAGTGTTAGTGTAAGTGTAAGTGTAAACGTAAGCGTAAGCATAAGTGAAAGTGTAAGCGTAAATGTAAGTGTAAGCGTAAGTGTAAGTGTAAGCGTAAGTATAAGTGCAAGCGTAATTGTAAGTGTAAGGGTAAGTGAAAGTGAAAGGGTAAGTGTAAGTGCAAGTGTAAGTGTAACCATAATTGTAAGCGTAAGTGTAGTTGTAAGCATAAGTGTAAGTGTAAGTGTAAGTAACTCATGCCTCTTAGTTCTGGGACCAGCCTAGTCACATACCTCTGAACTTTTTCAAGCTTCGCTTTGTGTTTGACAGGTACAAGCTCCATGCTGGGGCTGCATACTCCAGGATTGGTCTTACATATGTAGAATTCAAGGTTCTGAATGATTCCTTACACAGGTTCCTGAAGGCAGTTCTGATGTTAGCCAGCCTCGCATATGCCGCACATGTTATTCCTTTGATGTGGGCATTTTCTTTGATGATGTGGGCATTTTCTTTGATGAAATGATGCCCACATCTTTGATGTGGGCATCATTTTCATATATAAGAAACAGTATAGGTCCAAGGACTGAACCCTGCGGGACTCCACTGGTGACATCTCGCCAATCTGAGCCCTCGCCCCGCACAGTGACTCGCTGTCTTCTCTTAGGTACTCTCTTATCCAATGGAGTACCTTCCCTTTCACTCCTGCCTGCATCTCCAGCTTTCGCACTAGTCTCTGGTGTGGCACTGTGTTAAAGGCTTTCTGGCAATCCAAAAATGTGCAGTCTGCCCACCTTCTCTTTCTTGTGTGATTCTTGTTCACTGATCGTAAAATTCAATTAATCCTGTGAGGCATGACCTGCCATCCCTGAAACCATGTTGGTGTTGACACAAAGTTTCTTCGCTCCAGATGTTCGACTAGCTTTTTACACACAATTTTCTCCATTAGCTTGCATGGTATGCAAGTTAGGGACACTGGCCTGTAGTTCAGTGCCTCCTGTCTATTCCCCTTCTTGTATATCGGGACTACGTTTGACGCCTTCCAAATTTCTGGTAGTTCACCTGTTACCAGTAATATGTTATACACCATGGAGAGTGGCAGGCACAGTGCTTCTGCTCCTTTAGTATCCATGTTGATATTCCATCCGGGCCTATAACCTTTGTCACATCCAACTCTAGCAAAAGCTTTCTTACATCTCCACTGGTAATCTCAAATTCCTCTAGTGGTGCCTGGTTAATTATTCCTTCTCTTATCTCTGGAACTTCTCCTTGCTCCAATGTGAAGACTTCCTGGAATTTCATATTGAGTTCCTCGCACACTTCTTTGTCGTTTGTAGTGAATCTGTCTGCCCTTATCCTCAGTTTCATTACCTGTTCCTTCACTGTTGTCTTTCTCCTGATGTGGCTGTGCAGTAATTTGGGTTGAGTTTTAGCCTTGTTTGCTATGTCGTTTTCATATTGCCCTTCTGCCTCTCTTCTCACCCTGACGTATTCATTCCTGGCTCTCTGGTAACCTTCTCTGATCTCATGTGTCCTGTTATTTCTAAAGTTTCTCCACGCTCTTTTACTTTGTTGCTTAGCTAGCTTACATCTCTAATTAAACCATGGGTTTCTCATCTGCATTTCATTTATTACCTTTTGGGCCAGGATGAACTTTTCTGCTGCCTCCTTGCACTTCTGTGTGATGTATTCCATCATGTCCTGGGTCGTCTTTCCCCTTAGCTCTGATTCCCATGTTATATCCATTAGGAATTTTCTTATCTCCTCGTAATTTCCCTTACGGAATGCTAGCCTTTTGCTCTCAGTTCCCTTTCTCGAGTACTTTAGCCCTTCTGCGACCAGATACTCAAACGTCAGTACACTGTGATCGCTCATTCCTACTGAGGCCTTGAACTCAATTTTCCTTATATCGGAGTTATTCAGAGTGAAGACTAGGTCGAGTCTCGCTGGTTCATCGTTTCCTCTCATCCTAGTGGGTTACCTGACATGTTGGCTTAGAAAGTTTCTTGTCGCCACCTCCACTAGTTTGGATTTCCATGTATCCTCTCCTCCGTGCGGTTCCCTGTTCTCCCAGTCTAACCTTCCATGGTTGAAGTCCCCCATGATGAGCAGATGGGATCGATTTCTACAGGCAGCAGAGGCTGCCCTCTCAATTACGTTATTAACTGCCATGTTGTTTCTGTCATACTCTTGCCTGGGGTCTTCTGTCATTTGGTGGAGGGTTGTATATCACCGCTACTACTACTCTAGGTCCTCCCATCGTCATGGTGCCTGTTATGTAGCCTCTAAACTCTTCACAGCCCGGGATAACCATCTCCTTGAAACTCCATTCCTTTCTCATGAGTAGGATCACTCCGCCTCCTCCCCTAACCTCCCTCTCTTTCCTTATTACAGTGTTATCGTGAGGGAACACTGCATTTGTTATGATTCCTGAGAGTTTTGTTTCCATGATTCCAATTACATCTGGGTTTACTTCTTGTGCTCTTTCCCTAAGTTCACTTGCCTTGCTTGTACTCCCTTCTATATTCGTGTACACCACCTTGAAGCTGACTCTTTTCTGTCCAGCCACAGTTTCTGTTGCTTTCACTGGAGTAGGTAAACATGGAGGGTCTGGGATGGGAAGGGGAAAGGAGGGCCCTGGGTTGTGAGGGGAGCTGAGAGTGAGGGGGACCTGGGTTGTGGGGGGAGCTGGGAGGATCTGGTTTGGAGAGGGTAGGGGTGAAGTGGGGGCTTGGAGAGGTGAGGGAGAAGGGAGGGCTTGGAGTGTAAGTGGGGAGGAAAAGAGTGTAAGTGTAAGTGTAAGTGTAAGCATAAGTGTTAGCATAACTGTAAGTGTAAGCATAAGTGTAAATGTAAGAGTAAGTGTAAGTGTAGCAAGATGGTGTCTGCAGCTGTGGCCACAGCTGCAGACACCATGACCAATCATAAGACGCTGCCCTCACCGTCACCGCTCGCGGACACTACACAGGGAAGGAGCGACTCATAACATCAAGGTAAAGACGACGCTAAAAAATGTTTATTTCACCTTTTTTATTATTTACAAAAATAGTACATTTGTCAGAGAATGTCATCAATGTTAAGAAAGCGGAACCACGTAGCGGGGTGATGAGTTGTCAGTCATCGGAAGTGCCAGGTGATGAGCAGGTGAGTCAAGGTGCTGAAGAGGAAGACCACCTGTATTGAGAAGGAGTCGTTGATGGTGTCGTTGTGGCCGCTCTGCTGCACCGCTGCCTGGTGCTGCCCTGTCAATAGACGCTCACATTAGCACACACCAAGTGTCGCGCTCACATTAGCACACACCAAGTGTCCCGCTCACATTAGCACACACCAAGTGTTCCGCTCACATTAGCACACAACAAGTGTTCCGCTCACATTAGCACACATCAAGTGTCCCGCTCACATTAACACATCAAGTGTTCCGCTCACATTAGCACACATCAAGTGTCCCGCTCACATTAGCACACATCAAGTGTCCCGCTCACATTAGCACATCAAGTGTCCCGCTCACATTAGCACACATCAAGTGTTCCGCTCACATTAGCACACACCAAGTGTCCCGCTCACATTAGCACACACCAAGTGTTCCGCTCACATTAGTACACACCAAGTGTCCCGCTCACATTAGTACATACCAAGTGTCGCGCTCACATTAGCACACACAAGTGTTCCGCTCACATTAGCACACACCAAGTGTTCCGCTCACATTAGCACACAACAAGTGTTCCGCTCACATTAGCACACACCAAGTGTTCCGCTCACATTAGCACACATCAAGTGTCCCGCTCACATTAGTACACACCAAGTGTCGCGCTCACATTAGCACACACAAGTGTCCCGCTCACATTAGCACACACCAAGTGTTCCACTCACATTAGCACACACAAGTGTTCCGCTCACATTAGCACATTAAGTGTTTCTCTCATATTAGCACATCAAGTGTTCCGCTCATATTAGCACACACCAAGTGTCCCGCTCACATTAGCACACATCAAGTGTTCCGCTCACATTAGCACACACCAAGTGTTCCGCTCACATTAGCACACACCAAGTGTTCCGCTCACATTAGCACACACCAAGTGACCCGCTCACATTAGCACACATCAAGTGTTCCGCTCACATTAGCACACAACAAGTGTTCCGTTCATATTAGCACACCCAAGTGTTCCGCTCACATTAGCACACCAAGTGTCCCGCTCACATTAGCACACACCAAGTGTCCCGCTCACATTAGCACACACCAAGTGTTCCGCTCACATTAGCACACACCAAGTGTTCCGCTCACATTAGCACACACCAAGTGTCCCGCTCACATTAGCACACACCAAGTGTTCCGCTCACATTAGCACACACCAAGTGTTCCGCTCACATTAGCACACAACAAGTGTTCCGCTCACATTAGCACATCAAGTGTTCCGCTCACATTAGCACATCAAGTGTTCCGCTCACATTAGCACACACCAAGTGTCCCGCTCACATTAGCACACATCAAGTGTCCCGCTCACATTAGCACACATCAAGTGTTCCGCTCACATTAGCACACACCAAGTGTTCCGCTCACATTAGCACACACCAAGTGTTCCGCTCACATTAGCACACACCAAGTGTCCCGCTCACATTAGCACACATCAAGTGTTCCGCTCACATTAGCACACACAAGTGTTCCGCTCACATTAGCACACCAAGTGTCCGCTCACATTAGCACACATCAAGTGTTCCGCTCACATTAGCACACATCAAGTGTCCCGCTCACATTAGCACACATCAAGTGTCCCGCTCACATTAGCACACCAAGTGTTCCGCTCACATTAGCACACACAAGTGTTCCGCTCACATTAGCACACATCAAGTGTTCCGCTCACATTAGCACACAACAAGTGTTCCGCTCACATTAGCACATCAAGTCCCGCTCACATTAGCACACATCAAGTTTCCGCTCACATTAGCACACTCAAGTGTTCCGCTCACATTAGCACACACCAAGTGTTCCGCTCACATTAGCACACATCAAGTGTCCCGCTCACATTAGCACACATCAAGTGTTCCGCTCACATTAGCACACATCAAGTGTTCCGCTCACATTAGCACACACCAAGTGTCCCGCTCACATTAGCACACATCAAGTTCCGCTCACATTAGCACACCAAGTGTTCCGCTCACATTAGCACACATCCAGTGTTCCCGCTCACATTAGCACACATCAAGTGTTCCGCTCACATTAGCACACCAAGTGTTCCGCTCACATTAGCACACCAGTGTTCCGCTCACATTAGCACACACAGTGTTCCGCTCACATTAGCACACCAAGTGTTCCGCTCACATTAGCACACATCAAGTGTTCCGCTCACATTAGCACACACAAGTGTTCCGCTCACATTAGCACACCCAAGTTTCCGCTCACATTAGCACAACCAAGTGTTCCGCTCACATTAGCACACCAAGTGTTCCGCTCACATTAGCACACCAAGTGTTCCGCTCACATTAGCACACCAAGTGTTCCGCTCACATTAGCACATCAAGTGTTCCGCTCACATTAGCACACCAAGTGTTCCGCTCACATTAGCACACCAGTGTTCCGCTCACATTAGCACACCAAGTGTTCCGCTCACATTAGCACACCCAAGTGTCCGCTCACATTAGCACATTCAGTGTTCCGCTCACATTAGCACACAACAAGTGTTCCCGCTCACATTAGCACACAACAAGTGTTCCGCTCACATTAGCACATCAAGTGTCCCGCTCACATTAGCACATATCAAGTGTTCCGCTCACATTAGCACACAACAAGTGTTCCGCTCACATTAGCACATCAAGTGTCCCGCTCACATTAGCACACATCAAGTGTTCCGCTCACATTAGCACACACCAAGTGTTCCGCTCACATTAGCACACACCAAGTGTTCCGCTCACATTAGCACACCCAAGTGTCCCACTCACATTAGCACATCAAGTGTTCCGCTCACATTAGCACACAACAAGTGTTCCGCTCACATTAGCACACATCAAGTGTTCCGCTCACATTAGCACACAACAAGTGTTCCGCTCACATTAGCACACAACAAGTGTTCCGCTCACATTAGCACATCAAGTGTCCCGCTCACATTAGCACACATCAAGTGTCCGCTCACATTAGCACACATCAAGTGTTCCGCTCACATTAGCACACACACAAGTGTTCCGCTCACATTAGCACACACCAATGTTCCGCTCACATTAGCACACACAAGTGTTCCGCTCACATTAGCACATCAAGTGTCCCGCTCACATTAGCACATCAAGTGTTCCGCTCACATTAGCACACAACAAGTGTTCCGCTCACATTAGCACATCAAGTGTCCCGCTCACATTAGCACACATCAAGTGTTCCGCTCACATTAGCACACACCAAGTGTTCCGCTCACATTAGCACACACCAAGTGTTCCGCTCACATTAGCACACACCAAGTGTCCCACTCACATTAGCACATCAAGTGTTCCGCTCACATTAGCACACACAAGTGTTCCGCTCACATTAGCACACATCAAGTGTTCCGCTCACATTAGCACACACAAGTGTCCCGCTCACATTAGCACATCAAGTGTCCCGCTCACATTAGCACATCAAGTGTTCCGCTCACATTAGCACACAACAAGTGTTCCGCTCACATTAGCACACACAAGTGTTCCGCTCACATTAGCACACCAGTGTTCCGCTCACATTAGCACACATCAAGTGTTCCGCTCACATTAGCACACATCAAGTGTTCCGCTCACATTAGCACATCAAGTGTCCCGCTCACATTAGCACACATCAAGTGTTCCGCTCACATTAGCACACATCAAGTGTTCCGCTCACATTAGCACATCAAGTGTTCCGCTCACATTAGCACACACAAGTGTTCCGCTCACATTAGCACACAACAAGTGTCCGCTCACATTAGCACATCCAGTGTCCCGCTCACATTAGCACACACCAAGTGTTCCGCTCACATTAGCACACATCAAGTGTTCCGCTCACATTAGCACACACCAAGTGTTCCGCTCACATTAGCACACACCAAGTGTTCCGCTCACATTAGCACATTAAGTGTCCCGCTCACATTAGCACACATCAAGTG
>WNGS01004489.1:37724-56656 GCA_020271785.1 Procambarus virginalis
CTCACATTAGCACATCAAGTGTTCCGCTCACATTAGCACACCAAGTGTTCCGCTCAAATTAGCACACCAAGTGTTCCGCTCACATTAGCACACCAAGTGTTCCGCTCACATTAGCACACACCAAGTGTCCCGCTCACATTAGCACACATCAAGTGTCCCACTCACATTAGCACATCAAGTGTTCCGCTCACATTAGCACACAACAAGTGTTCCGCTCACATTAGCACACAACAAGTGTTCCGCTCACATTAGCACATCAAGTGTTCCCGCTCACATTAGCACATATCAAGTGTTCCGCTCACATTAGCACACAACAAGTGTTCCGCTCACATTAGCACATCAAGTGTCCCGCTCACATTAGCACACATCAAGTGTTCCGCTCACATTAGCACACACCAAGTGTTCCGCTCACATTAGCACACACCAAGTGTTCCGCTCACATTAGCACACCAAGTGTCCCGCTCACATTAGCACATCAAGTGTTCCGCTCACATTAGCACACAACAAGTGTTCCGCTCACATTAGCACACATCAAGTGTTCCGCTCACATTAGCACACAACAAGTGTTCCGCTCACATTAGCACACATCAAGTGTTCCGCTCACATTAGCACACAACAAGTGTCCCGCTCACATTAGCACATCAAGTGTCCCGCTCACATTAGCACATCAAGTGTTCCGCTCACATTAGCACACAACAAGTGTTCCGCTCACATTAGCACACAACAAGTGTTCCGCTCACATTAGCACATCAAGTGTCCCGCTCACATTAGCACACATCAAGTGTTCCGCTCACATTAGCACACACAAGTGTTCCGCTCACATTAGCACATCAAGTGTCCCGCTCACATTAGCACACATCAAGTGTTCCGCTCACATTAGCACACACAAGTGTTCCGCTCACATTAGCACACACAAGTGTTCCGCTCACATTAGCACACACCAAGTGTCCCACTCACATTAGCACATCAAGTGTTCCGCTCACATTAGCACACAACAAGTGTTCCGCTCACATTAGCACACATCAAGTGTTCCGCTCACATTAGCACACAACAAGTGTTCCGCTCACATTAGCACACAACAAGTGTTCCGCTCACATTAGCACATCAAGTGTCCCGCTCACATTAGCACACATCAAGTGTTCCGCTCACATTAGCACACATCAAGTGTTCCGCTCACATTAGCACACACCAAGTGTTCCGCTCACATTAGCACACACCAAGTGTTCCGCTCACATTAGCACACAACAAGTGTTCCGCTCACATTAGCACATCAAGTGTCCCGCTCACATTAGCACATCAAGTGTTCCGCTCACATTAGCACACAACAAGTGTTCCGCTCACATTAGCACATCAAGTGTCCCGCTCACATTAGCACACATCAAGTGTTCCGCTCACATTAGCACACACCAAGTGTTCCGCTCACATTAGCACACACCAAGTGTTCCGCTCACATTAGCACACACCAAGTGTCCCGCTCACATTAGCACATCAAGTGTTCCGCTCACATTAGCACACAACAAGTGTTCCGCTCACATTAGCACACATCAAGTGTTCCGCTCACATTAGCACACACAAGTGTCCCGCTCACATTAGCACATCAAGTGTCCCGCTCACATTAGCACATCAAGTGTTCCGCTCACATTAGCACACAACAAGTGTTCCGCTCACATTAGCACACAACAAGTGTCCCGCTCACATTAGCACATCAAGTGTTCCGCTCACATTAGCACACAACAAGTGTTCCGCTCACATTAGCACACAACAAGTGTTCCGCTCACATTAGCACATCAAGTGTCCGCTCACATTAGCACACATCAAGTGTTCCGCTCACATTAGCACACATCAAGTGTCCCGCTCACATTAGCACATCAAGTGTTCCGCTCACATTAGCACACATCAAGTGTTCCGCTCACATTAGCACACAACAAGTGTTCCGCTCACATTAGCACATCAAGTGTCCCGCTCACATTAGCACACATCAAGTGTTCCGCTCACATTAGCACACATCAAGTGTTCCGCTCACATTAGCACACACCAAGTGTTCCGCTCACATTAGCACACACCAAGTGTTCCGCTCACATTAGCACACAAGTGTCCCGCTCACATTAGCACACATCAAGTGTTCCGCTCACATTAGCACATCAAGTGTTCCGCTCACATTAGCACACCAAGTGTTCCGCTCACATTAGCACACCAAGTGTTCCGCTCACATTAGCACACCAAGTGTTCCGCTCACATTAGCACACACCAAGTGTCCCGCTCACATTAGCACACATCAAGTGTCCCGCTCACATTAGCACATCAAGTGTTCCGCTCACATTAGCACACAACAAGTGTTCCGCTCACATTAGCACACAACAAGTGTTCCGCTCACATTAGCACATCAAGTGTCCCGCTCACATTAGCACATATCAAGTGTTCCGCTCACATTAGCACACAACAAGTGTTCCGCTCACATTAGCACATCAAGTGTCCCGCTCACATTAGCACACATCAAGTGTTCCGCTCACATTAGCACACACCAAGTGTTCCGCTCACATTAGCACACACCAAGTGTTCCGCTCACATTAGCACACACCAAGTGTCCCACTCACATTAGCACATCAAGTGTTCCGCTCACATTAGCACACAACAAGTGTTCCACTCACATTAGCACACATCAAGTGTTCCGCTCACATTAGCACACAACAAGTGTTCCGCTCACATTAGCACACATCAAGTGTTCCGCTCACATTAGCACACAACAAGTGTCCCGCTCACATTAGCACATCAAGTGTCCCGCTCACATTAGCACATCAAGTGTTCCGCTCACATTAGCACACAACAAGTGTTCCGCTCACATTAGCACACAACAAGTGTTCCGCTCACATTAGCACATCAAGTGTCCCGCTCACATTAGCACACATCAAGTGTTCCGCTCACATTAGCACACAACAAGTGTTCCGCTCACATTAGCACATCAAGTGTCCGCTCACATTAGCACACATCAAGTGTTCCGCTCACATTAGCACACACCAAGTGTTCCGCTCACATTAGCACACACCAAGTGTTCCGCTCACATTAGCACACACCAAGTGTCCCGCTCACATTAGCACATCAAGTGTTCCGCTCACATTAGCACACAACAAGTGTTCCGCTCACATTAGCACACATCAAGTGTTCCGCTCACATTAGCACACAACAAGTGTCCGCTCACATTAGCACATCAAGTGTCCCGCTCACATTAGCACATCAAGTGTTCCGCTCACATTAGCACACAACAAGTGTTCCGCTCACATTAGCACACAACAAGTGTTCCGCTCACATTAGCACATCAAGTGTCCCGCTCACATTAGCACACATCAAGTGTTCCGCTCACATTAGCACACATCAAGTGTCCCGCTCACATTAGCACATCAAGTGTTCCGCTCACATTAGCACACATCAAGTGTTCCGCTCACATTAGCACACAACAAGTGTTCCGCTCACATTAGCACATCAAGTGTCCCGCTCACATTAGCACACATCAAGTGTTCCGCTCACATTAGCACACATCAAGTGTTCCGCTCACATTAGCACACACCAAGTGTTCCGCTCACATTAGCACACACCAAGTGTTCCACTCACATTAGCACATTAAGTGTCCCGCTCACATTAGCACACATCAAGTGTTCCGCTCACATTAGCACATCAAGTGTTCCGCTCACATTAGCACACCAAGTGTTCCGCTCAAATTAGCACACAAGTGTTCCGCTCACATTAGCACACCAAGTGTTCCGCTCACATTAGCACACACCAAGTGTCCCGCTCACATTAGCACACATCAAGTGTCCCGCTCACATTAGCACATCAAGTGTTCCGCTCACATTAGCACACAACAAGTGTTCCGCTCACATTAGCACACAACAAGTGTTCCGCTCACATTAGCACATCAAGTGTCCCGCTCACATTAGCACATATCAAGTGTTCCGCTCACATTAGCACACAACAAGTGTTCCGCTCACATTAGCACATCAAGTGTCCCGCTCACATTAGCACACATCAAGTGTTCCGCTCACATTAGCACACACCAAGTGTTCCGCTCACATTAGCACACACCAAGTGTTCCGCTCACATTAGCACACACCAAGTGTCCCACTCACATTAGCACATCAAGTGTTCCGCTCACATTAGCACACAACAAGTGTTCCGCTCACATTAGCACACATCAAGTGTTCCGCTCACATTAGCACACAACAAGTGTTCCGCTCACATTAGCACACATCAAGTGTTCCGCTCACATTAGCACACAACAAGTGTTCCGCTCACATTAGCACATCAAGTGTCCGCTCACATTAGCACACACCAAGTGTTCCGCTCACATTAGCACATCAAGTGTTCCGCTCACATTAGCACACAAGTGTTCCGCTCACATTAGCACATCAAGTGTTCCGCTCACATTAGCACACATCAAGTGTTCCGCTCACATTAGCACACACAAGTGTTCCGCTCACATTAGCACATCAAGTGTCCCGCTCACATTAGCACACATCAAGTGTTCCGCTCACATTAGCACACACCAAGTGTTCCGCTCACATTAGCACACATCAAGTGTTCCGCTCACATTAGCACACACCAAGTGTTCCGCTCACATTAGCACATCAAGTGTTCCGCTCACATTAGCACACAACAAGTGTTCCGCTCACATTAGCACACATCAAGTGTTCCGCTCACATTAGCACACAACAAGTGTTCCGCTCACATTAGCACACACAAGTGTCCCGCTCACATTAGCACATCAAGTGTTCCGCTCACATTAGCACACAACAAGTGTTCCGCTCACATTAGCACACAACAAGTGTTCCGCTCACATTAGCACATCAAGTGTTCCGCTCACATTAGCACACACAAGTGTTCCGCTCACATTAGCACACATCAAGTGTCCCGCTCACATTAGCACATCAAGTGTTCCGCTCACATTAGCACACATCAAGTGTTCCGCTCACATTAGCACACAACAAGTGTTCCGCTCACATTAGCACATCAAGTGTCCCGCTCACATTAGCACACATCAAGTGTTCCGCTCACATTAGCACACATCAAGTGTTCCGCTCACATTAGCACACACCAAGTGTTCCGCTCACATTAGCACACACCAAGTGTTCCGCTCACATTAGCACATCAAGTGTTCCGCTCACATTAGCACACATCAAGTGTTCCGCTCACATTAGCACATCAAGTGTTCCGCTCACATTAGCACACCAAGTGTTCCGCTCACATTAGCACACCAAGTGTTCCGCTCACATTAGCACACCAAGTGTTCCGCTCACATTAGCACACACCAAGTGTTCCGCTCACATTAGCACACATCAAGTGTTCCGCTCACATTAGCACACCAAGTGTTCCGCTCACATTAGCACACACAAGTGTTCCGCTCACATTAGCACACAACAAGTGTTCCGCTCACATTAGCACATCAAGTGTCCCGCTCACATTAGCACACATCAAGTGTTCCGCTCACATTAGCACACAACAAGTGTTCCGCTCACATTAGCACATCAAGTGTCCCGCTCACATTAGCACACATCAAGTGTTCCGCTCACATTAGCACACACCAAGTGTTCCGCTCACATTAGCACACACCAAGTGTTCCGCTCACATTAGCACACACCAAGTGTCCCGCTCACATTAGCACACAAGTGTTCCGCTCACATTAGCACACAACAAGTGTTCCGCTCACATTAGCACACATCAAGTGTTCCGCTCACATTAGCACACAACAAGTGTCCGCTCACATTAGCACACATCAAGTGTTCCGCTCACATTAGCACATCAAGTGTTCCGCTCACATTAGCACATCAAGTGTTCCGCTCACATTAGCACACAACAAGTGTTCCGCTCACATTAGCACATCAAGTGTCCGCTCACATTAGCACACATCAAGTGTTCCGCTCACATTAGCACACAACAAGTGTTCCGCTCACATTAGCACACATCAAGTGTTCCGCTCACATTAGCACACATCAAGTGTCCCGCTCACATTAGCACACATCAAGTGTTCCGCTCACATTAGCACACATCAAGTGTTCCGCTCACATTAGCACACATCAAGTGTTCCGCTCACATTAGCACACATCAAGTGTTCCGCTCACATTAGCACACAACAAGTGTTCCGCTCACATTAGCACATCAAGTGTTCCGCTCACATTAGCACACATCAAGTGTTCCGCTCACATTAGCACACACCAAGTGTTCCGCTCACATTAGCACACAAGTGTTCCGCTCACATTAGCACACATCAAGTGTTCCGCTCACATTAGCACACATCAAGTGTTCCGCTCACATTAGCACACACAAGTGTTCCGCTCACATTAGCACACACAAGTGTTCCGCTCACATTAGCACACAAGTGTTCCGCTCACATTAGCACACAACAAGTGTTCCGCTCACATTAGCACACATCAAGTGTCCCGCTCACATTAGCACACACAAGTGTTCCGCTCACATTAGCACACCAAGTGTTCCGCTCACATTAGCACACAACAAGTGTCCGCTCACATTAGCACATTAGCACAGTGTTCCGCTCACATTAGCACACATCAAGTGTTCCGCTCACATTAGCACACACCAAGTGTTCCGCTCACATTAGCACACACCAAGTGTTCCGCTCACATTAGCACATCAAGTGTTCCGCTCACATTAGCACATCAAGTGTTCCGCTCACATTAGCACACATCAAGTGTTCCGCTCACATTAGCACACAACAAGTGTTCCGCTCACATTAGCACATCAAGTGTCCCGCTCACATTAGCACACATCAAGTGTTCCGCTCACATTAGCACACACCAAGTGTTCCGCTCACATTAGCACACACAAGTGTTCCGCTCACATTAGCACACACCAAGTGTTCCGCTCACATTAGCACATCAAGTGTTCCGCTCACATTAGCACACAACAAGTGTTCCGCTCACATTAGCACACATCAAGTGTTCCGCTCACATTAGCACACAACAAGTGTTCCGCTCACATTAGCACATCAAGTGTTCCGCTCACATTAGCACATCAAGTGTTCCGCTCACATTAGCACACAACAAGTGTTCCGCTCACATTAGCACACACAAGTGTTCCGCTCACATTAGCACATCAAGTGTTCCGCTCACATTAGCACACATCAAGTGTTCCGCTCACATTAGCACACATCAAGTGTTCCGCTCACATTAGCACATCAAGTGTTCCGCTCACATTAGCACACATCAAGTGTTCCGCTCACATTAGCACACAAAGTGTTCCGCTCACATTAGCACACATCAAGTGTCCCGCTCACATTAGCACACATCAAGTGTTCCGCTCACATTAGCACATCAAGTGTTCCGCTCACATTAGCACACACCAAGTGTTCCGCTCACATTAGCACACACCAAGTGTTCCGCTCACATTAGCACATCAAGTGTCCGCTCACATTAGCACACATCAAGTGTTCCGCTCACATTAGCACATCAAGTGTTCCGCTCACATTAGCACACAAGTGTTCCGCTCACATTAGCACACCAAGTGTTCCGCTCACATTAGCACACCAAGTGTTCCGCTCACATTAGCACACACCAAGTGTCCCGCTCACATTAGCACATCAAGTGTTCCGCTCACATTAGCACATCAAGTGTTCCGCTCACATTAGCACACCAAGTGTTCCGCTCACATTAGCACACACAAGTGTTCCGCTCACATTAGCACACCAAGTGTTCCGCTCACATTAGCACACACAAGTGTTCCGCTCACATTAGCACACATCAAGTGTCCCGCTCACATTAGCACATCAAGTGTTCCGCTCACATTAGCACACCAAGTGTTCCGCTCACATTAGCACACACAAGTGTTCCGCTCACATTAGCACACACAAGTGTTCCGCTCACATTAGCACACAACAAGTGTTCCGCTCACATTAGCACATCAAGTGTCCCGCTCACATTAGCACACATCAAGTGTTCCGCTCACATTAGCACACAACAAGTGTTCCGCTCACATTAGCACATCAAGTGTCCGCTCACATTAGCACACATCAAGTGTTCCGCTCACATTAGCACACAACAAGTGTTCCGCTCACATTAGCACACACCAAGTGTCCGCTCACATTAGCACATCAAGTGTTCCGCTCACATTAGCACACAACAAGTGTTCCGCTCACATTAGCACACATCAAGTGTTCCGCTCACATTAGCACACAACAAGTGTTCCGCTCACATTAGCACACATCAAGTGTTCCGCTCACATTAGCACACAACAAGTGTCCCGCTCACATTAGCACATCAAGTGTCCCGCTCACATTAGCACATCAAGTGTTCCGCTCACATTAGCACACAACAAGTGTTCCGCTCACATTAGCACACAACAAGTGTTCCGCTCACATTAGCACATCAAGTGTCCCGCTCACATTAGCACACATCAAGTGTTCCGCTCACATTAGCACACATCAAGTGTTCCGCTCACATTAGCACATCAAGTGTTCCGCTCACATTAGCACACATCAAGTGTTCCGCTCACATTAGCACACAACAAGTGTTCCGCTCACATTAGCACATCAAGTGTCCGCTCACATTAGCACACATCAAGTGTTCCGCTCACATTAGCACACATCAAGTGTTCCGCTCACATTAGCACACACCAAGTGTTCCGCTCACATTAGCACACACAAGTGTTCCGCTCACATTAGCACATCAAGTGTTCCGCTCACATTAGCACACATCAAGTGTTCCGCTCACATTAGCACACATCAAGTGTTCCGCTCACATTAGCACACATCAAGTGTTCCGCTCACATTAGCACACATCAAGTGTTCCGCTCACATTAGCACACACAAGTGTTCCGCTCACATTAGCACATCAAGTGTTCCGCTCACATTAGCACACAAGTGTTCCGCTCACATTAGCACACCAAGTGTTCCGCTCACATTAGCACACATCAAGTGTTCCGCTCACATTAGCACACAACAAGTGTTCCGCTCACATTAGCACATCAAGTGTCCGCTCACATTAGCACACATCAAGTGTTCCGCTCACATTAGCACACACCAAGTGTTCCGCTCACATTAGCACACACCAAGTGTTCCGCTCACATTAGCACACACCAAGTGTCCCGCTCACATTAGCACATCAAGTGTTCCGCTCACATTAGCACACAACAAGTGTTCCGCTCACATTAGCACACATCAAGTGTTCCGCTCACATTAGCACACAACAAGTGTCCCGCTCACATTAGCACATCAAGTGTCCCGCTCACATTAGCACATCAAGTGTTCCGCTCACATTAGCACACAACAAGTGTTCCGCTCACATTAGCACACAACAAGTGTTCCGCTCACATTAGCACATCAAGTGTCCCGCTCACATTAGCACACATCAAGTGTTCCGCTCACATTAGCACACATCAAGTGTCCCGCTCACATTAGCACATCAAGTGTTCCGCTCACATTAGCACACATCAAGTGTTCCGCTCACATTAGCACACAACAAGTGTTCCGCTCACATTAGCACATCAAGTGTCCCGCTCACATTAGCACACATCAAGTGTTCCGCTCACATTAGCACACATCAAGTGTTCCGCTCACATTAGCACACACCAAGTGTTCCGCTCACATTAGCACACACCAAGTGTTCCACTCACATTAGCACATCAAGTGTCCCGCTCACATTAGCACACATCAAGTGTTCCGCTCACATTAGCACATCAAGTGTTCCGCTCACATTAGCACACCAAGTGTTCCGCTCACATTAGCACACCAAGTGTTCCGCTCACATTAGCACACCAAGTGTTCCGCTCACATTAGCACACACCAAGTGTCCGCTCACATTAGCACATCAAGTGTTCCGCTCACATTAGCACATCAAGTGTTCCGCTCACATTAGCACACCAAGTGTTCCGCTCACATTAGCACACCAAGTGTTCCGCTCACATTAGCACACCAAGTGTTCCGCTCACATTAGCACACACCAAGTGTCCCGCTCACATTAGCACACATCAAGTGTCCCGCTCACATTAGCACATCAAGTGTTCCGCTCACATTAGCACACCAAGTGTTCCGCTCACATTAGCACACATCAAGTGTTCCGCTCACATTAGCACACAACAAGTGTTCCGCTCACATTAGCACACAACAAGTGTTCCGCTCACATTAGCACATCAAGTGTCCCGCTCACATTAGCACACATCAAGTGTTCCGCTCACATTAGCACACACAAGTGTTCCGCTCACATTAGCACATCAAGTGTCCCGCTCACATTAGCACACATCAAGTGTTCCGCTCACATTAGCACACAACAAGTGTTCCGCTCACATTAGCACACACCAAGTGTCCCGCTCACATTAGCACATCAAGTGTTCCGCTCACATTAGCACACAACAAGTGTTCCGCTCACATTAGCACACATCAAGTGTTCCGCTCACATTAGCACACAACAAGTGTTCCGCTCACATTAGCACACATCAAGTGTTCCGCTCACATTAGCACACAACAAGTGTCCCGCTCACATTAGCACATCAAGTGTCCCGCTCACATTAGCACATCAAGTGTTCCGCTCACATTAGCACACAACAAGTGTTCCGCTCACATTAGCACACAACAAGTGTTCCGCTCACATTAGCACATCAAGTGTCCCGCTCACATTAGCACACATCAAGTGTTCCGCTCACATTAGCACACATCAAGTGTCCCGCTCACATTAGCACATCAAGTGTTCCGCTCACATTAGCACACATCAAGTGTTCCGCTCACATTAGCACACAACAAGTGTTCCGCTCACATTAGCACATCAAGTGTCCCGCTCACATTAGCACACATCAAGTGTTCCGCTCACATTAGCACACATCAAGTGTTCCGCTCACATTAGCACACACCAAGTGTTCCGCTCACATTAGCACACACCAAGTGTTCCACTCACATTAGCACATTAAGTGTCCCGCTCACATTAGCACACATCAAGTGTTCCGCTCACATTAGCACACATCAAGTGTTCCGCTCACATTAGCACACATCAAGTGTCCGCTCACATTAGCACACATCAAGTGTNACATCAAGTGTTCCGCTCACATTAGCACACAACAAGTGTTCCGCTCACATTAGCACACAACAAGTGTCCCGCTCACATTAGCACATCAAGTGTCCCGCTCACATTAGCACACATCAAGTGTTCCGCTCACATTAGCACACACAAGTGTTCCGCTCACATTAGCACATCAAGTGTCCCGCTCACATTAGCACACATCAAGTGTTCCGCTCACATTAGCACCATCAAGTGTCCCGCTCACATTAGCACATCAAGTTTTCCGCTCACATTAGCACACATCAAGTGTTCCGCTCACATTAGCACACAACAAGTGTTCCGCTCACATTAGCACATCAAGTGTCCCGCTCACATTAGCACACATCAAGTGTTCCGCTCACATTAGCACACATCAAGTGTTCCGCTCACATTAGCACACACCAAGTGTTCCGCTCACATTAGCACACACCAGTTGTTCCACTCACATTAGCACATCAAGTGTTCCCGCTCACATTAGCACACATCAAGTGTTCCGCTCACATTAGCACATCAAGTGTTCCGCTCACATTAGCACACCAGTGTTCCGCTCAAATTAGCACACCAAGTGTTCCGCTCACATTAGCACACAAGTGTTCCGCTCACATTAGCACACCAAGTGTCCCACTCACATTAGCACACATCAAGTGTCCCACTCACATTAGCACATTAAGTGTTCCGCTCACATTAGCACACAACAAGTGTTCCGCTCACATTAGCACACAACAGTGTTCCGCTCACATTAGCACATCAAGTGTCCCGCTCACATTAGCACATATCAAGTGTTCCGCTCACATTAGCACACACAAGTGTTCCGCTCACATTAGCACATCAGTGTCCCGCTCACATTAGCACACATCAAGTGTTCCGCTCACATTAGCACACCAATGTTCCGCTCACATTAGCACACACAGTGTTCCGCTCACATTAGCACACCAAGTGTCCCACTCACATTAGCACAGTTTTCCGCTCACATTAGCACACAACAAGTGTTCCACTCACATTAGCACACATCAAGTGTTCCGCTCACATTAGCACACAACAGTGTTCCGCTCACATTAGCACACATCAAGTGTTCCGCTCACATTAGCACACACAAGTGTCCCGCTCACATTAGCACATCAAGTGTCCCGCTCACATTAGCACATCAAGTGTTCCGCTCACATTAGCACACAACAAGTGTTCCGCTCACATTAGCACACACAAGTGTTCCGCTCACATTAGCACATCAAGTGTCCCGCTCACATTAGCACACCAAGTGTTCCGCTCACATTAGCACACAACAATGTTCCGCGCTCACATTAGCACATCAAGTGTCCCGCTCACATTAGCACACAGTGTTCCTCACATTAGCACACACCAAGTGTTCCGCTCACATTAGCACACACCAAGTGTTCCGCTCACATTAGCACACACCAAGTGTCCCACTCACATTAGCACACTGTTCCGCTCACATTAGCACACAACAAGTGTTCCACTCACATTAGCACACATCAAGTGTTCCGCTCACATTAGCACACAACAGTGTCCCGCTCAATTAGCACATCAAGTGTCCCGCTCACATTAGCACATCAAGTGTTCCGCTCACATTAGCACACAACAAGTGTTCCGCTCACATTAGCACACAACAAGTGTTCCGCTCACATTAGCACATCAAGTGTCCCGCTCACATTAGCACACATCAAGTGTTCCGCTCACATTAGCACACATCAAGTGTCCCGCTCACATTAGCACATCAAGTGTTCCGCTCACATTAGCACACATCAAGTGTTCCGCTCACATTAGCACACACAAGTGTTCCGCTCACATTAGCACATCAAGTGTCCCGCTCACATTAGCACACATCAAGTGTTCCGCTCACATTAGCACACATCAAGTGTTCCGCTCACATTAGCACACACCAAGTGTTCCGCTCACATTAGCACACACCAAGTGTTCCACTCACATTAGCACATCAAGTGTCCCGCTCACATTAGCACACATCAAGTGTTCCGCTCACATTAGCACATCAAGTGTTCCGCTCACATTAGCACACCAGTGTTCCGCTCAAATTAGCACACCAAGTGTTCCGCTCACATTAGCACACCAAGTGTTCCGCTCACATTAGCACACACCAAGTGTCCCGCTCACATTAGCACACATCAAGTGTCCCACTCACATTAGCACATTAAGTGTTCCGCTCACATTAGCACACAACAAGTGTTCCGCTCACATTAGCACACAACAAGTGTTCCGCTCACATTAGCACATCAAGTGTCCGCTCACATTAGCACATATCAAGTGTTCCGCTCACATTAGCACACAACAGTGTTCCGCTCACATTAGCACATCAAGTGTCCCGCTCACATTAGCACACATCAAGTGTTCCGCTCACATTAGCACACCAAGTGTTCCGCTCACATTAGCACACACCAAGTGTTCCGCTCACATTAGCACACACCAAGTGTCCCACTCACATTAGCACATCAAGTGTTCCGCTCACATTAGCACACAACAAGTGTTCCGCTCACATTAGCACACATCAAGTGTTCCGCTCACATTAGCACACAACAAGTGTTCCGCTCACATTAGCACACATCAAGTGTTCCGCTCACATTAGCACACACAAGTGTCCCGCTCACATTAGCACATCAAGTTTCCGCTCACATTAGCACACATCAAGTGTTCCGCTCACATTAGCACACATCAAGTGTCCGCTCACATTAGCACATCAAGTGTTCCGCTCACATTAGCACACACAAGTGTTCCGCTCACATTAGCACACACAAGTGTCCGCTCACATTAGCACACAAGTGTCCCGCTCACATTAGCACATCAAGTGTTCCGCTCACATTAGCACACATCAAGTGTCCCGCTCACATTAGCACATCAAGTGTTCCGCTCACATTAGCACACACCAAGTGTTCCGCTCACATTAGCACACAAAAGTGTTCCGCTCACATTAGCACATCAAGTGTTCCGCTCACATTAGCACACTCAAGTGTTCCGCTCACATTAGCACACAACAAGTGTTCCGCTCACATTAGCACACCCAAGTGTTCCGCTCACATTAGCACACACCAGTGTTCCGCTCACATTAGCACACTCAAGTGTTCCGCTCACATTAGCACATCAAGTTTCCGCTCACATTAGCACACACCAAGTGTTCCGCTCACATTAGCACACAAGTGTTCCGCTCACATTAGCACCATCAATGTTTCCGCTCACATTAGCACACATCAAGTGTTCCGCTCACATTAGCACACATCAAGTGTTCCGCTCACATTAGCACACCAAGTGTTCCGCTCACATTAGCACACATCAAGTGTTCCGCTCACATTAGCACACATCAGTGTTCCGCTCACATTAGCACACACAAGTGTTCCGCTCACATTAGCACACATCAAGTGTTCCGCTCACATTAGCACACACAAGTGTTCCGCTCACATTAGCACATCAAGTGTTCCGCTCACATTAGCACACTCAAGTGTTCCGCTCACATTAGCACACATCAAGTGTTCCGCTCACATTAGCACACACCAAGTGTTCCGCTCACATTAGCACATCAAGTGTCCCGCTCACATTAGCACACACCAAGTGTTCCGCTCACATTAGCACACATCAAGTGTTCCGCTCACATTAGCACACACCAAGTGTTCCGCTCACATTAGCACACACCAAGTGTTCCGCTCACATTAGCACACAAGTGTTCCGCTCACATTAGCACACCAAGTGTTCCGCTCACATTAGCACACATCAAGTGTTCCGCTCACATTAGCACACACCAAGTGTTCCGCTCACATTAGCACACCAAGTGTTCCGCTCACATTAGCACACAAGTGTTCCGCTCACATTAGCACACCAAGTGTTCCGCTCACATTAGCACACCAAGTGTTCCGCTCACATTAGCACACCAAGTGTTCCGCTCACATTAGCACATCAAGTGTTCCGCTCACATTAGCACACCCAGTGTTCCGCTCACATTAGCACACACCAAGTGTCCCGCTCACATTAGCACACATCAAGTGTCCCGCTCACATTAGCACACATAAGTGTTCCGCTCACATTAGCACACAACAAGTGTTCCGCTCACATTAGCACACACAAGTGTTCCGCTCACATTAGCACATCAAGTGTCCCGCTCACATTAGCACAATCAAGTGTTCCGCTCACATTAGCACACAACAAGTGTTCCGCTCACATTAGCACATCAAGTGTCCCGCTCACATTAGCACACATCAGTGTTCCGCTCACATTAGCACACACCAAGTGTTCCGCTCACATTAGCACACCAAGTGTTCCGCTCACATTAGCACACACAAGTGTCCCGCTCACATTAGCACATCAAGTGTTCCGCTCACATTAGCACACAACAAGTGTTCCGCTCACATTAGCACACATCAAGTGTTCCGCTCACATTAGCACACAACCAAGTGTTCCGCTCACATTAGCACACAACAAGTGTTCCGCTCACATTAGCACACTCAAGTGTCCCGCTCACATTAGCACACATCAAGTGTTCCGCTCACATTAGCACACATCAAGTGTTCCGCTCACATTAGCACACACCAAGTGTTCCGCTCACATTAGCACACACCAAGTGTTCCGCTCACATTAGCACACAACAAGTGTTCCGCTCACATTAGCACATCAAGTGTCCCGCTCACATTAGCACATATCAAGTGTTCCGCTCACATTAGCACAACAAGTGTTCCGCTCACATTAGCACATCAAGTGTCCCGCTCACATTAGCACACATCAAGTGTTCCGCTCACATTAGCACACACCAAGTGTTCCGCTCACATTAGCACACACCAAGTGTTCCGCTCACATTAGCACACCCAAGTGTCCCCTCACATTAGCACACATCAAGTGTTCCGCTCACATTAGCACACAACAAGTGTTCCGCTCACATTAGCACACATCAAGTGTTCCGCTCACATTAGCACACAACAAGTGTCCCGCTCATTTAGCACATCAAGTGTCCCGCTCACATTAGCACACAAGTGTTTCCGCTCACATTAGCACACAAAAGTGTTCCGCTCACATTAGCACACAACAAGTGTTCCGCTCACATTAGCACATCAAGTGTCCCGCTCACATTAGCACACATCAAGTGTTCCGCTCACATTAGCACACATCAAGTGTCCCGCTCACATTAGCACATCAAGTGTTCCGCTCACATTAGCACACATCAAGTGTTCCGCTCACATTAGCACACACAAGTGTTCCGCTCACATTAGCACATCAAGTGTCCCGCTCACATTAGCACACATCAAGTGTTCCGCTCACATTAGCACACATCAAGTGTTCCGCTCACATTAGCACACACCAAGTGTTCCGCTCACATTAGCACACCCAAGTGTTCCGCTCACATTAGCACATTAAGTGTCCGCGCTCACATTAGCACACATCAAGTGTTCCGCTCACATTAGCACCTCAAGTGTTCCGCTCACATTAGCACACCAAGTGTTCCGCTCACATTAGCACACTCAAGTGTTCCGCTCACATTAGCACACCAAGTGTTCCGCTCACATTAGCACACACCAAGTCCCGCTCACATTAGCACACAAGTGTTCCGCTCACATTAGCACATCAAGTGTTCCGCTCACATTAGCACATACAAGTGTTCCGCTCACATTAGCACACACAAGTGTTCCGCTCACATTAGCACACAACAAGTGTTCCGCTCACATTAGCACACCAAGTGTCCCTCCACATTAGCACACATCAAGTGTTCCGCTCACATTAGCACATCAAGTGTTCCGCTCACATTACACACCAAGTGTTCCGCTCACATTAGCACACACAAGTGTTCCGCTCACATTAGCACATCAAGTGTTCCGCTCACATTAGCACACATCAAGTGTTCCGCTCACATTAGCACACAAAGTGTTCCGCTCACATTAGCACACATCAAGTGTTCCGCTCACATTAGCACATCAAGTGTTCCGCTCACATTAGCACATCAAGTGTTCCGCTCACATTAGCCACATCAAGTGTTCCGCTCACATTAGCACACAAAAGTGTTCCGCTCACATTAGCACACACAAGTGTCCCGCTCACATTAGCACATCAAGTGTTCCGCTCACATTAGCACACACAAGTGTTCCGCTCACATTAGCACACATCAAGTGTTCCGCTCACATTAGCACACAACAAGTGTTCCGCTCACATTAGCACACATCAAGTGTTCCGCTCACATTAGCACACAACAAGTTTCCCGCTCACATTAGCACATCAAGTGTCCCGCTCACATTAGCACATCAAGTGTTCCGCTCACATTAGCACACAACGTGTTCGCTCACATTAGCACACCAAGTGTTCCGCTCACATTAGCACATCAGTGTCCCGCTCACATTAGCACACATCAAGTGTTCCGCTCACATTAGCACACATCAAGTGTCCCGCTCACATTAGCACATCAAGTGTTCCGCTCACATTAGCACACATCAAGTGTTCCGCTCACATTAGCACACATCAAGTGTTCCGCTCACATTAGCACATCAAGTGTCCCGCTCACATTAGCACACATCAAGTGTTCCGCTCACATTAGCACACATCAAGTGTTCCGCTCACATTAGCACACCAAAGTGTTCCGCTCACATTAGCACACACCAAGTGTTCCGCTCACATTAGCACATCAAGTGTTCCGCTCACATTAGCACACAACAAGTGTTCCGCTCACATTAGCACACATCAAGTTCCCGCTCACATTAGCACACACAAGTTTCCGCTCACATTAGCACACATCAAGTGTTCCGCTCACATTAGCACACCAAGTGTTCCGCTCACATTGACACATCAAGTGTTCCGCTCACATTAGCACACAAGTGTTCCGCTCACATTAGCACACCAAGTGTTCCGCTCACATTAGCACACACAAGTGTTCCGCTCACATTAGCACACACCAAGTGTTCCGCTCACATTAGCACATCAAGTGTTCCGCTCACATTAGCACACATCAAGTGTTCCGCTCACATTAGCACACCAAGTGTTCCGCTCACATTAGCACACACCAAGTGTTCCGCTCACATTAGCACACAACAAGTGTCCGCTCACATTAGCACATCAAGTGTTCCGCTCACATTAGCACACATCAAGTGTTCCGCTCACATTAGCACACATCAAGTGTTCCGCTCACATTAGCACACACCAAGTGTCCCTCACATTAGCACACAAGTGTTCCGCTCACATTAGCACATCAAGTGTTCCGCTCACATTAGCACACAACAGTGTTCCGCTCACATTAGCACACAACAAGTGTTCCGCTCACATTAGCACATCAAGTGTTCCGCTCACATTAGCACCATCAAGTGTTCCGCTCACATTAGCACACATCAAGTGTTCCGCTCACATTAGCACACATCAAGTGTCCGCTCACATTAGCACACAACAAGTGTTCCGCTCACATTAGCACACAAACAAGTGCCGCTCACATTAGCACATCAAGTGTTCCGCTCACATTAGCACACACAAGTGTTCCGCTCACATTAGCACACATCAAGTGTTCCGCTCACATTAGCACACAACAAGTGTTCCGCTCACATTAGCACATCAAGTGTTCCGCTCACATTAGCACAAAGTGTTCCGCTCACATTAGCACATCAAGTGTTCCCGCTCACATTAGCACATCAAGTGTTCCGCTCACATTAGCACACCAAGTGTTCCGCTCACATTAGCACACCAAGTGTTCCGCTCACATTAGCACACCAAGTGTTCCGCTCACATTAGCACACATCAAGTGTCCCGCTCACATTAGCACATCAAGTGTTCCGCTCACATTAGCACATCAAGTGTTCCGCTCACATTAGCACACCAAGTGTTCCGCTCACATTAGCACACCAAGTGTTCCGCTCACATTAGCACACCAAGTGTTCCGCTCACATTAGCACACACCAAGTGTCCCGCTCACATTAGCACACA
>WNGS01004489.1:56938-71012 GCA_020271785.1 Procambarus virginalis
TCAGCACACATCAAGTGTTCCGCTCACATTAGCACATCAAGTGTTCCGCTCACATTAGCACACAAGTGTTCCGCTCAAATTAGCACACCAGTGTTCCGCTCACATTAGCACACCAAGTGTTCCGCTCACATTAGCACACACCAAGTGTCCCATCACATTAGCACACATCAAGTGTCCCACTCACATTAGCACATTAAGTGTTCCGCTCACATTAGCACACAACAAGTGTTCCGCTCACATTACCACACAACAAGTGTTCCGCTCACATTAGCACATCAAGTGTCCCGCTCACATTAGCACATCAAGTGTTCCGCTCACATTAGCACACAACAAGTGTTCCGCTCACATTAGCACATCAAGTGTCCCGCTCACATTAGCACACATCAAGTGTTCCGCTCACATTAGCACACACCAAGTGTTCCGCTCATATTAGCACACACCAAGTGTTCCGCTCACATTAGCACACACCAAGTGTCCCACTCACATTAGCACATCAAGTGTTCCGCTCACATTAGCACACACAAGTGTTCCACTCACATTAGCACACATCAAGTGTTCCGCTCACATTAGCACACAACAAGTGTTCCACTCACATTAGCACACATCAAGTGTTCCGCTCACATTAGCACACAACAAGTGTCCCGCTCAAATTAGCACATCAAGTGTCCCGCTCACATTAGCACATCAAGTGTTCCGCTCACATTAGCACACAACAAGTGTTCCGCTCACATTAGCACACAACAAGTGTTCCACTCACATTAGCACATCAAGTGTCCCGCTCACATTAGCACACATCAAGTGTTCCGCTCACATTAGCACACATCAAGTGTCCCGCTCACATTAGCACATCAAGTGTTCCGCTCACATTAGCACACATCAAGTGTTCCGCTCACATTAGCACACAACAAGTGTTCCGCTCACATTAGCACATCAAGTGTCCCGCTCACATTAGCACACATCAAGTGTTCCGCTCACATTAGCACACATCAAGTGTTCCGCTCACATTAGCACACACCAAGTGTTCCGCTCACATTAGCACACACCAAGTGTTCCACTCACATTAGCACATAAGTGTCCCGCTCACATTAGCACACATCAAGTGTTCCGCTCACATTAGCACACATCAAGTGTTCCGCTCACATTAGCACACATCAAGTGTCCCGCTCACATTAGCACACATCAAGTGTTCCGCTCACATTAGCACACCAAGTGTTCCGCTCACATTAACACATCAAGTGTTCCGCTCACATTAGCACACAAGTGTTCCGCTCACATTAGCACACCAAGTGTTCCGCTCACATTAGCACACCAAGTGTTCCGCTCACATTAGCACACACCAAGTGTCCCGCTCACATTAGCACATCAAGTGTTCCGCTCACATTAGCACACAACAAGTGTTCCGCTCACATTAGCACACAACAAGTGTTCCGCTCACATTAGCACACAACAAGTGTCCCGCTCACATTAGCACATCAAGTGTCCCGCTCACATTAGCACATCAAGTGTTCCGCTCACATTAGCACACCAAGTGTTCCGCTCACATTAGCACACCAAGTGTTCCGCTCACATTAGCACACCAAGTGTTCCGCTCACATTAGCACATCAAGTGTTCCGCTCACATTAGCACACACCAAGTGTCCCACTCACATTAGCACACCAAGTGTTCCGCTCACATTAGCACACACCAAGTGTCCCACTCACATTAGCACACATCAAGTGTCCTACTCACATTAGCACATCAAGTGTTCCGCTCACATTAGCACACAAGTGTTCCGCTCACATTAGCACACAACAAGTGTTCCGCTCACATTAGCACATCAAGTGTCCCGCTCACATTAGCACATATCAAGTGTTCCGCTCACATTAGCACACAACAAGTGTTCCGCTCACATTAGCACATCAAGTGTCCCGCTCACATTAGCACACATCAAGTGTTCCGCTCACATTAGCACACACCAAGTGTTCCGCTCATATTAGCACACACCAAGTGTTCCGCTCACATTAGCACACACCAAGTGTCCCACTCACATTAGCACATCAAGTGTTCCGCTCACATTAGCACACAACAAGTGTTCCACTCACATTAGCACACATCAAGTGTTCCGCTCACATTAGCACACAACAAGTGTTCCGCTCACATTAGCACACAACAAGTGTTCCGCTCACATTAGCACATCAAGTGTCCCGCTCACATTAGCACACATCAAGTGTTCCGCTCACATTAGCACACATCAAGTGTTCCACTCACATTAGCACACACCAAGTGTTCCGCTCACATTAGCACACACCAAGTGTTCCACTCACATTAGCACACAACAAGTGTTCCGCTCACATTAGCACATCAAGTGTCCCGCTCACATTAGCACATATCAAGTGTTCCGCTCACATTAGCACACAACAAGTGTTCCGCTCACATTAGCACATCAAGTGTCCCGCTCACATTAGCACACATCAAGTGTTCCGCTCACATTAGCACACACCAAGTGTTCCGCTCATATTAGCACACACCAAGTGTTCCGCTCACATTAGCACACACCAAGTGTCCCACTCACATTAGCACATCAAGTGTTCCGCTCACATTAGCACACAACAAGTGTTCCACTCACATTAGCACACATCAAGTGTTCCGCTCACATTAGCACACAACAAGTGTCCCGCTCAAATTAGCACATCAAGTGTCCCGCTCACATTAGCACATCAAGTGTTCCGCTCACATTAGCACACAAAGTGTTCCGCTCACATTAGCACACAACAAGTGTTCCGCTCACATTAGCACATCAAGTGTCCGCTCACATTAGCACACATCAAGTGTTCCGCTCACATTAGCACACATCAAGTGTCCCGCTCACATTAGCACATCAAGTGTTCCGCTCACATTAGCACACATCAAGTGTTCCGCTCACATTAGCACACAACAAGTGTTCCGCTCACATTAGCACATCAAGTGTCCCGCTCACATTAGCACACATCAAGTGTTCCGCTCACATTAGCACACATCAAGTGTTCCGCTCACATTAGCACACACCAAGTGTCCGACCAATAGCCACACCAACCCCCAAGCACAACTAGCACACCAAGTGTTCCGCTCACATTAGCACACACCAAGTGTTCCGCTCACATTAGCACATCAAGTGTCCGCTCACATTAGCACACATCAAGTGTTCCGCTCACATTAGCACATCAAGTGTTCCGCTCACATTAGCACACCAAGTGTTCCGCTCACATTAGCACACCAAGTGTTCCGCTCACATTAGCACACCAAGTGTTCCGCTCACATTAGCACACACCAAGTGTCCCGCTCACATTAGCACACATCAAGTGTCCCGCTCACATTAGCACATCAAGTGTTCCGCTCACATTAGCACACAACAAGTGTTCCGCTCACATTAGCACACAACAAGTGTTCCGCTCACATTAGCACATCAAGTGTCCCGCTCACATTAGCACATATCAAGTGTTCCGCTCACATTAGCACACAACAAGTGTTCCGCTCACATTAGCACATCAAGTGTCCCGCTCACATTAGCACACATCAAGTGTTCCGCTCACATTAGCACACACCAAGTGTTCCGCTCACATTAGCACACACCAAGTGTTCCGCTCACATTAGCACACACCAAGTGTCCCACTCACATTAGCACATCAAGTGTTCCGCTCACATTAGCACACACAAGTGTTCCACTCACATTAGCACACATCAAGTGTTCCGCTCACATTAGCACACAACAAGTGTCCCGCTCACATTAGCACATCAAGTGTCCCGCTCACATTAGCACATCAAGTGTTCCGCTCACATTAGCACACAACAAGTGTTCCGCTCACATTAGCACACAACAAGTGTTCCGCTCACATTAGCACATCAAGTGTCCCGCTCACATTAGCACACATCAAGTGTTCCGCTCACATTAGCACACATCAAGTGTCCCGCTCACATTAGCACATCAAGTGTTCCGCTCACATTAGCACACATCAAGTGTTCCGCTCACATTAGCACACAACAAGTGTTCCGCTCACATTAGCACATCAAGTGTCCCGCTCACATTAGCACACATCAAGTGTTCCGCTCACATTAGCACACATCAAGTGTTCCGCTCACATTAGCACACACCAGTGTTCCGCTCACATTAGCACACACCAAGTGTTCCGCTCACATTAGCACATCAAGTGTCCGCTCACATTAGCACACATCAAGTGTTCCGCTCACATTAGCACATCAAGTGTTCCGCTCACATTAGCACACCAAGTGTTCCGCTCACATTAGCACACCAAGTGTTCCGCTCACATTAGCACACCAAGTGTTCCGCTCACATTAGCACACACCAAGTGTCCCGCTCACATTAGCACACATCAAGTGTCCCGCTCACATTAGCACACACCAAGTGTTCCGCTCACATTAGCACATCAAGTGTTCCGCTCACATTAGCACACAACAAGTGTTCCGCTCACATTAGCACACAACAAGTGTTCCGCTCACATTAGCACATCAAGTGTCCCGCTCACATTAGCACACATCAAGTGTTCCGCTCACATTAGCACACAACAAGTGTTCCGCTCACATTAGCACATCAAGTGTCCCGCTCACATTAGCACACATCAAGTGTTCCGCTCACATTAGCACACACCAAGTGTTCCGCTCACATTAGCACACACCAAGTGTTCCGCTCACATTAGCACACACCAAGTGTCCCGCTCACATTAGCACATCAAGTGTTCCGCTCACATTAGCACACCAAGTGTTCCGCTCACATTAGCACACCAAGTGTTCCGCTCACATTAGCACACCAAGTGTTCCGCTCACATTAGCACACACCAAGTGTCCCGCTCACATTAGCACACATCAAGTGTCCCGCTCACATTAGCACATCAAGTGTTCCGCTCACATTAGCACACAACAAGTGTTCCGCTCACATTAGCACACAACAAGTGTTCCGCTCACATTAGCACATCAAGTGTCCCGCTCACATTAGCACACATCAAGTGTTCCGCTCACATTAGCACACAACAAGTGTTCCGCTCACATTAGCACATCAAGTGTCCCGCTCACATTAGCACACATCAAGTGTTCCGCTCACATTAGCACACATCAAGTGTTCCGCTCACATTAGCACACAACAAGTGTTCCGCTCACATTAGCACACACAAGTGTTCCGCTCACATTAGCACACACCAAGTGTTCCGCTCACATTAGCACACACCAAGTGTCCCACTCACATTAGCACATCAAGTGTTCCGCTCACATTAGCACACAACAAGTGTTCCACTCACATTAGCACACATCAAGTGTTCCGCTCACATTAGCACACAACAAGTGTCCCGCTCAATTAGCACATCAAGTGTCCCGCTCACATTAGCACATCAAGTGTTCCGCTCACATTAGCACACAACAAGTGTTCCGCTCACATTAGCACACAACAAGTGTTCCGCTCACATTAGCACATCAAGTGTCCCGCTCACATTAGCACACATCAAGTGTTCCGCTCACATTAGCACACATCAAGTGTCCCGCTCACATTAGCACATCAAGTGTTCCGCTCACATTAGCACACATCAAGTGTTCCGCTCACATTAGCACACAACAAGTGTTCCGCTCACATTAGCACATCAAGTGTCCCGCTCACATTAGCACACATCAAGTGTTCCGCTCACATTAGCACACATCAAGTGTTCCGCTCACATTAGCACACACCAAGTGTTCCGCTCACATTAGCACACACCAAGTGTTCCACTCACATTAGCACATTAAGTGTCCCGCTCACATTAGCACACATCAAGTGTTCCGCTCACATTAGCACATCAAGTGTTCCGCTCACATTAGCACACCAAGTGTTCCGCTCACATTAGCACACCAAGTGTTCCGCTCACATTAGCACACAAGTGTTCCGCTCACATTAGCACACACCAAGTGTCCGCTCACATTAGCACACATCAAGTGTCCCACTCACATTAGCACATCAAGTGTTCCGCTCACATTAGCACACAACAAGTGTTCCGCTCACATTAGCACACAACAAGTGTTCCGCTCACATTAGCACATCAAGTGTCCCGCTCACATTAGCACATATCAAGTGTTCCGCTCACATTAGCACACAACAAGTGTTCCGCTCACATTAGCACATCAAGTGTCCCGCTCACATTAGCACACATCAAGTGTTCCGCTCACATTAGCACACACCAAGTGTTCCGCTCACATTAGCACACACCAAGTGTTCCGCTCACATTAGCACACACCAAGTGTCCCACTCACATTAGCACATCAAGTGTTCCGCTCACATTAGCACACAACAAGTGTTCCGCTCACATTAGCACACATCAAGTGTTCCGCTCACATTAGCACACACAAGTGTTCCGCTCACATTAGCACACATCAAGTGTTCCGCTCACATTAGCACACAACAAGTGTCCCGCTCACATTAGCACATCAAGTGTCCCGCTCACATTAGCACATCAAGTGTTCCGCTCACATTAGCACACAACAAGTGTTCCGCTCACATTAGCACACAACAAGTGTTCCGCTCACATTAGCACATCAAGTGTCCGCTCACATTAGCACACATCAAGTGTTCCGCTCACATTAGCACACATCAAGTGTCCGCTCACATTAGCACATCAAGTGTTCCGCTCACATTAGCACACATCAAGTGTTCCGCTCACATTAGCACACAACAAGTGTTCCGCTCACATTAGCACATCAAGTGTCCGCTCACATTAGCACACATCAAGTGTTCCGCTCACATTAGCACACACAAGTGTTCCGCTCACATTAGCACACACCAAGTGTTCCGCTCACATTAGCACACACCAAGTGTCCCGCTCACATTAGCACACATCAAGTGTTCCGCTCACATTAGCACACAACAAGTGTTCCGCTCACATTAGCACACACCAAGTGTCCGCTCACATTAGCACACATCAAGTGTCCCGCTCACATTAGCACACCAAGTGTCCGCTCACATTAGCACACAACAAGTGTCCCGCTCACATTAGCACACATCAAGTGTTCCGCTCACATTAGCACACATCAAGTGTTCCGCTCACATTAGCACACATCAAGTGTTCCGCTCACATTAGCACACAACAAGTGTTCCGCTCACATTAGCACATCAAGTGTCCCGCTCACATTAGCACACATCAAGTGTTCCGCTCACATTAGCACACATCAAGTGTTCCGCTCACATTAGCACACACAAGTGTTCCGCTCACATTAGCACATCAAGTGTCCCGCTCACATTAGCACACACCAAGTGTTCCGCTCACATTAGCACACATCAAGTGTTCCGCTCACATTAGCACACCAAGTGTTCCGCTCACATTAGCACACACCAAGTGTTCCGCTCACATTAGCACACCAAGTGTTCCGCTCACATTAGCACACAAGTGTTCCGCTCACATTAGCACACCAAGTGTTCCGCTCACATTAGCACACCAAGTGTTCCGCTCACATTAGCACACCAAGTGTTCCGCTCACATTAGCACATCAAGTGTTCCGCTCACATTAGCACACCAAGTGTTCCGCTCACATTAGCACACCAAGTGTTCCGCTCACATTAGCACACCAAGTGTTCCGCTCACATTAGCACACACCAAGTGTCCCACTCACATTAGCACACATCAAGTGTCCCACTCACATTAGCACATTAAGTGTTCCGCTCACATTAGCACACAACAAGTGTTCCGCTCACATTAGCACACAACAAGTGTTCCGCTCACATTAGCACATCAAGTGTCCCGCTCACATTAGCACATATCAAGTGTTCCGCTCACATTAGCACACAACAAGTGTTCCGCTCACATTAGCACATCAAGTGTCCCGCTCACATTAGCACACATCAAGTGTTCCGCTCACATTAGCACACACCAAGTGTTCCGCTCATATTAGCACACACCAAGTGTTCCGCTCACATTAGCACACACCAAGTGTCCCACTCACATTAGCACATCAAGTGTTCCGCTCACATTAGCACACAACAAGTGTTCCACTCACATTAGCACACATCAAGTGTTCCGCTCACATTAGCACACAACAAGTGTTCCGCTCACATTAGCACAAACAAGTGTTCCGCTCACATTAGCACATCAAGTGTCCCGCTCACATTAGCACACATCAAGTGTTCCGCCANGTCTAGGTCATCTTGTAGTCTCACACTGACTTCCTCCGTCTTATATTCCTCATAATTTTTACATCACCAGCAAACAATGAGATGAATGATTCTATACCATCTGAAGATCATTTTCATATATAAGAAACCGTATAGGTCCAAGGACTGAACCCTGCGGACTCCACTGGTGACATCTTGCCAATCTGAGCCCTCGCCCCGCACAGTGACTCGCTGTCTTCTCTTAGGTACTCTCTTATCCAATGGAGTACCTTCTTTTCACTCCTGCCTGCATCTCCAGCTTTCGCACTAGTCTCTGGTGTGGCACTGTGTTAAAGGCTTTCTGGCAATCCAAAATCAGTCCATCCCCCCCTCTCTTTTGTGTGATTCTTGTTGCCTGATCGTAAAATTCAATTAATCCTGTGAGGCATGACCTGCCATCCTGAAACCATGTTGGTGTTGACACAATTTCTTCGCTCCAGATGTTCGACTAGCTTTTTACACACAATTTCTCCATTAGCTGCATGGTATGCAAGTTAGGGACACTGGCCTGTAGTTCAGTGCCTCCTGTCTATTCCCCTTCTTGTATATCGGACTACGTTGACGCCTTCCAAATTTCTGGTAGTTCACCTGTTACCAGTAATATGTTGTACACCATGGAGAGTGGCAGGCACAGTGCTTCTGCTCCTTTAGTATCCATGTTGATATTCCATCCGGGTCTATAACCTTTGTCACATCCAACTCTAGCAAAAGCTTTCTTACATCTCCACTGGTAATCTCAATTCCTCTAGTGGTGCCTGGTTAATTATTCCTTCTCTTATCTCTGGAACTTCTCCTTGCTCCAATGTGAAGACTTCCTGGAATTTCATATTGAGTTCCTCGCACACTTCTTTGTCGTTTGTAGTGAATCTGTCTGCCCTTATCCTCAGTTTCATTACCTGTTCTTTCACTGTTGTCTTTCTCCTGATGTGGCTGTGCAGTAATTTGGGTTGATTCTTAGCCTTGCTTGCTATGTCGTTTTCATATTGCCCTTCTGCCTCTCTTCTCACCCTGACGTATTCATTCCTGGCTCTCTGGTAACCTTCTCTGATCTCATGTGTCCTGTTATTTCTAAAGTTCTCCATGCTCTTTTACTTTGTTGCTTAGCTAGCTTACATCTCTATTAAACCATGGTTTCTCATCTGCATTTCATTTTTTACCTTTTGGGCCAGGATGAACTTTTCTGCTGCCTCCTTGCACTTCTGTGTGATGTATTCCATCATGTCCTGGACCGTCTTTCCCCTTAGCTCTGATTCCCATGTTACATCCGTTAGGAATTTTCTTATCTCCTCGTAATTTCCCTTACGGAATGCTAGCCTTTTGCTCTCAGTTCCCTTTCTCGAGTACTTTAGCCCTTCTGCGACCAGATACTCAAACGTCAGTACACTGTGATCGTTCATTCCTACTGAGGCCTTGAAGTCAATTTCCTTATATCGGAGTTATTCAGAGTGAAGACTAGGTCGAGTCTCGCTGGTTCATCGTTTCCTCTCATCCTAGTGGGTTACCTGACATGTTGGCTTAGAAAGTTTCTTGTCGCCACCTCCACTAGTTTGGATTTCCATGTATCCTCTCCTCCGTGCGGTTCCCTGTTCTCCCAGTCTATCCTTCCATGGTTGAAGTCCCCCATGATGAGCAGATGGGATCGATTTCTGCAGGCAGCAGAGGCTGCCCTCTCAATTACGTTATTAACTGCCATGTTGTTTCTGTCATACTCTTGCCTGGGGTCTTCTGTCATTTGGTGGAGGGTTGTATATCACCGCTACTACTACTCTAGGTCCTCCCATCGTCATGGTGCCTGTTATGTAGCCTCTAAACTCTTCACAGCCCGGGATAACCATCTCCTTGAAACTCCATTCCATTCTCATGAGTAGGATCACTCCGCCTCCTCCCCTAACCTCCCTCTCTTTCCTTATTACAGTGTAATCCTGAGGGAACACTGCATTTGTTATAATTCCTGAGAGTTTTGTTTCCATGATTCCAATTACATCTGGGTTTACTTCTTGTGCTCTTTCCCTAAGTTCACTTGCCTTGCTTGTACTCCCTTCTATGTTCGTGTACACCACCTTGAAGCTGACTCTTTTCTGTCCAGCCACAGTTTCTGTTGCTTTCACTGGAGTAGGTAAACATGGAGGGTCTGGGATGGGGAGGGGAAGGGAGGGCCCTGGGTTGTGAGGGGAGCTGAGAGTGAGGGGGACCTGGGTTGTGGGGGGAGCTGGGAGGATCTGGTTTGGAGAGGGTAGGGGTGAAGTGGGGGCTTGGAGAGGTGAGGGAGAAGGGAGGGCTTGGAGTGTAAGTGGGGAGGAAAAGAGTGTAAGTGTAAGTGTAAGTGTAAGCATAAGTGTAAGCATAACTGTAAGTGTAAGCATAAGTGTAAATGTAAGAGTAAGTGTAAGTGTAAGTGTAGGAAGATGGTGTCTGCAGCTGTGGCCACAGCTGCAGACACCATGACCAATCATAAGACGCTGCCCTCACCGTCACCGCTTGCGGACCCTACACAGGGAAGGAGCGACTCATAACATCAAGGTAAAGACGAAGCTAAAAAATGTTTATTTCACCTTTTTTATTATTTACAAAAATAGTACATTTGTCAGAGAATGTCATCAATGTTAAGAAAGCGGAACCACGTAGCGGGGTGATGAGTTGTCAGTCATCGGAAGTGCGAGGTGATGAGCAGGTGAGTCAAGGTGCTGAAGAGGAAGACGACCTGTATTGAGAAGGGGTCGTTGATGGTGTCGTTGTGGCCGCTCTGCTGCACCGCTGCCTGGTGCTGCCCTGTCAATTGACGCTCACATTAGCACACACCAAGTGTCCCGCTCACATTAGCACACCAAGTGTCCCGCTCACATTAGCACACACCAAGTGTTCCGCTCACATTAGCACACACCAAGTGTTCCGCTCACATTAGCACACACCAAGTGTCCCGCTCACATTAGCACACACCAAGTGTCCCGCTCACATTAGCACACATCAAGTGTTCCGCTCACATTAGCACACACCAAGTGTCCCGCTCACATTAGCACACACCAAGTGTCCCGCTCACATTAGCACACACCAAGTGTTCCGCTCACATTAGCACACACCAAGTGTTCCGCTCACATTAGCACACACCAAGTGTCCCGCTCACATTAGCACACACCAAGTGTTCCGCTCACATTAGCACACACCAAGTGTTCCGCTCACATTAGCACACACCAAGTGTTCCGCTCACATTAGCACACACCAAGTGTTCCGCTCACATTAGCACACATCAAGTGTTCCGCTCACATTAGCACACATCAAGTGTTCCGCTCACATTAGCACACACCAAGTGTTCCGCTCACATTAGCACACCAAGTGTTCCGCTCACATTAGCACACCAAGTGTTCCGCTCACATTAGCACACATCAAGTGTTCCGCTCACATTAGCACACACCAAGTGTTCCGCTCACATTAGCACACACCAAGTGTCCGCTCACATTAGCACACACCAAGTGTTCCGCTCACATTAGCACACACCAAGTGTTCCGCTCACATTAGCACACACCAAGTGTCCCGCTCACATTAGCACACACCAAGTGTTCCGCTCACATTAGCACACACCAAGTGTTCCGCTCACATTAGCACACACCAAGTGTTCCGCTCACATTAGCACACACCAAGTGTTCCGCTCACATTAGCACACATCAAGTGTTCCGCTCACATTAGCACACATCAAGTGTTCCGCTCACATTAGCACACACCAAGTGTTCCGCTCACATTAGCACACCAAGTGTTCCGCTCACATTAGCACACCAAGTGTTCCGCTCACATTAGCACACATCAAGTGTTCCGCTCACATTAGCACACACCAAGTGTTCCGCTCACATTAGCACACACCAAGTGTTCCGCTCACATTAGCACACCAAGTGTTCCGCTCACATTAGCACACCAAGTGTTCCGCTCACATTAGCACACCAAGTGTTCCGCTCACATTAGCACACCAAGTGTTCCGCTCACATTAGCACACCAAGTGTTCCGCTCACATTAGCACATCAAGTGTTCCGCTCACATTAGCACACCAAGTGTTCCGCTCACATTAGCACACCAAGTGTTCCGCTCACATTAGGACACATCAAGTGTTCCGCTCACATTAGCACATCAAGTGTTCCGCTCACATTAGCACACAACAAGTGTTCCGCTCACATTAGCACACAACAAGTGTTCCGCTCACATTAGCACACAACAAGTGTTCCGCTCACATTAGCACATCAAGTGTCCCGCTCACATTAGCACACATCAAGTGTTCCGCTCACATTAGCACACAACAAGTGTTCCGCTCACATTAGCACACAACAAGTGTTCCGCTCACATTAGCACACAACAAGTGTTCCGCTCACATTAGCACATCAAGTGTCCCGCTCACGTTAGCACACATCAAGTGTTCCGCTCACATTAGCACACAACAAGTGTTCCGCTCACATTAGCACACAACAAGTGTTCCGCTCACATTAGCACACAACAAGTGTTCCGCTCACATTAGCACACAACAAGTGTTCCGCTCACATTAGCACATCAAGTGTCCCGCTCACATTAGCACACATCAAGTGTTCCGCTCACATTAGCACACAACAAGTGTTCCGCTCACATTAGCACATCAAGTGTTCCGCTCACATTAGCACACATCATGTGTTCCGCTCACATTAGCACACATCAAGTGTCCCGCTCACATTAGCACACATCAAGTGTTCCGCTCACATTATCACACATCAAGTGTCCCGCTCACATTAGCACACATCAAGTGTTCCGCTCACATTAGCACACATCAAGTGTTCCGCTCACATTAGCACACACCAAATGTCCCGCTCACATTAGCACACATCAAGTGTTCCGCTCACATTAGCACACAACAAGTGTTCCGCTCACATTAGCACACAACAAGTGTTCCGCTCACATTAGCACACAACAAGTGTTCCGCTCACATTAGCACACAACAAGTGTTCCGCTCACATTAGCACATCAAGTGTCCCGCTCACATTAGCACACATCAAGTGTTCCGCTCACATTAGCACACAACAAGTGTTCCGCTCACATTAGCACATCAAGTGTTCCGCTCACATTAGCACACATCATGTGTTCCGCTCACATTAGCACACATCAAGTGTTCCGCTCACATTAGTACACATCAAGTGTTCCGCTCACATTATCACACATCAAGTGTCCCGCTCACATTAGCACACATCAAGTGTTCCGCTCACATTAGCACACATCAAGTGTTCCGCTCACATTAGCACACACCAAATGTCCCGTTCACATTAGCACACATCAAGTGTTCCGCTCACATTAGCACACATCAAGTGTTCCGCTCACATTAGCACACATCAAGTGTCCCGCTCACATTAGCACACATCAAGTGTTCCGCTCACATTAGCACACATCAAGTGTTCCGCTCACATTAGCACATCAAGTGTTCCGTTCACATTAGCACACACCAAGTGTTCCGCTCACATTAGCACACACCAAGTGTTCCGCTCACATTAGCACACACCAAGTGTTCCGCTCACATTAGCACACACCAAGTGTTCCGTTCACATTAGCACACATCAAGTGTTCCGCTCACATTAGTACATCAAGTGTTCCGTTCACATTAGCACACACCAAGTGTTCCGCTCACATTAGCACACACCAAGTGTCCCGCTCACATTAGCACACACCAAGTGTCCCGCTCACATTAGCACACACCAAGTGTCCCGCTCACATTAGCACACACCACGTGTCCTGCTCACATTAGCACACACCAAGTGTTCTGCTCACATTAGCACACACCAAGTGTTCTGCTCACAACACTTGGAAAACAATATCAGTGTACTGGAGATTTATAAGGACACACACACACACACACACACACACACACACACACACACACACACACACACACACACACACACCACACACACACCACACACACACACACACACACACACACC
>WNGS01004491.1:44319-56668 GCA_020271785.1 Procambarus virginalis
TACTACACAACGCTACTACACCAGGCTACTACACGAGGCTACTACACTAGGCCACTGCACATGCTACTACACCAGGCTACTACATCAGGCCACTACACCACGCTACTACACCAGGCTACTACACTACGCCACTACACAACGCTACTACACCAGGCTACTACACTAGGCCATTACACCACGCTACTACACCAGGCTACTACATCAGGCCACTACACCACGCTACTACACCACGCTACTACACCACGCTACTACACCAGGCTACTACATCAGGCCACTACACCACGCTACTACACCACGCTACTACATCAGGCCACTACACCACGCTACTACACCAGGCTACTACACTAGGCCACTACACCACGCTACTACACCAGGCTACTACATCAGGCCACTACACCACGCTACTACACCAGGCCACTACACCAGGCCACTACACTACGCTACTACACTACGCTACTACACCAGGCTACTACACCAGGCCACTACACCACGCTATTACACCAGGCTACTACACTAGGCCACTACACCACGCTACTACAGCAGGCTACTACATCAGGCCACTACACCATGCTACTACACCAGGCTACTACACTAGGCCAGTAACACCATGCTACTACACCAGGCTACTACAGTAGGTCACAACACCACGCTACTACACCAGGCTACTACATCAGGGCACTACACCAGGCTACTACACCAGGCCACTACACCACACTACTACACCAGGCTACTACATCAGGCCAATACACCAGGCTACTACACCAGGAAACTACACCACGCTACTACACCAGGCCACTACACTACGCTACTACACAGGCAACTACTACGCTACTACACCAGGCCACTATACTACGCTACCACACCAGGCCACTACACCTCGCTACTACACCAGGCTACTACACCACGCTACTACACTAGGCCACTACACCACGCTACTACACCAGGCTACTACACCACGCCACTACATCAGGCTACTACACCAGGCCACTACCCCAGGCTACTACATAACGCTACTACACCAGGCTACTACACAACGCTACTACACCAGGCTACTACATCAGGCCACTACACCAGGCTACTACACCAGGCCACTACACTAGGCTACTACACCAGACCACTACCCCAGGCTACTACACCACGCTACTACAACAGGCCACTACACCAGGCTACTACACCAGGCTACTACACCAGGCCACTACACCAGGCTACTACACCAGGCCACTACACCAGGCTACTACACCAGGCCACTACCCCAGGCTACTACACAACGCCACTACACCAGGCTACTACACCAGGCTACTACACCAGGCTACTACACCAGGCTACTACACCAGCCCACTACACCAGGCTACTACACAAGGTTACTACACCAGGCTACTACACCAGGCCACTACACAACGCTACTACAAACGCTACTACACAGGCTACTACACGAGGCTACTACACTAGGCCACTGCACCACGCTACTACACCAGGCTACTACATCAGGCCACTACACCACGCTACTACACCAGGCTACTACACTACGCCACTACTCCACGCTACAACACCAGGCTACTACACTAGGCCACTACACCACGCTATTACACCAGGCTACTACACTAGGCCACTACACCACGCTACTACAGCAGGCTACTACATCAGGCCACTACACCATGCTACTACACCAGGCTACTACACTAGGCCAGTACACCATGCTACTACACCAGGCTACTACAGTAGGTCACAACACCACGCTACTACACCAGGCTACTACATCAGGGCACTACACCAGGCTACTACACCAGGCCACTACACCACACTACTACACCAGGCTACTACATCAGGCCACTACACCAGGCTACTACACCAGGAAACTACACCACGCTACTACACCAGGCCACTACACTACGCTACTACACCAGGCAACTACACTACGCTACTACACCAGGCCACTATACTACGCTACCACACCAGGCCACTACACCTCGCTACTACACCAGGCTACTACACCACGCTACTACACTAGGCCACTACACCACGCTACTACACCAGGCTACTACACCACGCCACTACACCAGGCTACTACACCAGGCCACTACCCCAGGCTACTACATAACGCTACTACACCAGGCTACTACACAACGCTACTACACCAGGCTACTACATCAGGCCACTACACCAGGCTACTACACCAGGCCACTACACTAGGCTACTACACCAGACCACTACCCCAGGCTACTACACCACGCTACTACAACAGGCCACTACACCAGGCTACTACACCAGGCTACTACACCAGGCCACTACACCAGGCTACTACACCAGGCCACTACACCAGGCTACTACACCAGGCCACTACCCCAGGCTACTACACAACGCCACTACACCAGGCTACTACACCAGGCTACTACACCAGGCTACTACACCAGGCTACTACACCAGCCACTACACCAGGCTACTACACAAGGTTACTACACCAGGCTACTACACCAGGCCACTACACAACGCTACTACACAACGCTACTACACCAGGCTACTACACGAGGCTACTACACTAGGCCACTGCACCACGCTACTACACCAGGCTACTACATCAGGCCACTACACCACGCTACTACACCAGGCTACTACACTACGCCACTACTCCACGCTACTACACCAGGCTACTACACTAGGCCACTACACCACGCTACTACACCAGGCTACTACATCAGGCCACTACACCACGCTACTACACCACGCTACTACACCACGCTACTACACCACGCTACTACACCAGGCTACTACATCAGGCCACTACACCACGCTACTACACCAGGCTACTACATCAGGCCACTACACCACGCTGCTACACCAGGCTACTACACTAGGCCACTACACCACGCTACTACACCAGGCTACTACATTAGGCCACTACACCACGCTACTACACCAGGCCACTACACCAGGCCACTACACTACACTACTACACTACGCTACTACACCAGGCTAATACACCAGGCCACTACACCACGCTACTACACCAGGCTACTACACTAGGCCACTACACCACGCTACTACAGCAGGCTACTACATCAGGCCACTACACCATGCTACTACACCAGGCTACTACACTAGGCCACTACACCATGCTACTACACCAGGCTACTACAGTAGGTCACAACACCACGCTACTACACCAGGCTACTACATCAGGCCACTACACCAGGCTACTACACCAGACCACTACACCACGCTACTACACCAGGCTACTACACTAGGCCACTACACCACACTACTACACCAGGCTACTACATCAGGCCACTACAGCAGGCTACTACACCAGGAAACTACACCACGCTACTACACCAGGCCACTACACTACGCTACTACACCAGGCCACTACACTACGCTACTACACCAGGCCACTATACTACGCTACTACACCAGGCCACTACACCACGCTACTACACCAGGCTACTACACCACGCTACTACACTAGGCCACTACACCACCCTACTACACCAGGCTACTACACCACGCCACTACACCAGGCTACTACACCAGGCCACTACCCCAGGCTACTACATAACGCTACTACACCAGGCTACTACACAACGCTACTACACCAGGCTACTACATCAGGCCACTACACCAGGCTACTACACCAGGCCACTACACTAGGCTACTACACCAGACCACTACCCCAGGCTACTACACCACGCTACTACATCAGGCCACTACACCAGGCTAGTACACCAGGCTACTACACCAGGCCACTACACCAGGCTACTACACCAGGCCACTACACCAGGCTACTACACCAGGCCACTACCCCAGGCTACTACACAACGCCACTACACCAGGCTACTACACCAGGCTACTACACCAGGCTACTACACCAGCCCACTACACCAGGCTACTACACAAGGCTACTACACCAGGCTACTACACCAGGCTACTACACCAGGCCACTACACCAGGCTACTACACCAGGCTACTACACCACGCTACTACACCATGCTACTACACCACGCTACTACACCACGCTACTACACCAGGCCACTACACCAAGCTACTACACCACGCTACTACACCAGGCTACTACACCACGCTACTACACCACGCTACTACACCAGGCCACTACACCCCACTACTACACCAGGCCACTGCCCCAGGCTACTACACAACGCTACTACACCAGGCTACTACACAACGCTACTACACCAGGCTACTACACCAGACTACTACACCACGCTAGTACACAACGCTACTACACCAGGCCACTAAACCAGGCCACTACACCAGGCTACTACACCACGCTACTGCACCAGGCAACTACACCATGCTACTACACCAGGCCACTACACTATATATGTGACGGTAACGAGTTGGAAATGGTGGTCGGCAGTCTTCCAACTAGCAGGTGTCAGTGCTGGGCCACATATAAATATAAAAAAAAGAAAAGGAAAAAAAAGAGAAAAAAAAGAATGACTGCGTGATTGGTAATCTGTGGTAAGGTCGGAAATACGAAAGACAATAATAAAAAATGGATTTTAATAACAATAAAAAAACACAAATTGAAACAAATGCAAAATCTTGGCTTAATGGTAAAAATGTCAAGTGGAAAAAAATACATAAACATGAAAATAGATTACGTTAATGGGGAGGAGAATTGACATACAAAAGTAAATAAAATATGAATGCTGGAATATATGCACTAACTATAAACCTCTATTTGACCACACAAGGTGAGTCACTTAGGAGTTCATAGCTTGCGAGCACACAATATTCTGGCTGGCAGAAACGCAAGGGACTCCAACAATAACTGGCGAGGTCTTGTGATTGGCGAGGAGCCGGAGTGGAGTGTTGGTTGGCGGCCAATGAGGAAGCTGGATGGCCGCAAGTCGCTAGTTAGGCAGTTGAAGGGTTCGGCGCGTCGACCAGGTGCAGCAGGTGCTGGAGTGGGGGGAGGAGGGAGTTGCTGGTACGTGTGGCTATCTTAATATGTACGTTTAGCCACTACAAAACGTATCTTGTATATTGATGAGGACAGGATGAGTCGCAGAAATAGCAGGCTAAATCTCTGATAAGAGATTATCGTCACAACTCTCCCCCGAAGCCTGCTGTTTCGGGTGAATCATGTCCACTGGAGGTAGAGTGGGAGGTGGAGCTGCCTCTACCTCATGCACTCTGGAGAGGGCATCAGCGATGATGTTATCAGGCCCCTTGATGTAGCAGATCTTTAAATTGAAGCCTTGAAGATATAAAGCCCATCGCAGCAGACGTTGGTTATTAAATTGGGCTTGATGTAAGAATCTCAGAGGGTTGTGGTCCGAATAGATGGTAGTGGACCTAGCACCGTGCAGATATGGTGCAAAGTGTTGTAAGCTCAGGACGATGGACAGGAGTTCCTTCTCTATAGTACTGTAGTTCTTCTGATGAGGCTTCAACTTGCAACTGTAGTAGCTGACAGGTAGAACCTCCTCGCCTCGCTGCTGCATTAAGACACTTCCGATGCCGGTACCACTGGCGTCGACATGGAGGATGAAAGGCTTCTTGATATCTGGTGAGGCGAGAATGGGATTAGAACAGAGGAGGAATTTGAGTTGTTCGAATGCAACGGTTTGCTCTCTGGTCCAATTATACCGTTGCTTGGGACTGGTTAAGGTGATTAATGGGGTTGCAACAGTGCTAAAATTCTTCACAAACCTACGGTAATAGGAAGCAAGACCAAGGAAGCGCAGGAGCTGCTTCCTGGTAGTAGGCTGTGGATACTGTTGGATTGCTTGAATGTGAATGTTTAACGGAGCCAGGCTGCCACTCCCTATAACATGACCCAGGTACCGCACTTTACCTTTCGCGAAGGTGGACTTGCCCAAATTGATGGTGAGGCCGGCTTTCAGGAGCTTGTAGAACAATCGTTGTAGCTGGAGCAGGTGTTCGCTCCAGGTGTTGGATGCTACCACGATGTCGTCCAAATAGGCGTAGGTGTTTTCCAAGCCCTGGATGACGCGGTTGACAGCTCTCTGAAAGGTGGCTGGGGCATTGCAGAGTCCAAAGGGAAGGCGATTGTACCTGTAGAGACCAAACGGGGTTATAAAGGCGGACAGTACCTTAGCTCGCTCCGTTAAACTCACCTGGTAGTAGCCCTTTAGTAGGTCTACCTGAGACAGGTAGCGGGCATTACCAATGGCATCCAGAATGTCGTCTACCCTGGGTATTGGGTAGGCGTCCTTCACTGTGACCTGGTTCAACTTCCTATAATCCGTACACAGACGGATTTTGCCGTGAGGTTTGGGTACCAGGATGCATGGTGAGGCCCAGGGGGACTCACAGGGGGTAGCCAGTCCATGGTCCAAGAGATACTGTACCTCAGCCCGCATGACTTCCGTTTTGCTCGGGCTGATTCGGTAGAATGGTTGGCGAATCGGCTGGGTGTCAGGTAGCAGTTGGATGTCGTGCTGAGTTACAGTACACTCTTGGGGGTCATCTCGAAACAACTCTTGATATTCTCTGACGAGTTTGATTAGTGGAGCACTATTATCGTCCTGAAAATGATGTTGAAGGTTAGTAAGGATTTCCGAGTTAGAGAGCGCTGTCTCAGTGTCAGTGCTCTCGGAAGGAGAAGCAGGGAAGGTCTCACTGTGGCTGTATGGACCTGTAAATGAGGTGAAATTGGTTAACACAGTGGGAGGAACCCCATGGTAGGGCTTGAGTAAATTAATGTGGCACAGCTGGGTCTTCCGCCGCCTATCGGGGGTCTCGAGAACGTAGTTGAAGTTGTTCCGGCACTCCTTAACACGGTAGGGTCCTGAGAACCTGTTCTGTAAAGGAGAACCTGGGATAGGGAAATAGGCAAGCACTAAGTCTCCTGGTGTAAACTTCCTTACTTTACAGTGCCGGTCGTAACGAGTCTTCATCCTCTCCTGGGCTCTCTGTAGGTTGTTGCTGGCAAAGGAATGGACCCTCTCTAGAATGTGTCGGAGATTTTGAAGATACTGGGGCACACTCTGATGCTCACTGAAGGTGTCATCACGTAGAGAATCCTTGAAAGCCTTGAGAGGTGTACGGCACTTACGTCCGTAGAGCATCTCATAAGGAGATACTCCTAGTGACTCGTTGGGAAGACTTCTGAAAATACACATGATGAGATCAATTTGCCTATCCCAATCCTTTGAGGTCTCATTACAGAACTTTTTTAAGAGTGCCTTGATGGTTTGATGACTACGCTCGAGAGAACCCTGTGAAGCAGGATGATAGGGGCTGGACAGTACCTGTTTGATGTTGAACTCCTCCAGAGTCCGTTTGAAGAGATCACTGGTGAAGTTGGTACCACAGTCGCTCTGAATCTCCCTCGGAAATCCATACTGGGTGAAGATTTTCAGTAGATTCTTCACCACTGTAGCAGCTGTAATATTTTTTACTGGAACTGCTATCGGAAATCTGGTGGTAGGACACAGGATGGTTAAGATATATGCGTTGCCTGCACTGGTCCGAGGCAAAGGACCAACGCAGTCGATAATGAGCTTGTGGAACGGTTCCTCAGGCACCTGGATGGGTATCAGTGGTGCTCTGGGAATGGAAACGTTCGGTTTCCCGGCTAACTGACACACGTGGCATAATTTGACATAAGTTTTGATGTCGTTTACCATACCTGGCCAGTAGTAGTCTTGTCGAATTCCATGGTAAGTCTTGTTGAACCCATAGTGTGACAAAGCGCCGTGGGCCAGGTGTAGAATCGTGGGCCGCAGGCTGGTGGGAATCACTAGTTGTTCAACGTTTGCCCAATCGTCCTCGTCCTTCAGTTTACTGGGTCTATACCTGCGATAGAGTATTTCGTTCTCCATAAAGAACCCAGGAACACTGTCGGATTGGGTTTCAGCCTGAAAGAATAATGGTGTCAATGTAAGATCATCTCTCTGTAACTTACGGAACTCCACCGCGGTCAGGTTAGGGGGTAGTTTCGAAGGGTCCTGAGGGACAGCGGTAGCAGTAGAGTCGGCTGGCTGTGGACGTGCAGCTTGAGCACGGGTGGTCACCATAACAGGAGGAGAACCTTCATCACTCTCTTGAACCTTTACTGGGAAATGTTCAAAAATCGGGTTATCCACCACAGAGTTGCTTACCTTGGATATGTCCTTGATGATCAGGTTGTTTGGTTGTTGGTCTTCTGCCAAGTCGTTGCCCAGGAGAAGTTGCACTCCAGGCATGGGAAAAGGCTTTTCCCTGACGGCGACTTGGACTTCACCGGTCACGAAGGGACAATCCAGGTAAACTCGGGCAAGTGGATAAGGAGTTGTAGCAGTAAGGTCAGTGATGAACACAGTCTCTCCTGTGTAGGCGACGTTGGGCACAGCCGATTTCAAGACGATCGATTGTAGAGCCGCTGTGTCCCGTAGGATCTTAAGTCCGAAACGTCCCTCTGAATCTGAACCGTGGGTAGAGATAGTTCCTGGATATAGATGCTTGGTAAAGAGAGAGAGATCATTAGCATGAACACCAACATTCATTACAGGCTTACCGGACTTAGGGTGAGTAGTTTTAGACTTAGGGGGTTCGACGTTACCTTTAGATTGGGACTTACCACATTTGTCAATGGTGTGTCCATATAATCGACAATACCTGCAGTACAGTTGAGAGGTACCTTGATCTGGGCTCGCTTTCTCGTAACTGTACCAAGACTTCTTGCTGGTAGGATCTGGAGTCAGCCGGTGGATGAGGCTGTAAGTGTCAGCTGACTTCGCACACTTCACTAACTCCGTCTCTTCCTTGTCTGCTAAGTATAGGCGGACAGGAGGAGGTACACGTCTCAAAAATTCTTCAACCAGTATGAGGTTGACAAGTTCTGAAAAAGTAGAGACATGTGCTGCCTCCAGCCATTTCATGAAATATCTTTGTTTGGTGTTAGCAAATTCTAAGAAGGTGGTGGTACTTGCCTTGACGTAGTCACGAAACTTTCGTCGATAGCTTTCGGTGGAGAGAAGGTAGGCGTCCAACACAGCTTGTTTCAGGGTGGTGTAGTCGTTTTCCGAAGCCAAAGTGCTGAGTGTGACTGCTGCTCTACCTGTTAAATGTACTCTGAGAAGGGTAGCCCATTGGTCGTCAGGCCAATTAAGTTGAACAGCAAGGGTCTCAAAAGTGGTAAAGAACACATCAACCTCCGTTTCGAGGAACGGGGGCATTAACTTACTTGCATGGGAGATATTGAAACTGGGAGGAAGACTAGCTGCCGCTTGTTGGAGTTGAGCTTGGTGTGCAGCGTCCCTCGTGAGTTCTCGGTCACGACAGTTTAGAGCTGCTTCTGCCTGTCGTTGGTCGTGTTCCCGTTGTATCTCTAGTCGCTGTTGGTATAAGGCCAACTCACGTTCTTGCTGTCCTTTGAGGAGTAGGGCCTCCCTTTCACTTTCTTCCTTCCGGATGGCAGCTGCTTCCTTGGCCAGGGCTGCCTCACGCTCCTTGAGGCGGATTTCTCTTTCTTGTTCTTCTTTTCTGATGGCAGCTTCACGCTCTCTGATTGCAGCTTCACGCTCTCTGCTTGCAGCTGCTTCTTGTTGTTGCTGTAGCTCGATCTTGGCAAGTTCCAATTTGAGCTTTATCGCTCTCAAGTCATCTTTATCTGAAATAATGTACTGTTCATGAGTAGAAGAATCTATAATACCTTCATCAGCAAGGTGATCCAGTATCATATTATTAATGGCAAATTTGTTGGCTCCATCAGGAACTTCTAAGTGATACTCATGTGCAAGAGTTAACAAATCGACCCTCTTAGCGTGACGTAAGGTCCCTATTTCACTTTCTGGATCTGCTTTGAAAGCTTGTAAGCGGAACATGGTGAAAATATAGCAAAACAAAGGAGACGAATATAGTGAGAATATGGTGAGTGTCAGAAACAGGAAACGTGGCAACTGATACCTATCCTGTGGGGAATTATTAATAATTAAAGTTAATTCAAGATGGTAAATGAATAAGGTCGCAGGAAATCTTGTACCTGGTACTCACTATGGGAGGATAAAGGCAAGAAAATCCTACTAATTAGTGAAAACTAAGTTTAAAATACAAGTGAAACACTAAATGGCTTCAAAATAAATGAGGTAGTCCAAAAAATGTAGTCATACCTTGCCAAGTCACTATAGAACATAAGCAATGGTACCCACTGAAATTGAATATGGTATTTACAGAATTAGCGAACTTTGTGCTCAAAAGAAAGAACGCCAATTCCCTACCTTTTGGTAAATACCATCAGTCTGACCGACGAGTAGGGGTGCGAGTGTCAACTGGTGACGAGAACTATCGGCGAGGTCCCAATTCGCCAATAATAGTTCGTGCTAGAGGATCTAAAGCCCTCTTTTTCCTCCTAGAGTCGGATTGCAGGACTTGGGTGCTATTGACCCGGAGACAGACCACAGTACCAGGGTACCTATGTGATAATCTGTCAAAAAGTGAGAAATATCTGGGGACAAAGATGTTAAACACGGAGGATAACACGGAAGGGGGAGACGACCAATTAAGAGTATGACTGCGGCCTACAGTCACCACGTAATCCAAAGTTGTCTCACTCTCACCATATGCTATTCCCGTAATGTACAATATACACAGCACCATATAAAATAAAAAATGATTAATGTGAATAATGGAAGCAAGGGAAATAAGAGCCAAGTGTGCTTACCACAATTACCAATACCTGAGTGAAGCTCCGTGGACAGGCCCCCATTTATATGTGACGGTAACGAGTTGGAAATGGTGGTCGGCAGTCTTCCAACTAGCAGGTGTCAGTGCTGGGCCACATATAATATATAAAAAAGAAAAGGAAAAAAAAAGAGAAAAAAAGAATGACTGCGTGATTGGTAATCTGTGGTAAGGTCGGAAATACGAAAGACAATAATAAAAATGGATTTTAATAACAATAAAAAAACACAAATTGAAACAAATGCAAAATCTTGGCTTAATGGTAAAAATGTCAAGTGGAAAAAAATACATAAACATGAAAATAGATTACGTTAATGGGGAGGAGAATTGACATACAAAAGTAAATAAAATATGAATGCTGGAATATATGCACTAACTATAAACCTCTATTTGACCACACAAGGTGAGTCACTTAGGAGTTCATAGCTTGCGAGCACACAATATTCTGGCTGGCAGAAACGCAAGGGACTCCAACAATAACTGGCGAGGTCTTGTGATTGGCGAGGAGCCGGAGTGGAGTGTTGGTTGGCGGCCAATGAGGAAGCTGGATGGCCGCAAGTCGCTAGTTAGGCAGTTGAAGGGTTCGGCGCGTCGACCAGGTGCAGCAGGTGCTGGAGGGGGGGAGGAGGGAGTTGCTGGTACGTGTGGCTATCTTAATATGTACGTTTAGCCACTACAAAACGTATCTTGTATATTGATGAGGACAGGATGAGTCGCAGAAATAGCAGGCTAAATCTCTGATAAGAGATTATCGTCACAATATATATATATATATATATATATATATATATATATATATATATATATAACCAGCTACTACACCACGCTACTACACAGGCCACTACAACATAACTTTACTACACCGGCCCACTACACCACGCTACTACACCAGGCCACTACACCATGCTACTACCCACGCTACTACACCACGCTACTACACCAGGCTACTACACCACGCTACTACACCAAGCCACTACACCCCTACTACACCACGCCACTACACTATGCTACTACACAGGCCACTACACTACGCTACTACTCCAGGCTACTACACTACACCAGGCCACTACACCACGCTACTACACCACGCTACTACACCCACGCTACTACACCACGCTACTACACCAGGCCACTACACTACGCTACTACACCAGGCTACTACACCACGCTACTTCACAACGCTACTACACCAGGCCACTACACCACACTATTACACCAGGCCACTACACCACGCTACTACACCACGCTACTACACCACGCTACTACACCAGGCCACTACACCACGCTACTACACCACGCCACTACACTGCGCTACTACACCACGCTACTACACCAGGTACTACACCAGGCCACTACACTATGCTACTACACAGCAATCAGGAGGCCTGGTCGATGACCGGGCCGCGGGGACGATAAGCCCGGAAGCACCTCAAGGTATCTCAAGGTAAGGTATACTACACCACGCTACTACACAAGGCCACTACACCACGCCACTACACCATGCTACTACACCACGCTACTACACAAGGCCACTACACTATGCTACTACACCAGGCCACTACACTATGCTACTACACCAGGCCACTACACTACGCTACTACACCAGGTAACTACACTACGCTACTACACCAGGCTACTACACTACGCTACTACACCAGGCTAATACACTACGCTACTACACCAGGCTACTACACTACGC
>WNGS01004491.1:96955-111380 GCA_020271785.1 Procambarus virginalis
TAGATTCGTGCAGAACCTTACTGAAGTCTGGACTAGGGCCCGACCAGCTATGTCGGATATCAACACGTAAACTCTAATCAACTATTTATTTTTTCGACCAGTCCTGTCATCTGTCTCATAGTTTGCGGTCATAGAAACATTGGTGTAAGTGGACCTGCTGGACTGGTGGTGTTTCACTTCTGGTATAGATGTGTGTTCATTATCAGTACTAGGTGGTACCTGGAGTTGTTGGTTTGTTGTGGGGATTTAAAGCCATTTCATAGTATAATCGTTTTGGGCCAGTCCTTAAACTAACAGCATTTTTATATCTAAATTTTAATTAACAGTGGAGATAATTTTAAAAAATTCAGTAAAATTGTAATAACGTCTGAAAATGTCACTTAATATACCATAATACAATCACAAATAGCAGTTACTATTAAGGTATATTGTTCATTGGTATCATATGATCAATACAACACATATTATTAGAGGTAATAACAAACTATTAGTACTCCAAATTGTGGATCCTAGTGACCTGTTACATGACGTTCTGGGACTACACAACACAAAGTTTGAGATGTGGATGTATAGTGCTCTGGGTGCGAATCTGGATGTGTGGGCCAGTGGTAGGCAATGCCATGGCGGAGCAAGTGGTTTGACTGTCCATGTTTGTAACTCCCTTGCTTAGATGCCACTTATGTGAATATACGTCACATACACATATTTTACCACGATTTAATTTGTATATTTAGTTCTTTTGTTACACTTACATACACAAAGAACGTTGCAACATCCGAGGAATGACTTCAAGGAATCTGTTATATTGAACGTAAAGCAATTAGCTGTGGGAGATTCCCATGTGAGGTATTTAGACAGGACATATGGGGCCAGATATAGGGTGAACAGGTAAAGGGTTTACTATCCGGGAGCTGGAATTGGAGATATTGTTGACAATGCAGGCGATGAATCACAATAACGTGGCTAAAGTATGTTGACCAGACCACACACTAGAACGACGACTAGTATGTGAACGATGGGACGAAAGGATAAAAGGAACGACGACGTTTCGGTTTGTCCTGGATAATTATTGCACAGTATTAATGTGACAATAATATATGCATTATTTCCTTGATAATCAAACTTGTTGTTCAAAGATAATATACAATCTATGACAGGAAACATTTGAGAGGGCGAGCAGGCAGACTGGGCTGGTGGTGAGAGAGCCACACATTGTTAGTTGTGCTCAGACCTTCAGTGGTGAAGGGTGTGTCCCAGCTGGCCGCCACCAGCCGCCACCGCCACCCCCAACCGCCACCACCAGCCACCGCCACCGCCACCCCCAACCACAGTAGCGGTTGGCGGCGGCTGCGGCCGACAGCGACAACGGGCGGCGGTGGCAGACAGCGGTGGCGGCGGCGGATAGTGTCGGTAGGCGGCGGTGGTGGCTGACATTGGCGGCAGGCGCGGTTTCGGACAGTGGCGGCGGTGGCGGATAGTGGCGGCAGTGGCAGACAGTGGCGGCAGGCGGCGGGGTGGTGGTCGGTGGCGGCAGGCGGCGATGGCGGACAGTGGCGGCTGGCGGTGGTTTCGGACAGTGGCGGCGGTGCAGACAGTGGCGGCGAGCGGCGAGCGGCGGTGGCGGATAGTGGCGGCAGTGGCAGACAGTGGCGGCAGGCGGCGGTGGTGGTCGGTGGCGGCAGGCGGCGTTGGCGGACAGTGGCGGCTGGCGGTGGTTTCGGACAGTGGCGTGAGGCGGCGGTGGTGGACAGTGGTGGCGGGCGGCGGTGGCAGAAAGTGGCGGCGGTGGCGGACAGTGGCGGCGGTGGCGGACAGTGGCGGCGGTGGCGGACAGTGCGGCGGTGGCGGACCATTACGGCGGGCGGACAGTTGGCGGTGGCTTCTACTCTCTCTCTCTCCTCTCCTCTTCTCTTCTCTCTGTCTCTCTCTCTCTCCTCTCCTCTTCTCTTCTCTCTCTCTTTTTCTTCTCTCTCTCTTCTTCTCTTTGCTCTCCTCTCTTTTTCTCTCTCTTTCTCTTCTTCTCTTTGCTCTCTCTTTTTCTTATCTCTCTCTCTCTCTCTCATTTTATCTTTTTCTCTCTTGTTCTCTGTTTCTTCTTCTTTATCTCTCTTCTCTCTTTTTTCTCTTTCTCTCCTATCTTTCCTTCACACACACACAGTCAACACACACACACACACACACACACACACACACACACACACACGCACACACACACACACACACACACACACACACACACACACACACACACACACACACACCACACACACACACACACGGACACACACAGACACACACAGTCAACACACAGTCAACACACATCACAACACACACCACACACACACACACACACACACACACACACACACACACACACACACACACACACACACACACACACACACACACACACACACACACACACACACACACACACACACACACACACACACACACACACACACACACACACACACACACAGTCAACACACACAGTCAACACACACACACACACACACACACACACACACACACACACACACACACACACACACACACACAACACACACACACACACACACACACACACACACACACACACACACACACACACACACACACACATTCAACACACACACACACACACACACACACACAGTCACACACACACACAGTCAACACACACACACAGTCACACACACACACAGTCAACACACACACACACACACACACACCACACACACACACACACACCACACACACACACACACACACACACACACACACACACACACACACACACACAGTCAACACACACACACACACACACACACACACACACACCACACACACACCACACACACCACACACACACACACACATTCACACACACACACAAAGGGTGACAGACAAGAGGCACTGAACTACAGGCCAGTGTCCTTAACTTGTATACCATGCAAGGTGATGGATAAGATTGTGATGAAAAAACCTAGTAACACATCTGGAGAGAAGAGACTTCGTGACAACCCATCAACATGGGTTCAGGGAGGTAATCTTGCCTTACAGGATTGATAGAATTCTACGATCATGTGACAAGAATTAAGCAAGAAAGAGAAGGGTGGGCGGACTGCATTTTTTTGGACTGTCGGAAAGCCTTTGACACAGTACCCCCATAAAGGTTGATGCATAAGCTGGAGGAACAGGCAGGAGTAATAGGTACGGGCGCGCTCCAGTGGATAAGGGAGTACCTAAGCAATAGGAAACAGAGAGTTACAGTGAGGGGTGAGACCTCAGACTGGCGTGAGTTCACCAGTGAAGAGTCCCACAGGGCTCTGTACTTGGACCTATCCTGTTTCTGATACGTAAATGATCTCCCAGAGGGTATAGACTCATTCCTCTCAATGTTTGCTGACGACGCCAAAATTATGAGAAGGATTAAGACAGAGGAGGACAGCTTGAGACTTCAAGAAGACCTGGACAAGCTGCAGGAATGGTCGAAACAAATGGCTGTTAGAGTTTAAACCCAAGCAAATGTAATGTAATGAAGATAGGGGTAGGAAGCAGGAGACCAGATAAATGTATCATTTGGGAGATGAAATACTTCAAGAGTCAGAGAGAGAGAAAGACCTGGGGTTGATATCACGCCAGACCTGTCCCCTGAAGCTCATATCAAGAGGATAACATCAGCAGCATATGCCAGGTTGGCTAACATAAGAACGGCCTTTAGAAACTTGTGTAAGGAATCTTTCAGAACATTATATACCACATATGTCAGACCAATCCTGGAGCCGCATACTCCAGGATTGGTCTGACATATGTGGTATATATGTTCTGAAAGATTCCTTACACAAGTTTCTAAAGGCCGTTCTTATGTTAGCCAACCTGGCATATGCTGCTGATGTTATCCTCTTGATATGAGCTTCAGGGACAGGTCTGGCGTGATATCAACCCCCAGGTCTTTCTCTCTCTCTGACTCTTGAAGTATGTCATCTCCCAAATGATACCTTGTATCTGGTCTCCTGCTTCCTACCCCTATCTTCATTACATTACATTTGCTTGGGTTAAACTCTAACAGCCATTTGTTCGACCATTCCTGCAGCTTGTCCAGGTCTTCTTGAAGTCTCAAGCTGTCCTCCTCTGTCTTAATCCTTCTCATAATTTTGGCGTCGTCAGCAAACATTGAGAGGATGAGTCTATACCCTCTGGGGAGATCATTTACGTATCAGAAACAGGATAGGTCCAAGTACAGAGCCCTGTGGGACCCACTGGTGCTTCACGCCAGTCTGAGGTCTCACCCCTCACTGTAACTCTCTGTTTCCTATTGCTTAGGTACTCCCTTATCCACTGGAGCGCGCCGTACCTATTACTCCTGCCTGTTCCTCCAGCTTATGCATCAACCTTTTATGGGGTACTGTGTCAAAGGCTTTCCGACAGTCCAAAAAAAATGCAGTCCGCCCACCCTTCTCTTTCTTGCTTAATTCTTGTCACCTGATCGTAGAATTCTATCAATCCTGTAAGGCAAGATTTACCCTCCCTGAACCCATGTTGATGGGTTGTCACGAAGTCTCTTCTCTCCAGATGTGTTACTAGGTTTTTTCTCACAATCTTCTCCATCACCTTGCATGGTATACAAGTTAAGGACACTGGCCTGTAGTTCAGTGCCTCTGTCTGTCACCCTTTGTGTGTGTGTGTGTGTGTGTGTGTGTGTGTGTGTGTGTGTGTGTGTGTGTGTGTGTGTGTGTGTGTGTGGTGTATGTGTTGACTGTGTGTGTGTGTGTGTGTGGGTGTGTGTGTGTGTGTGTGTGTGTGTGTGTGTGTGTGTGTTGTGTGTGTGTGTGTGTGTGTGTGTTGACTGTGTGTGTGTGTGTGTGTGTGTTTATGTTGTATATTTGACTGTGTGTGTGTGTGTGTTGACTGTGTGTGTGTGTGTGTGGTGTGTGTGTGTTTGACTGTGTGTGTGTGTGTGTTGACTGTGTGTGTGTGGTGTGTGTGTGATGTGTGTGTGTGTGTGTGTGGTGTGCTGTGTGTGTGTGTGTGTGTGGTGTGTGTGTGTGTGTGTGGTGTGTGTGTGTGTGTGTTTGTTGACGTGTGTGTGTGTGTTTGTTGACTGTGTGTGTGTGTGTGTGTTGTGGTGTGTGTGTGTGTGTGTGTGTGTGTGGTGTGTGTGTGTGTGTGTGTGTGTGTGTGTGTGTGTGTGTGTGTGTGTGTGTTGACTGTGTGTGTGTGTGTTGTGTGTGTGTGTGTGTGTGTGTGTGTGTGTGTGTGTGTGTGTGTGTGTGTGTGTGTGTGTGTGTGTGTGTTCACTGTGTGTGTGTGTGTGTGTCTGTGTGTGTGAAGAGAAAGAGAGAAAAAAAGAGAGGAGAGCAAAGAGAAGAAGAGAGAAAAAAAGAGAGAGAGAAGAGAAGAGGAGAGAGAGAGAGAGAGAGATAAGAGGAGAGAGAGAGAGAGAGAGAGACATAGAGAAGAGAAGAGGAGAGGAGAGAGAGAGCCGCCACCGCCGCCACTGTCCGCCACCGCCGTAATTGTCCGCCACCGCCGCCACTGTCCGCCATCGCCGCCACTGTCCGCCACCGCCGCCACTGTCTGCCACCGCCGCCCACCACCACTGTCCACCACCGCCGCCTCACGCCACTGTCCGCCATCGCCGTCCGCCGCCACCGTCCACCGCCTGCCGCCACCGTCCACCACCGCCGCCTGCCGCCACTGTCTGCCACTGCCGCCACCGTCCACCGCCTGCCGCCACCGTCCACCTCCACCGCCTGCCGCCACCGTCCACCACCGCCGCCTGCCGCCACTGTCTGCCACTGCCGCCACTATCCGCCACCGCCGCTCGCCGCCACTGTCTGCCACCGCCGCCACTGTCCGAAACCGCCGCCTGCCGCCACCGTCAGCCGCCGCCGCCGCCCACCGACACTGTCCACCGCCCGCCGCCGCTGTCTGCCACCGCGGCCCGTTGCCGCTGTCGGCCGCAGCCGCCGCCAACCGCCACTGCGGTTGGGGGTGGCGGCGGCGGCGGCGGCCGGTGGCGGTCGGGGGTGGCGGTGGCGGCTGGTGGCGGCCAGCTGGAACACACCCTTCACCACTGAAGGTCTGAGCACAACTAACAATGTGTGTCTCTCTCACCACCAGCCCAGTGTTGCCTGCTCGCCCTCTCAAAATGTTTCCTTCATAGATTGTATATTATCTTTGAACAACAAGTTTGATTATCAAGGAAATAATTCATATATTATTGTCACATTAATACTGTGCAATAATTATCCAGGACAAACCGAAACGTCGTCGTTCCTTTTATCCTTTGCGTCCCATCGTTCACATACTAGTCGTCGTTCTAGTGTGTGGTCTGGTCAACATACTTTAGCCACGTTATTGTGATTCATCGCCTGCATTGTCAACAATATCTCCAATTCCAGCTCCCGGATAGTAAACCCTTTACCTGTTCACCCTATATCTGGCCCCATACGTCCTGTCTAAATACCTCACCTGGGAATCTCCCACAGCTAATTGCTTTACGTTCAATATAACAGATTCCTTGAATCATTCCTCGGATGTTGTAAGGTTCTTTGTGTATGTAAGTGAACAAAGAACTAAATATACAAATTAAATACATAGTTTAAAATGTGTATGTGACGTATATTCACATAAGTGGCAATCTCAAGCAAGGAGATAAAACATGGACATCAAACCACTTTGCTCCGCCCATGGCATTGCCTCCACTGGGCCACACATCCAGACTGCACCCAGAGCACTATGACATCCACATCTCAAACTTTGTGTTGTGAGTCCCAGAAGTCAATGTTAAACGGTCACCTTAAGGATCCACAATTTGGAGTACTGTACTAATAATGTTTGTATTACTTTACCTTTCTAATAATATGATGTTGTATTAGAGTTCATTATCAATTTTACTGTAATTTTTAAAATTATCTCCACCTGTTAATTAAAGATTTAGATATAAAAATCTGTTAGTTTAAGGACTGGCCCAAAACGCTATACTATGAAAATGGCTTTACAATCCCCACAACAAACCAACTAACTCCCAGGTACCACCTACTTACTGATAATGAACAACATCTTACCAGAAGTGAACACCACCAGTCAGCAGGTCACTTACACACAATGTTATGACCTCAAAATTATGAGACAGATGACAGGACTGGTCGAAAAAATAAATGGTTGATAGAGTTTACGTGTTGGATATCCGACATAGCTAGGTCCGGCCCTAGTCCAGACTTAGTAAGGTTCTGCACGAATCTACGATCAGTAATATCACATGGTGGCAGGTCTGCTATATATACTAGTTTTAAATTCCATTTTCTCTAATTCTCGTCATGATATTGAAATATAAAATAAGTAATTAGGAAAAAACTTTATTTTACAAGATACTGGACATTGACATATTGTAGATGTTGTGTCATATACATTATATAGTATTATATAGTATAGGCGTCAGGTGTGTTTTCACTCAAAACTTTCAGGAAGTTTTATCTTGAAGTCATTTAAAAGTACTAAGTTTAGCTTCAGTAGAATATCGTCAAGGGTCACTGGCTCACACATACTACTAGACAATGTAATTGCAATTATTTCTTTTAGAGAAATAACATTTATATTTCTTATATCAACAATATTTAGCAGCATCAGCCCAAGAGCCTTCACATCTCGGGAATATGACAAGTTTTTCTTTAGGTTCAGTTTGGTCTCTAGTTTTCTTCGAGCTTTTTGACTCAATGTCAATAGGACATCTTGTTTGAGAATTGACTGTCCAAAGTCAATTAGAAATACTTGTGGTAGCTTATGTTGACAGAGGGTCACCCTTACATTTCGGGCATGAATATCATTATGAATAACTCCACGAGCGTGGAGCTCGCGCAGGCACTGACCAACTTTCAAAACAATATATATGATAAGCCAATCTGGAATATCTTTCTGAATGGCCTCTGAGAGTGTTAACTCGCCCCGGAAAGACATCACTAGAGCTCTTGGCTTGTAGCAAACGCCGAGTAGTCTCGGAGCTCCACCTGCACCATTAAGTCTTTCCATGATAAAAAGCTCTGTCCTGAAGGCCTTTTCAGAAATTTTATTTTTTTTCATTGTCTTCAAAATTGCATATTCTTTCCCCCAGGGAATGCGCCATACAATACCGAAATCTCCCTCGTCTATATATTGTCTCTGAGACAGGAGTTCATCAAAATTTACACCGATTATAAGAGTCTGATCTTTCATTTTGTATAATCTAATTAATCTGACTAACAAATAAGCTACTTGCTTGACTGAGTTTATTTGACTGACTAAATGGATTAATTAGGATTAAGCTACCAATAAGATAGCACGAAATAAATTTTATTTATTATTATGGTCTCATTTAATCGTCAAGCGGTTATCATAGGAGGATATTTATTTATTGTTAAGTTATTAGACACCTTTTTTTTTTTTACTTGGACTTCGTGACTTAAAGGTGGTTTCTACATAAAGTTGGTTTTTTCAAGCAGAAGATCATAATATAATATAAATATAAAGGTTAAAGAATGACAGAATTCATATTAAATTTTCTATGCTATTGCGTCTGATGGGGTAGGTCTCATTATTGTTATCTCAATCACAACCACCACCAATGCCACCAATGCCACTGCCACAATCACCATCAACGTTGAATTTATATCATCAATACTATATACTCTTATTCTTTACTTTGAGTTCCTTCCTCCTTTTGGTTACAAAACTGGCCACTGTCTGTTTCTGAGGGACTATCGTGTCACTTACTATCAGGTTGTTCATCACAATTAAAGTATTTCATATGTTTATAACGGTAACTCCGGTGAGAGAACCTCTTGAAACACTTGTCACATTGGTAAGGCTTCTCCCCTGTATGTAGTCGACGGTGTTCTGTTAAGCTGTCTTTTTGTTTTAATACTTTTTGGCAAATATCACATATGAATCTGCATTGGTCTGAATAATTATACTGGTGTTGGGCAAGGAACGATTGTTGATTAAATAACTTATCATCCTCCTTCAGTCGCTTTTCTCCCCAACGGCTAATCAGTCTCAACTTATATTTCCACTTGCAATTTTGTTTTTCAATCACAGTAGCCATCACATTTGGCAATGCTGATGGTTTAGATTTAAGGGAGAGATCGATCGGTTGTATATCATCAATCAGTCGATCATCATCCTCATTTCCATCTGCTCTCATTGAATGACCATTGTTAAGAGGAGGGTAGTAGGCTAAACCGGGTTGTGCCAACAGGGAGAGATTGATCAGTTGCTGTAGTTGTTGTTGTTGTTGTTGTTGTAGTTGTTGTTCATCTAACGGACCTGCTAGAGCTGAACACTGTTGGGACTGAGAAATGGTATGTTGAGGTGGTTGCTGTTGTCCATTGTCAATACCCCGAAGTAGGAACCCAGCCCCTAGACAACTGCCTGAGTAAATATGATCGCAAACTGTTCCATCTGCATTAAGACAAAACTGTCTGTCATACACCCGACAGTTTCTTTGTTGTGGGATTTTCTCGTCTGGGCTGGAAGAAGGCTGTATGTCAGGTTCAACATGTGCCATGTCCAGATGATTGATGAGCTGCTTAGTAGTGGGGTCCTGAAAATTGTAGAGATAAAGATTGTTACATCAAACCATTATTAAATTAGTCTATAAATCCAAGCTATGAAAAAAAAAAGAAATTGAACACTATGATCATTGAGAAACAATATTCATTACTGGTAATTTTCAATGCTTTGTTTAAATTAGACCGTCGGATTCCGTGATCCCCCAAAAATAAAAGGACGAAGCTGAACTCAAATTTTATAACATTGATGTTGAAGATATGACAATGCTGTGGATGAGGAGGAGGATATTAAAAGTGTGATTGTGAAAACTTATATAAGTATAGAACTATATGGGGAAAATTGGTTGATTGGTGTGGCGGCAATCCCTAGGCATTCCATAAAATTTAATTTTAGACAATTGATCGCAACAATTACAGAAAAATTACACAAACACACACACACACACACACACACACACACACACAAAGAAATTAATACTTCGAATATAACCCTTAGAAGGAACGACGAAAAAACCACTTCACTCACTATACTGAATAGATTTCTTCAAGGGTTTAAATATGTTGTCACTGGGCGTGAACCACGAGGTAGACTGAGGGAATAAGTGGCGATCACATCCTTTATATTCTTTGAGGACAATCTAGTTGTCAGAGACGAAGAGCTCAGGTCTCGAAGCTCAGGCGAGTATTATGTTATCCGATATTTATATATAGCCTATTCTTCTTTCTTTTCTGGAGGGTTGGTTAAGATCATTCTTCAGATGAATCTTCAGATGAATCTTCGTCGTTCCGGTTCACCACTCCAAACATACTTCTGATGGCATTTTTTATTAACATCTTCATATCCTTCATCTGACAATCTTTCTTATGCCAATTCTTCTTTCTTTTCTTTAAGGCTGATGATGTCTTTTTGATGTTTAATTTAAAAAAATAATTGTCAGTTTTGGAACTGTGGATGTTCAGAGTGAACAATGACATGTTAATTTTTGGACGAGAATTATCCATAGTGAGACAGGACCCAGCATAAAGACTAAATCAAGACAGTCACCGACTCTATCAACGAGACGAATTGGGTTTTGTCTGTTGGTGTGAAGCTCTTTATATAAAAAATGGTCAAAGGTGTGTGTGTGTGTGTGTGTGTGTGTGTGTGTGTGTGTGTGTGTGTGTGTGTGTGTGTGTGTGTGTGTGTGTGTTGTTTGTGTGTGTGTGTGTTTTGTGTGTGTGTGTGTGTGTGTGTGTGTCCAGCCTGTGGTCAGTGTGGCCCCTGTGGTCAGTGTGGCCCCTGTGGTGGACCACCAGCCTGTGGTCAGTGTGGCCCCTGTGGTGGACCACCAGCCAATGGTGGACCATTCATTGGCTTATTAGGCAAATTTGATCTTGAAAGTTGGCCAAATAAAACACATCTAACATTCAAATTTTATTTATAACTCAAAATTTTGTAATCGTTATTTTTTAATTAATGCCAAAAAAGTGATGAGAATCAATGAATTTTTTACTGATTTATATATTTTACAAAATTTTATTAAAAAATAAAACTTATAATCATTCCTATTTAATATAAAATTTTTGACGTTTAAGTTTTGTTAATTTTATAAACACAATTTTATTTATCACATATATTAAATATATAATATTGTTAATTTTATGTATAATTTTTTATTTATATTTAAAATAAAAAAACAAAATATAAATTTTGATTCAAATATTCATAATTAATTTATAATTTGAGATAAAATTAAAGAAAACCAAAAAAATATTTCCCCTTTTATAGTTAAATTCGATATTTTATATAAAAATAAAACAAACAAAAAGTCGCTCAAAACCATTTTATATATTATTTATTTGTTTTATAAACATTTATTTAAAATAAAATTTAAAAAAACTGAAAAAATAAATAATTTTTCTTTTTTATTAGACAAATAATTCATCACTACTTCCATAATCACTACTTTCATATTCTTTGTAGTCGTTACTCCCCTCTGTATCATAATTATAATCTATCTTATCACCATTTTCATCATTAATCCATTTGAAGAACGAACAGTACATGTTAACTTCAAAATCCCTAAATACAAAATAATAATAATGACTTACAAATGTTAATAACATTATGGGAGTAATAACTTTGCGAATGCCAATTTGGATATAATAATATTCATCGAATAATTTAAACCAAGAAGTTGGTAAAATGTTTCCATGAACATCTAAAAATTGTATTTGCATGCAACATTTTTCCTGATCATAAACAATATTCATTGAACCTCGTTCTTTGATACATCGAAATTTTAAATTTGATATAACAATATGATATTGATTATTTTCCTTATTTGTTATGTTTAAAAAGTATGGTTTATATCCATATATAAAATGAATTGCATCTTCAATTTTTGATTGTAACATTTCCTTAGGTTTGAAGCTTTTCTTCAGAACAGATAAAATATAATTCCATCTATACTTTTCATTACAAAAACATTTCCCATATAAATTACATAAAGGATACTCATCATCACTTAATGCACAATAGAGATAGTAGGCAGCCGTTGCTACAAAATTATTACTTTTGCTTATACTCTGAAACAATTCACGTCCTGTATTATCAAAATATTGAACAGAAGGGGGATTGTTTGAAACAATTTTTAGCGAGCCAGTATGGTAAGACGAGGGTATACGATCTCCTATTATTTCTTTCTTACATCCATTACAAAATTTCACGTTTAAGATTCTCAAAACCATAACGGACTCTCCCAGTGTTGTTGTGTGTACTGACAGAGACCATATCAGGTGCTTTAAATTGTCTCTTCCATATATTCTTTCAAGAAAAGTTGTTACATTTCCTACTGTATAAAAGGAAAATTTGAATTTTTGTTTAGTCATTTGTTCAAAATAATCCATTCGAAAATTTGCATTACAGAGACATTTAAAGCCATAATTTTCGAAACAAGTTGTAACGTTATCATATAACATTATTTTTTCAGGGAGGATTTGTATTTTGAAGACATATATTCTTCCACTAGCTGAGTAATTTTTTGAGTGTTGGATACAACTCTTAATATCCGTTTATGTAATGGCTCATCTTTTTTAATATCGGGAAAAAATAAAATTGGAATATTAATAAATAAAATGTTAATTTTACCACTCCCACTCCCATTTTCTAAGAACTGTTCAACATTATTTATATTTGGAGAGTAATCACAGACTGAATGGGAATCCAATTTCACAATAAATTTTCTTTTCAATTTGATGAGTAAGTATTGTACGAATAATTGTAAGTCTTCTACACTATTATTTTCAAAGGTACCATCATCATTCTTATCAAAATTAGTAATATTTTGATGATTATAGTTGGTTAGTACAATTGTTCCTAAAGGTAAAGCAGGAGGATAAAAGTGTAATTTTTTGAAATAAGATAAGGGGATATCTATACTACCATCTGAGTTAAATGCAAACATTATTTAGTTTGGTTTTTAATATAGTGTGAATTCATAAATCGATTAAAAAAATTTCATTATTTTCGTAATCAATCAAATTATTCTTGGATACAAATTTTGCCTTTAAAATTACCTTTGTACATCCACGTTCAATATCTTCAATGTTTGAACATGGATATGTTCCTTTATGTATTTCAATAATATTTTTATCAATCTTACACTTTATCCAGATAGATAATTCCTGTTTTTCCTCATCAAAATGGGGATCCGGACACGCTGTACACGGAAATTGTTTATTGTCATGTAAGTTAGTATACATAGGACCACAGTCGCATAGACCGTTAGAATAACCTGGAGCTGTAATTACACCAGATGGTAAATGTACCAGACAAGGATCGCGGAAACAAGCTGAACGTGAGATATCTGGATTAGAAATATATCCAGCGGAACATCGACATATATATTTTTCTTGTTCTTTTAATGGTATAAAAAAGTCTTGAGGTGTCATTTGATTAAGGTCAACTACTTCATCCTGCCCATTAGTAATTTTAACCAAAGTTCCTCCTGGTTCACATGCAGTTAATCTATTTGTAGTAGCGTTATAAAGACCTGGTAGGAAGGATTTACACTTCCATCGATCTTCTTCAAATGAATACTGTAAAAAACCCCATACTGGGTCACAAAATTTTTCTTCTGGTTGTTTCCAAAGACAGTATGTGCATCCTGGTTTGAGGATTCCACCTCCATAATAATATTTTATATTGTTAGTAGAAGATGATATAGGCATTACAACCTTTTCTAAATAACGCCCACATTTACGGCCCCCAAGTTTGCGACAAATTTGATTGTCATGAGATTGAGAACTAGGTACTTTTAAAATCATTCCCTTACATTTATTGATTTTAATATCATTGTTATTATCATATTCATTATAATTTAGCCAACCTTGTAGATCAATAAATTCGTGTCGTTCTTCAAATGCCCTTTCTTCAGCTTCCAGTCCCTCTTTAATACTTTGACGTAAAAAACTATGAATGTAAAAACGATCCGTAATATAAAGAAAATTAAAAAATATAAAAAAAAGTACGAAAATAATAACAGGAATTTGAAGAAAATACTGGTTTGTCGAAGAAATCATTTTGGGTTTTTATTTAAGAGAAATTTTAGGAGTTTCTTAGTTGAAACTCTTTTATTACAGTTTGTTGAATAACAGTGAAAGAGATGACGATCAATATAAAGTCTACCTGAAGGTGTACGAGATTTACCACGAACTTCATGAAAAGGACAAAAAATATTACATTGCCATTTTTTGTCATTGCTGAGAGTTCGTTATATGGCTCCTTACATAATAATTCAGCACATTTTGTGTAATTTCTCTTGGTTTTTTTTCAAAAATTGTTCAATTTTTGGTTGATTCAGCGATCGTTTTAAAACCAACTAGGACGG
>WNGS01004491.1:114789-124875 GCA_020271785.1 Procambarus virginalis
CACCGCCGCCACTGTCCGCCACCGCCGCCACTGTCCGCACGCCGCCACTGTCCGCCACCACTGTCCACCACCGCCGCCTCACGCCACTGTCCGAAACCGCGCCAGCCGCCACTGTTCCGCAATCGCCGCCTGCCGCCACCGACCACCACCGCCGCCTGCCGCACTGTCGCCACTGCCGCCACTATCCGCCACCGCCGCTCGCCGCCACTGTCTGCCACCGCCGCACTGTCCGAAACCGCAGCCTGCCGCCACTGTCAGCCACCACCGCCGCTACCGACACTGTCCGCCGCCGCCGCCGCCGCTGTCTGCCACCGCCGCCCGTTGCCGCTGTCGGCCGCAGCCGCCGCCAACCGCCACTGCGGTTGGGGGTGGCGGTGGCGGTGCGGCTGGTGGCGGTGGGGGTGGCGGTGGCGGCTGGTGGCGGCCAGCTGGGACACACCCTCACCACTGAAGTCTGAGCACAACTAACAATGTGTGTCTCTCTCACCACCAGCCCAGTGTTGCCTGCTCGCCCTCTCAAAATGTTTCCTTCATAGATTGTATATTATCTTTGAACAACAAGTTTGATTATCAAGGAAATAATTCATATATTATTGTCACATTAATACTGTGCAATAATTATCCAGGACAAACCGAAACGTCGTCGTTCCTTTTATCCTTTCCGTCCCATCGTTCACATACTAGTCGTCGTTCTAGTGTGTGGTCTGGTCAACATACTTTAGCCACGTTATTGTGATTCATCGCCTGCATTGTCAACAATATCTCCAATTCCAGCTCCCGGATAGTAAACCCTTTACCTGTTCACCCTATATCTGGCCCCATACGTCCTGTCTAAATACCTCACCTGGGAATCTCCCACAGCTAATTGCTTTACGTTCAATATAACAGATTCCTTGAATCATTCCTCGGATGTTGTAAGGTTCTTTGTGTATGTAAGTGAACAAAGAACTAAAGATACAAATTAAATACATAGTTTAAAATGTGTATGTGACGTATATTCACATAAGTGGCAATCTCAAGCAAGGAGATAAAACATGGACATCAAACCACTTTGCTCCGCCCATGGCATTGCCTCCACTGGGCCACACATCCAGACTGCACCCAGAGCACTATGACATCCACATCTCAAACTTTGTGTTGTGAGTCCCAGAAGTCAATGTTACACGGTCACCTTAAGGATCCACAATTTGGAGTACTGTACTAATAATGTTTGTATTACTTTACCTTTCTAATAATATGATGTTGTATTAGAGTTCATTATCAATTTTACTGTAATTTTTAAAATTATCTCTACCTGTTAATTAAAGATTTAGATATAAAAATCTGTTAGTTTAAGGAGTGGCCCAAAACGCTATACTATGCAAATGGCTTTACAATCCCCACAACAAACCAACTAACTCCCAGGTACCACCTACTTACTGATAATGAACAACATCTTACCAGAAGTGAACACCACCAGTCAGCAGGTCACTTACACACAATGTTTTCTTATGACGTCAAAATTATGAGACAGATGACAGGACTGGTCGAAAAAATAAATGGTTGTTAGAGTTTACGTGTTGGATATCCGACATAGCTAGGTCCGGCCCTAGTCCAGACTTAGTAAGGTTCTGCACGAATCTACGATCAGTAATATCACATGGTGGCAGGTCTGCTATACATACTAGTCTTAAATTCCATTTTCTCTAATTCTCGTCATGATATTGAAATACAAAATAAGTAATTAGGAAAAAACTTTATTTTACAAGATACTGGACATTGACATATTGTAGACGTTGTGTCATGTACATTATATAGTATTATATAGTATAAGCGTCAGGTGTGTTTTCACTCAAAACTTTCAGGAAGTTTTATCTTGAAGTCATTTAAAAGTACTAAGTTTAACTTCAGTAGAATATCGTCAAGGGGCACTGGCTCACACATACTACTAGACCATGTAATTGCAATTATTTCTTTTAGAGAAATAACATTTATACATCTTATATCAACAATATTTAGCAGCATCAGCCCAAGAGCCTTCACATCTCGGGAATATGTCAAGTTTTTCTTTAGGTGTAGTTTGGTCTCCAGTTTTCTTCGAGCTTTTTGACTCAATGTCAATAGGACATCTTGTTTGAGAATTGACTGTCCAAAGTCAATTAGAAATACTTGTGGTAGCTTATGTTGACAGAGGGTCACCCTTACATTTCGGGCATGAATATCATTATGAATAACTCCACGAGCGTGGAGCTCGCGCAGGCACTGACCAACTTTCAAAACAATATATATGATAAGCCAATCTGGAATATCTTTCCGAATGGCCTCTGAAAGTGTTAACTCGCCCCGGAAAGACATCACTAGAGCTCTTGGCTTGTAGCAAACGCCGAGTAGTCTCGGAGCTCCACCTGCACCATTAAGTCTTTCCATGATAAAAAGCTCTGTCCTAAAGGCCTTTTCAGAAATTTTATTTTTTTTCATTGTCTTCAAAATTGCATATTCTTTTCCCCAGGGAATGCGCCATACAATACCGAAATCTCCCTCGTCTATATATTGTCTCTGAGACAGGAGTTCATCAAAATTTACACCGATTATAAGAGTCTGATCTTTCATTTTGTATAATCTAATTAATCTAACTAACAAATAAGCTACTTACTTGACTGAGTTTATTTGACTGACTAGATGGATTAATTAGGATTAAGCTAACAATAAGATAGAACGAAATAAATTTTATTTATTATTATGGTCTCATTTAATCGTCAAGCGGTTATCATAGGAGGATATTTATTTATTGTTAAGCTGTTAGACACCTTTTTTTTTTTTACTTGGACTTTGTGACTTAAAGGTGGTTTCTGTCTATTATGGTCCTAATATAATATAAATAAAAAGGTTCAAGAATGACAGAATTCATATTAAATTTTCTATGCTATTGCGTCTGATGGGGTAGGTCTCATTATTGTTATCTCAATCACAACCACCACGAATGCCACCAATGCCACTGCCACAATCACCATCAACGTTGAATTTATATCATCAATACTATATACTCTTATTCTTTACTATCGAGTTCCTTCCTCCTTTTGGTTACAAAACTGGCAACTGTCTGTTTCTGAGGGACTATCGTGTCACTTACTATCAGGTTGTTCATCACAATTAAAGTATTTCATATGTTTATAATGGTAACTCCGGTGAGAGAACCTCTTGAAACACTTGTCACATTGGTAAGGCTTCTCCCCTGTATGTAGTCGACGATGTTCTGTTAAGCTGTCTTTTTGTTTTAATACTTTTTGGCAAATATCACATATGAATCTGCATTGGTCTGAATAATTATACTGGTGTTGGGCAAGGAACGATTGTTGATTAAATAACTTATCATCCTCCTTCAGTCGCTTTACTCCCCAACGGCTAATCAGTCTCAACTTATATTTCCACTTGCAATTTTGTTTTTCAATCACAGTAGCCATCACATTTGGCAATGCTGATGGTTTAGATTTAAGGGAGAGATCGATCGGTTGTATATCATCAATCAGTCGATCATCATCCTCATTTCCATCTGCTCTCATTGAATGACCATTGTTAAGAGGAGGGTAGTAGGCTAAACCGGGTTGTGCCAACAGGGAGAGATTGATCAGTTGCTGTAGTTGTTGTTGTTGTTGTTGTTGTTGTAGTTGTTGTTCATCTAACGGACCTGCTAGAGCTGGACACTGTTGGGACTGAGAAATGGTATATTGAGGTGGTTGCTGTTGTCCATTGTCAATACCCCGAAGTAGGAACCCAGCCCCTAGACAACTGCCTGAGTAAATATGATCACAAACTGTTCCATCTGCATTAAGACAAAACTGTCTGTCATACACCCGACAGTTTCTTTGTTGTGGGATTTTCTCATCTGGGCTGGAAGAAGGCTGTATGTCAGGTTCAACATGTGCCATGTCCAGATGATTGATGAGCCGCTTAGTAGTGGGGTCCTGAAAATTGTAGGGATAAAGATTGTTACATCAGACCATTATTAAATTAGTCTATAAATCCAAGCTACACACACACACACACAAAGAAATTAATACTTCGAATATAACCCTTAGAAGGAACGACGAAAAAAACACTTCACTCACTATACTGAATAGATTTCTTCAAGGGTTTAAATATGTTGTCACTGGGCGTGAACCACGAGGTAGACTGAGGGAATAAGTGGCGATCACATCCTTTATATTCTTTGAGGACAATCTAGTTGTCAGAGACGAAGAGCTCAGGTCTCGAAGCTCAGGCGAGTATTATGTTATCCGATACTTATATATAGCCTATTCTTCTTTCTTTTCTGGAGGGTTGGTTAAGATCATTATTCAGATGAATCTTCAGATGAATCTTCGTCGTTCCGGTTCACCACTCCAAACATACTTCTGATGGCATTTTTTATTAACATCTTCATATCCTTCATCTGACAATCTTTCTTATGCCAATTCTTCTTTCTTTTCTTTAAGGCTGATGATGTCTTTTTGATGTTTAATTTAAAAAAAATAATTGTCAGTTTTGGAACTGTGGATGTTCAGAGTGAACAATGACATGTTAATTTTTGGACGAGAATTATCCATAGTGAGACAGGACCCAGCATAAAGACTAAATCAAGACAGTCACCGACTCTATCAACGAGACGAATTGGGTTTTGTCTGTTGGTGTGAAGCTCTTTATATAAAAAATGATCAAAGGTGTGTGTGTGTGTTTTGTGTGTGTGTGTGTGTGTGTGTGTGGTGTGTGTGTGTGTGTGTGTAATTACCTAAGTGTAATTACCTAAGTGTAGTTACAGGATGAGAGCTACGCTCGTGGTGTCCCGTCTTCCCAGCACTCTTTGTCATATAACGCTTTGAAACTACTGACGGTCTTGGCCTCCACCACCTTCTCCCCCAACTTGTTCCAACCGTCTACCACTCTGTTTGCGAAAGTGAATTTTCTTATATTTCTTCGGCATCTGTGTTTAGCCAGTTTATATCTATGACCTCTTGTTCTTGAAGCTCCAGGTCTCAGGAAATCTTTCCTGTCGATTTTATCAATTCCTGTTACTATTTTGTATGTAGTGATCATATCACCTCTTTTTCTTCTGTCTTCTAGTTTTGGCATATTTAATGCTTCTAACCTTTCCTCGTAGCTCTTACCCTTCAGTTCTGGGAGCCACTTAGTAGCATGTCTTTGCACCTTTTCCAGTTTGTTGATGTGCTTCTTAAGATATGGGCACCAAACAACAGCTGCATATTCTAGCTTTGGCCTAACAAAAGTCATGAACAATTTCTTTAGTATATCCCCATCCATGTATTTAAAAGCAATTCTGAAGTTAGAAAGCATAGCATAGGCTCCTTGCACAATATTCTTTATGTGGTCTTCAGGTGATAGTTTTCTATCTAGAACCACCCCTAGATCTCTTTCTTTATCAGAGTTCTTTAAAGATTTCTCACATAATATATAGGTTGTGTGGGGTCTATGTTCTCCTATTCCACATTCCATAACATGACATTTATTAACATTAAATTCCATTTGCCAAGTGGTGCTCCATATACTTATTTTATCCAGGTCTTCTTGAAGGGCATGACAATCATCTAAATTTCTTATCCTTCCTATTATCTTAGCATCATCAGCAAACATGTTCATATAATTCTGTATACCAACTGGTAGATCATTTATGTAGACAATAAACATCACTGGTGCAAGAACTGAACCCTGTGGTACTCCACTTGTGACATTTCTCCAGTCCGATACATTGCCTCTGATCACAGCCCTCATTTTTCTATCAGTCAGAAAGTTTTTCATCCATGTTAGAAGCGTACCTGTCACTCCTCCAATATTTTCCAGTTTCCAGAACAACCTCTTATGTGGAACTCTGTCGAAAGCCTTTTTTAGGTCCAGATAGATGCAGTCAGCCCAACCATCTCTTTCCTGTAATATCTCTGTTGCTCGATCATAAAAACTGAGTAAATTCGATACACAGGATCTACCAGATCGAAAACCATACTGTCTGTCTGATATTATATCATTTCTCTCCAGGTGTGCTACCCATTTAGTTTTAATTATTTTTTCCAATATTTTGACTATTACACTTGTCAATGATACCGGTCTATAATTAAGGGGGTCTTCCCTGCTTCCACTCTTGTAAATTGGAACTATGTTAGCCTTTTTCCACACATCAGCTACAACTCCTGTAAACAGGGATGCCTGAAAGATCAGTTGAAGAGGGATGCTGAGCTCAGGTGCACATTCTCTCAGAACCCATGGTGAAACTCCATCTGGACCAACTGCTTTGTTCTTATTTAGCTCTTTGAGCATTTTTTCCACTTCGTCTCTAGACACCTCTATGTGCTCTATGTTGTTCTCTGGAATTCTTATTGTATCTGGTTCCCTGAAGATTTCATTTTGTACAAACACACTTTGGAACTTTTCGTTTAATGTTTCACACATTTCCTTTTCATTTTCCGTGAATCTATTTCCCATTTTCAACCTCTGAATATTATCCTTTACCTGCAATTTGTTGTTTATGAATTTATAGAATAGACCTGGTTCTGTTTTACATTTGTCTGCAATCCCTTTTTCAAAATTTCTTTCTGCCTCTCTCCTCACTGCCGTGTAGTTGTTTCTCGCATCTTTGTATCGCTGGTATGATTGGGGGTTTGGCCTCTTCCTGTATTGATTCCATTTTTGTGTCTTTTGGTCTCTGGCCCTCTCGCACTTTCTGTCGAACCAATCCTGTTTCCTAGTTCTGCTTCTCTGTTTTGGTATAAATTTTTTTGTGCCTTTATCATATATTTCACAAAACTTGACATACATCTCATTCACTTCCTTGCCTAGCAACAAGTCTGTCCAATTATACTCCCTAAAAAATTTTCTAAGGTTGCCATAATGTCCTCTCCTAAAGTCAGGTTTTTCAATTGCATCGACCATCATATTTTCTTCCAGATTATAACGCATTGCATACTTTATCCCCAAAAAGACATGGTCACTTTTACCCAAGGGAGGAAGGTACTGAATGTCAAATATTTCTTCCTCCTTCCTGGTAAATATCAAATCTAGCATGGAGGGAACGTCACCTTCCCTCATCCTCGTAGCTTGTTTAACATGTTGATACAAGAATGTTTCCAGGATGAGGTCTACAAATTTACAGGTCCAGAAATCTTCTGTTTTAGCTTCATATGCTTCCCAGTCTATGGATTTCAAGTTGAAGTCGCCGACTATCAACAGTCGTGAACTATCGTTATCCGCTCTCGCTATGATCTCTCTCATTATCGTTATAAGACCTTCTCGTTTACTATCTAGCTCCTCCTTTGACCATGTGCTGCTTAGCGGTGGACTATATGCATTTATGATCACTAGTTTATCATCCTCATGGCAGATCTCTAGTGCTATTATGTCAACTTCTTGTGGATTGGTAGTCATTATTTCGTTCACCTTTAGGTGTTCTTTCACCAGCACAGCAACGCCACCGCCTTTCCTAATTTTTCTGTCCCGTCTCCAAATTGAGTAGCCCCTTGGGAATATGACCTCATTTAAAATAACATCTTCAAGTTTTGTCTCCGTGAGTGCAACAATGTCTGGTGTCTGCAGCTGTATTATATCACTTAACTCCAGTATCTTTGACCTTACTCCATCTATGTTGGTGTATGCAATCTTCAGGAACTTGTTCCCCATCTTCTTATTTTTCACTCCCCCTTTCTCTAATGATTTTGTTGGTTTGCTTTTATGTACCACTTTACTGGTCTGCCTACCCCTATCACTTTGTAGAAAAAAGAATTGATTTCTTCTTCATTCCTGCTCTCATTTAAACGTTTTGCCTCGGCGAGGTTCAGTTTCAGCTTCTCTCTATCTTCTTTTGAAAGATCTCGTCTTAACGACCACCCTTTCCCATCCTCAACGCTTTGTAATTTTCTGGCATTCCTTAGTACTTCTTCCATCTGTTTGGCACCATTTAGGGTGATCCTCAAAGGTCGATCTTTCCCTTTTACATATCTGCCTATTCTCCTGTAGTCGCACACATTCTCTTTGGTTGTAAGACCTTCCACGAGGCCAACAATTTTATCTACTACTTTTGCTTCTTCTACAGCTCTTTCTGACCTAGATGTTATCTCCTTTTCTTTGCATCCAAAAATGATCAGGGACTTACTCCGATCAACTGTGTTTTGCACCAACTTTGGGTTAGATGCCAATTCTTTTCTCACTTCTAGCCTAATGTTTGTTTTATCTTGGTTGCTGCAGTGTTTGACTTCTTTTACTGCTTCTTCTATTTTTTCCTTGTCCTTGGCCACTTGCGCATAAGTGAGTTGCATATCTTTCTTGCACTGTTCTATTCCCTGTGCAACTTCCTCCATCTGTGCTGACAAAAGCTGTTTCTCCTGTTGAATTTCCTTGCCTAACCTATTGTAGTCATTTGTGTTTAAATTTACTTTAACTTCTTCCAAAGCTATTTTTAAGAGACTATTTTCTTCTTCCATGGCTTTGCAATTTGTTTCCAATTTAATCTTATCCTTGCACAGGTCTTTCACTACACCCTCAAGACATACAACTTTGCTATTTAAATGGTCATTACTTTCTTTCAATTTACTAATTAATTCTATATGAGAGGTCACTATAGTATCTAATTTTGCCAACTTGTTGTATAGACTGGTTATCTCAATGCTTTCTTCACTGAAACCATCAAAATCAAGCTCTGTTGTGTATTTCCTCTTGCCACCGGCGGCCATCTTGAATGCTGTTCTCTGCACTGTAAACACTAGGGCAACTTTTTCTCATCCAATTTTTTCACTTCCCTTGGCACATTCCTGTTATCTCACCTATTTTTCAAAAGCACTATACCTTTATGTTGTCTGGGACACCACTCACTATCATCATCCTGTACTACAACACTTAGGATTGTTGAAATAAGCTGGAGCTCCTCTTGTCTGCCTCCTGGGATAGAACTTGGGATGGGTGTGGTGCGTGTGTGGTGTGTGTGCGTGTGTGTGTGTTATTTGTTTGTGTGTGTGTGTGTGTGTGTGTGTTTTGTGTGTGTGTGTGTGTCCAGCCTGTGGTCAGTGTGGCCCCTGTGGTCAGTGTGGCCCCTGTGGTGGACCACCAGCCTGTGGTCAGTGTGGTTCCTGTGGTGGACCACCAGCCAATGGTGGACCATTCATTGGCTTATTAGACAAATTTGATCTTGAAAGTTGGCCAAATAAAACACATCTAACATTCAAATTTTATTTATAACTCAAAATTTTGTAATCGTTATTTTTTAATTAATGCCAAAAAAATTAAGAGAATCAATGAATTTTTTACTGATTTATATATTTTACAAAATTTTATTAAAAAATAAAACTTATAATCATTCCTATTTAATATAAAATTTTTGACGTTTAAGTTTTGTTAATTTTATAAACACAATTTTATTTATCACATATATTAAATATATAATATTGTTAATTTTATGTATAATTTTTTATTTATATTTAAAATAAAAAACAAAATATAAATTTTGATTGAAATATTCATAATTAATTTATAATTTGAGATAAAATTAAAGAAAACCAAAAAAATATTTCCCCTTTTATAGTTAAATTCGATATTTTATATAAAAATAAAACAAACAAAAAGTCGCTCAAAACCATTTTATATATTATTTATTTGTTTTATAAACATTTATTTAAAATAAAATTTAAAAAAACTGAAAAAATAAATATTTTCTTTTTTATTAGACAAATAATTCATCACTACTTCCATAATCACTACTTCCATATTCTTTGTAGTCGTTACTCCCCTCTGTATCATAATTATAATCTATCTTATCACCATTTTCATCATTAATCCATTTGAAAAACGAACAGTACATGTTAACTTCAAAATCCCTAAATACAAAATAATAATAATGACTTACAAATGTTAATAACATTATGGGAGTAATAACTTTGCGAATGCCAATTTTGGTATAATAATATTCATCGAATAATTTAAACCAAGAAGTTGGTAAAATGTTTCCATGAACATCTAAAAATTGTATTTGCATGCAACATTTTTCCTGATCATAAACAATATTCATTGAACCTCGTTCTTTGATACATCTAAATTTTAAATTTGATATAACAATATGATATTGATTATTTCCTTATT
>WNGS01004491.1:128375-138414 GCA_020271785.1 Procambarus virginalis
TGGCTAGCCTAAAGCAATAATATTCTCAAAAGTGCAACAAAAGACAAAAGTCTGTGACGAACAAGCGGGGCTGAGCCAGCCAGACAAGCAGCTGTGACGAACGAGCTGGGCTACATCAGCCAGACAAACGTCTGGGACGAACGAGCTGGGCTACACCAGCCAGACAAACGTCTGGGACGAACGAGCTGGGCTACACCAGCCAGACAAGCATCTGGGACGAGCGAGCTGGGCTACACTAGCCAGACAAACGTCTGGGACGAACGAGCTGGGCTACACCAGCCAGACAAACATCTGGGACGAGCGAGCTGGGCTACACCAGCCAGACAAACATCTGGGGCGAACGAGCTGGGCTACACCAGCCAGACAAACGTCTGGGACGAACGAGCTGGGCTACACCAGCCAAACAAACGTCTGGGACGAGCGAGCTGGGCTACACCAGCCTGACAAACGACTGGGACGAACGAGCTGGGCTACGCCAGCCTGACAAACGTCTGGGACGAACGAGCTGGGCTACACCAGCCAAACATCTGGGGCGAACGAGCTGGGCTACACCAGCCACACAAACGTCTGGGGCGAACAAGCTGGGCTACACCAGCCAGACAAACGTCTGGGAAGAACGAGATGGGCTACACCAGCCAGACAAACGTCTGGGACGAACAAGCTGGGCTACATGAGCCAGGCAAACAACTGGGACGAACAGGCTGTGCTACGCCGAACAGCCAAACGTATAGGACGAACAGGCTGGGCTACACCAGCCAGACGAACGTCTGGGGCGAGCAAGCTGGGCTACACGAGCCAGGCAAACAACTGGGACGAACAGGCTGTGCGGCGCCAAACAGCCAAACGTATAGGACGAACAGGCTTGGCTACACCAGCCAGACAAACGTCTAGGACGAACAGGCTGGGCTACACCAGCCAGACAAAAGTCTAGGTAAGAACAGGCTGGGCTACACCGGCCAGACAAACGTGTAGGACGAACAGGCTGGGCTACACCAGCCGGACAAACGTGAAGGTACGAACAGGCTGGGCTACACCACCCAGACAAACGTGCAGGTACGAACAGGCTGGGCTACACCAGCCAGACAAACGTGTAGGTACGAACAGGCTGGGCTACACCAGCCAGACAAACGTCTAGGACGAACAGGCTGGGCTACACCAGCCAGACCAACGTGCAGGTACGAACAGGCTGGGCTACACCAGCCAGACAAACGTCTGGGGACGAACAGGCTGGGCTACACCAGCCAGACAAACGTCTAGGACGCACAGGCTGGGCTACACCAGCCAGACAAACGTGTAGGTACGAACAGGCTGGGCTACACCAGCCAGACAAACGTCTGGGTACGAACAGGCTGGGCTACACCAGCCAGACAAACGTCTAGGACGCACAGGTTGGGCTACACCAGCCAGAAAAACGTGTAGGTACGAACAGGCTGGGCTACACTGGCCAGACAAACGTGTAGGTACGAACAGGCTGGGCTACACCAGCCAGACAAACGTCTAGGACGAACAGGCTGAGCTACACCAGCCAGACAAACGTCTGGGGACGAACAGGCTGGGCTACACCAGCCAGACAAACGTCTAGGACGAACAGGCTGGGCTACACCAGCCAGACAAACGTCTAGGACGAACAGGCTGGGCTACACCAGCCAGACAAACGTCTAGGACGAACAGGCTGGGCTACACCAGCCAGACAAACGTCTAGGACGCACAGGCTGGGCTACACCAGCCAGACAAACGTGTAGGTACGAACAGGCTGGGCTACACCAGCCAGACAAACGTCTAGGACGCACAGGCTGGGCTACACCAGCCAGACAAACGTGTAGGTACGAACAGGCTGGGCTACACCAGCCAGACAAACGTCTAGGACGAACAGGCTGGGTTACACCAGCCAGACAAACGTTTAGGGACGAACAGGCTGGGCTACACCAGCCAGACAAACGTCTAGGGATGAACAGGCTGGGCTACACCAGCCAGACAAACATCTAGGTACGAACAGGCTGTGCTACACCAGCCAGCCAAACGTCTAGGGATGAACAGGCTGGGCTACACCAGCCAGACAAACATCTAGGGACGAACTGGCTGGGCTACACCAGCCAGACGAACGTTTAGGACGAACAGGCTGGGCTACACCAGCCAGACAAACGTCTGGGGACGAACAGGCTGGGCTACACCAGCCAGACAAACGTCTAGGACGCACAGGCTGGGCTACACCAGCCAGACAAACGTGTAGGTACGAACAGGCTGGGCTACACCGGCCAGACAAACGTGTAGGTACGAACAGGCTGGGCTACACCAGCCAGACAAACGTCTAGGATGAACAGGCTGAGCTACACCAGCCAGACAAACGTCTGGGGACGAACAGGCTGGGCTACACCAGCCAGACAAACGTCTAGGACGCACAGGCTGGGCTACACCAGCCAGACAAACGTCTAGGACGAACAGGCTAGGCTACACCAGCCAGACAAACGTCTGGGGACGAACAGGCTGGGCTACACCAGCCAGACAAACGTCTAGGGATGAACAGGCTGGGCGACACCAGCCAGACAAACATCTAGGTACGAACAGGCTGGGCTACACCAGCCAGCCAAACGTCTAGGGATGAACAGGCTGGGCTACACCAGCCAGACAAACATCTAGGGACGAACTGGCTGGGCTACACCGCCAACCTTGGCATGGGCCCCTAGGGTCGGTCCCTAGGGACAAAGACGACTAATAACATGGCCAGGAGGCGTCGCCACCAAGGGTGACGCCAGGACGCTCACAGGGAGCCTGGCCGGACACGCACGACTAGGAACGCGTCACGAACCCTGGCCCCTAGGGACAAGCCTCGGAGACGCAACAGACCGGGTTCCAGGGAAGACGCCTGGGAGGGCCCCTAGGGGGGGGGGTAGTAAATGAAAAGCATCCCTGGGGCGAGTGCTTTATAGAGCTCCAAGCCACGTGGGCGCCGCCTACCGGGCTTGGGCCCCAGGGCTCAGGTCCACAGAAACCAGCCACGTGACGTCGCCACAGAGGGCGGTGCCAGACCACAGAGGGAGCCTGGCCGTGCACGCACGACCAGGCGCGGGCGAAACATGGCCCCTAGGGCAAGCCTAGGGGCACAGCAAACCGGGCTCCCGGTAAACGCCTGGGAGGGCACACCTGGGACGAATGCTCCACCGAGCGTACATTAGGGCCCGGGCCCCCAGGGGCACAGGACCACCGAAACCTGGCCACGTGAGACGCCGCAGACAAGCAGCACACCATTCCCGACCTGGAGGCGCACCTGCAACCCCAGGCAGGCAAACAGGCGGGATGCCCAGGGAACTAGCTAAGGCGGTACGAACGGGCCGCGAGGGACGGCGCAACCACACGCCAGCACTGGGGAAAGTCCTGACTAACTTGAACAGGAAACTCTTTTACCTTAAGGTTTGATGAGTACGACAGGGAGCCCCTGCCGGATCAGGGAAAGTCAGAGCTAGGACCATGGTAGCGGGGATGGGGTCCATTTGCATGAGATGCAGTATAGAGTACTGGCCCACGTGTCGATGAGGCGCGGCGCTGAGCGTGGACGCTTCTTGAGTCGCGGACCGTGACGGGAGCGGAGTGCTCCCATCACGGGGGCCAGGTAGCCTGGTGGATAGCGTGCAGGATTCGTAATTCTGTGGCGCGGGTTCGATTCCCGCACCCGGCAGAAACAAATGGGCAAAGTTTCTTTCACCCTGAATGCCCGTGTTACCTAGCAGTAAATAGGAACCTGGGAGTTAGTCAGCTGTCACGGGCTGCTTCCTGGGGTGTGTGTGTGTGTGTGTGTGGTGTGGGAAAAAAAAAAGTAGTTAGTAAAACAGTTGATTGACAGTTGAGAGGCAGGCCGAAAGAGCAAAAAGCTCAACCCCCGTAAAATACAACTAAGTGAATATACACACACACACACACACACACACACACACACACACACACACACACACACACACACACACACACACACCACACACACACACACACACACACACAAAACACACACACACACACACACCAAAACATACACACACACACACACAACACACAAACACACACACACACACACACACACACACACACACACACACACACACACACACACACACATACACTGGGGGCCGTGGTAGCCTGGTGGATTGCGCGCAGGACTTGTAATTCTGTGGCGCGGGTTCAATTCCCGCACCCGGCAGAAACAAATGGGCAAAGTTTCTTTCACCCTGAATGCCCCTGTTACCTAGCAGTAAATAGGTACCTGGGAGTTAGTCAGCTGTCACAGGCTGCTTCCTGGTGTGTGTGTGTGTGTGTGTGTGTGTGTGTGTGGTGTGGAAAAAAAGTAGTTAGTATAGTTAGTAAACAGTTGATTGACAGTTGAGAGGCGGGCCGAAAGAGCAAAGCTCAACCCCTGTAAAATACAACTAAGTGAATACAACTAAGTGAATACACACACACACACACACACACACACACACACACACACACACACACACACACACACACACACACACACAAACAAAAACACACTGTCTCATCAAAAAAATAACTTTGACCATTTTTTATATAAAGAGCTTCACACCAACAGACAAGACCCAATTCGTCTCGTTGATAGAGTCGGTGACTGTCTTGATTTAGTCTTTATGCTGGGTCCTGTCTCACTATGGATAATTCTCGTCCAAAAATTAACATGTCATTGTTCACTCTGAACATCCACAGTTCCAAAACTGACAATTATTTTTTTTAATTAAACATCAAAAAGACATCATCAGCCTTAAAGAAAAGAAAGAAGAATTGGCATAAGAAAGATTGTCAGATGAAGGATATGAAGATGTTAATAAAAAATGCCATCAGAAGTATGTTTGGAGTGGTGAACCGGGACGACGAAGATTCATCTGAAGATTCATCTGAAGAATGATCTTAACCAACCCTCCAGAAAAGAAAGAAGAATAGGCTATATATAAGTATCGGATAACATAATACTCGCCTGAGCTTCGAGACCTGAGCTCTTCGTCTCTGACAACTAGATTGTCCTCAAAGAATATAAAGGATGTGATCGCCACTTATTCCCTCAGTCTACCTCGTGGTTCACGCCCAGTGACAACATATTTAAACCCTTGAAGAAATCTATTCAGTATAGTGAGTGAAGTGGTATTTTCGTCGTTCCTTCTAAGGGTTATATTCGAAGTATTAATTTCTTTGTGTGTGTGTGTGTGTGTAATTTTGCTGTAATTGTTGCGATCAATTGTCTAAAATTAAATTTTATGGAATGCCTAGGGATTGCCGCCACACCAACCAACCAATTTTCCCCATATAGTTCTATAGTTATATAAGTTTTCACAATCACACTTTTAATATCCTCCTCCTCATCCACAGCATTGTCATATCTTCAACATCAATGTTATAAAATTTGAGTTCAGCTTCGTCCTTTTATTTTGGGGGATCACGGAATCCGACGGTCTAATTTAAACAAAGCATTGAAAATTACCAGTAATGAATATTGTTTCTCAATGATCATAGTGTTCAATTTCTTTTTTTTCATAGCTTGGATTTATAGACTAATTTAATAATGGTCTGATGTAACAATCTTTATCCCTACAATTTTCAGGACCCCACTACTAAGCGGCTCATCAATCATCTGGACATGGCACATGTTGAACCTGACATACAGCCTTCTTCCAGCCCAGACGAGAAAATCCCACAACAAAGAAACTGTCGGGTGTATGACAGACAGTTTTGTCTTAATGCAGATGGAACAGTTTGCGATCATATTTACTCAGGCAGTTGTCTAGGGGCTGGGTTCCTACTTCGGGGTATTGACAATGGACAACAGCAACCACCTCAACATACCATTTCTCAGTCCCAACAGTGTCCAGCTCTAGCAGGTCCGTTAGATGAACAACAACCACAACAACAACAACAACAACAACTACAGCAACTGATCAATCTCTCCCTGTTGGCACAACCCGGTTTAGCCTACTACCCTCCTCTTAACAATGGTCATTCAATGAGAGCAGATGGAAATGAGGATGATGATCGACTGATTGATGATATACAACCGATCGATCTCTCCCTTAAATCTAAACCATCAGCATTGCCAAATGTGATGGCTACTGTGATTGAAAAACAAAATTGCAAGTGGAAATATAAGTTGAGACTGATTAGCCGTTGGGGAGTAAAGCGACTGAAGGAGAATGATAAGTTATTTAATCAACAATCGTTCCTTGCCCAACACCAGTATAATTATTCAGACCAATGCAGATTCATATGTGATATTTGCCAAAAAGTATTAAAACAAAAAGACAGCTTAACAGAACACCGTCGACTACATACAGGGGAGAAGCCTTACCAATGTGACAAGTGTTTCAAGAGGTTCTCTCACCGGAGTTACCGTTATAAACATATGAAATACTTTAATTGTGATGAACGACCTGATAGTAAGTGACACGATAGTCCCTCAGAAACAGACAGTGGCCAGTTTTGTAACCAAAAGGAGGAAGGAACTCGATAGTAAAGAATAAGAGTATATAGTATTGATGATATAAATTCAACGTTGATGGTGATTGTGGCAGTGGCATTGGTGGCATTCGTGGTGGTTGTGATTGAGATAACAATAATGAGACCTACCCCATCAGACGCAATAGCATAGAAAATTTAATATGAATTCTGTCATTCTTGAACCTTTTTATTTATATTATATTAGGACCATAATAGACAGATAAATCCTACTGAAAGAGAATTGATCTTCTGCTTGAAAAAAACAACTTGAGTCTCATAATCTTGTAGAAACCACCTTTAAGTCACAAAGTCCAAGTAAAAAAAAAAAGGTGTCTAACAGCTTAACAATAAATATCCTCCTATGATAACCGCTTGACGATTAAATGAGACCATAATAATAAATAAAATTTATTTCGTGCTATCTTATTGGTAGCTTAATCCTAATTAATCCATCTAGTCAGTCAAATAAACTCAGTCAAGTAAGTAGCTTATTTGTTAGTCAGATTAATTAGATTATACAAAATGAAAGATCAGACTCTTATAATCGGTGTAAATTTTGATGAACTCCTGTCTCAGAGACAATATATAGACGAGGGAGATTTCGGTATTGTATGGCGCATTCCCTGGGGGAAAGAATATGCAATTTTGAAGACAATGAAAAAGAATAAAATTTCTGAAAAGGCCTTCAGGACAGAGCTTTTTATCATGGAAAGACTTAATGGTGCAGGTGGAGCTCCGAGACTACTCGGCGTTTGCTACAAGCCAAGAGCTCTAGTGATGTCTTTCCGGGGCGAGTTAACACTCTCAGAGGCCATTCGGAAAGATATTCCAGATTGGCTTATCATATATATTGTTTTGAAAGTTGGTCAGTGCCTGCGCGAGCTCCACGCTCGTGGAGTTATTCATAATGATATTCATGCCCGAAATGTAAGGGTGACCCTCTGTCAACATAAGCTACCACAAGTATTTCTAATTGACTTTGGACAGTCAATTCTCAAACAAGATGTCCTATTGACATTGAGTCAAAAAGCTCGAAGAAAACTGGAGACCAAACTGCACCTAAAGAAAAACTTGACATATTCCCGAGATGTGAAGGCTCTTGGGCTGATGCTGCTAAATATTGTTGATATAAAATATATAAATATTAAATCTATAAAAGAAATAATTGCAATTACATGGTCTAGTAGTATGTGTGAGCCAGTGCCCCTTGACGATATTCTACTGAAGCTAAACTTAGTACTTTTAAATGACTTCAAGATAAAACTTCCTGAAAGTTTTGAGTGAAAACACACCTGACGCCTATACTATATAATACTATATAATGTACATGACACAACATCTACAATATGTCAATGTCCAGTATCTTGTAAAATAAAGTTTTTTCCTAATTACTAATTTTATATTTCAATATCATGACGATAATTAGAGAAAATGGAATGTAAGACTAGTATGTATAGCAGACCTGCCACCATGTGATATTACTGATCGTAGATTCGTGCAGAACCTTACTAAGTCTGGACTAGGGCCGGACCTAGCTATAATGTCGGATATCCAACACGTAAACTCTAACAACCATTTATTTGTTCGACCAGTCCTGTCATCTGTCTCATAATTTTGACGTCATAAGAAAACATTGTGTGTGTGTGTGTGTGTGTGTGTGTGTGTGTGTGTGTGTGTGTGTGTGTGTGTGTGTGTGTGTGTGTGTGTGTGTGTGTGTGTGTGTGGTGTGTGTGTGTGTGTGTGTGTGTGTGTGTGTGTGTGTGTTCGTTAGGCATATATGGAAGTCCACCTCCAAGATCGAACTACTCATTAATTGCTTTAAGAAAAGAATAAGATAAGATCGCTCCTGTGCCAGGTAAGTCCACTACGGGCTCACCATAGCCCGGGCTACTTGACCCACTTCCGTGCCAGGTAGACCCACCATATAGCCAGTACTACTTGACCCACTTCCGTGCCAGGTAGACCCACCATATAGCAAGTGCTACTTGACCCACTTCCGTGCCAGGTAAGCTATAGGCTCACCATATAGCCAGTGCTACTGGAACTTGTTTGATTTAGCTAAATCTATAACAACAACAACAGCTAAGTGACCTGCTGACTGGTGGTGTTCACTTCTGGTAAGATGTTGTTCATTATCAGTAAGTAGGTGGTACCTGGGAGTTAGTTGGTTTGTTGTGGGGATTGTAAAGCCATTTGCATAGTATAGCGTTTCGGGCCAGTCCTTAAACTAACAGATTTTTATATTTAAATCTTTAATTAACAGGTAGAGATAATTTTAAAAATTACAGTAAAATTGATAAAAATTATTTACGGTTACATTGCAATAAATATTGATACAAGAGCGTGTTAGAATAATACACAATAATAACAATACACAAAATAATGAACAAGGATTACTAGGTAGGATAACATTTCAGGGTTGTATATTGGTTCATTGAAGCATATCATATGAACTCTAATACAACATCATATTATTAGAAAGGTAAAGTAATACAAACATTATTAGTACAGTACTCCAAATTGTGGATCCTTAAGGTGACCGTGTAACATTGACTTCTGGGACTCACAACACAAAGTTTGAGATGTGGATGTCATAGTGCTCTGGGTGCAGTCTGGATGTGTGGCCCAGTGGAGGCAATGCCATGGGCGGAGCAAAGTGGTTTGATGTCCATGTTTTATCTCCTTGCTTGAGATTGCCACTTATGTGAATATACGTCACATACACATTTTATACTATGTATTTAATTTGTATCTTTAGTTCTTTGTTCACTTACATACACAAAGAACCTTACAACATCCGAGGAATGATTCAAGGAATCTGTTATATTGAACGTAAAGCAATTAGCTGTGGGAGATTCCCAGGTGAGGTATTTAGAGAGGACGTATGGGGCCAGATATAGGGTGAACAGATAAAGGGTTTACTATCCGGGAGCTGGAATTGGAGATATTGTTGACAATGCAGGCGATGAATCACAATAACGTGGCTAAAGTATGTTGACCAGACCACACACTAGAACTACGACTAGTATGTGAACGATGGGACGGAAAGGATAAAAAGGAACGACGACGTTTCGGTTTGTCCTGGATAATTATTGCACAGTATTAATGTGACAATAATATATGCATTATTTCCTTGATAATCAAAACTTGTTGTTCAAAGATAATATACAATCTATGAAGGAAACATTTTGAGAGGGCGAGCAGGCAACACTGGGCTGGTGGTGAGAGAGACACACATTGTTAGTTGTGCTCAGACCTTCAGTGGTGAAGGGTGTGTCCCAGCTGGCCGCCACCAGCCGCCACCGCCACCCCCAACCGCCACCAGCCGCCACCGCCACCGCCACCCCCAACCGCAGTGGCGGTTGGCGGCGGCTGCGGCCGACAGCGGCAACGGGCGGCGGTGGCAGACAGCGGCGGCAGGCGGCGGACAGTGTCGGTAGGCGGCGGTGGTGGCTGACAGTGGCGGCAGGCGGCGGTTTCGGACAGTGGCGGCGGTGGCAGACAGTGGGCGGCAGTGGCGACAGGGGCGGCAGGCGGCGGTGGTGGACGG
>WNGS01004492.1:17720-34051 GCA_020271785.1 Procambarus virginalis
CTTACAACCAGGCTGTGACTCATACGTCAGGACCTGAGCAGCCGCGTCCAACAGCCTGGGTTGATCAGATCCAGCAGCCGAAGGCGCGACTGACGGCCGCGGGGACGCTACAGCCCCGGAAGCACCTCAAGTACTGCCTCAAGGTAAGGTAAGGTAGCCCCATACCAACAGTGCAAACTGCCCCGACAAACAGTGTAGACTGCCACCATACAACAGTGTAGACTGCTGCCACTACAACAGTGTAGACTGTTCTAATACCAACAGTGCAGACTGCTCCATCCACCAGTGTAGACTACCCCATACCAACACTGTAGACTCCAATACCAACAGGGTAGACTGACCCATACCAATCAGTGAGAGACTCCCCATACCAACAGTGATAGGCTGCCCAATACCAACAGTGAAGACTGCCCCATACCAACAGTGAAGACTGCCCCATACCAACAGTGAAGACTGCCCCATACCAACAGTGAAGACTGCCCCATACCAACAGTGAAGACTGCCCCATACCAACAGTGAAGACTGCCCCATACCAACAGTGAAGACTGCCCCATACCAACAGTGAAGACTGCCCCATACCAACAGTGAAGACTGCCCCATACCAACAGTGAAGACTGCCCCATACCAACAGTGAAGACTGCCCCATACCAACAGTGAAGACTGCCCCATACCAACAGTGAAGACTGCCCCATACCAACAGTGAAGACTGCCCCATACCAACAGTGAAGACTGCCCCATACCAACAGTGAAGACTGCCCCATACCAACAGTGTAGACTGGTCCATACTAACAGAGTAGACTGCTCCATATAACAGTGAACCTCTTTCATACCAACTAGTGTAGACTTTTTGATCAGGTATCCTTTGGAGGTGCTTATCCAGTTCTCTCTCGAACACTGTGAGGGGTTTGCCAGTTATGCCCCTTATGTGTAGCGGAAGCGTGTTGAACAGTCTCGGGCCCCTGATGTTGATAGAGTTCTCTCTCAGAGTACCAGTTGCACCTCTGCTTTTCAACGGGGGTATTCTGCACATCCTGCCATGTCTTCTGGTCTCATGTGATGTTATTTCTGTGTGCAGGTTTGGGACCAGCCCCTCTAATATTTTCCACGTGTAAATTATTATGTATCTCTCCCACCTGCGCTCAAGGGAATACAGATTTAGGCTCTTTAGTCGGTCCCAATAGTTTAGATGTTTTACTGAGTGGATTCTAGCAGTAAAGGACCTCTGCACGCTCTCCAGGTCAGCAATTTCTCCAGCTGTGAAAGGGGCTGTCATTGTGCAGCAGTACTCCACTCTAGAGAGCACAAGCGTTTTGAAAAGTGTCATCATCGGTATAGCATCTCTAGTGTGAAAAGTTCTTGTTATCCAACCTGTCATTTTTCTTGCAGTTGTGACGGCTACTTTATTGTGTTCTTTAAAGGTAAGGTCTTCCGACATGAGTACACCCAGATCCTTTACATTGCCTTTTCGTTCTATATTATGATTTGTCTGAGTTTTGTACGTGGTTTCCGTTTTTATATTTCATTTTTTCCATAGCGCATGAGCTGGAACTTATCTTCGTTAAACACCATATTATTTTCTGTAGCCCATAGAAAGACCTGATCGACATCTGACTGGAGGTTTGCCGTGTCCTCTATGTTGCCAACTCTCATGAAGATCCTAGTGTCATCTGCAAAGGATGATACAGTGCTATAGGTTGTGTTCTTGTCTATGTCCGATATGAGGATGAGAAAAAGTACTGGAGCAAGCACAGTACTCTGGGGGACTGAGCTCTTAACGGTTGATGGGCTGGATTTTATTTTGTTGACTATTACACATTGGGTTCTGTTGCTCAGGAAAATGTAGATCCATCTGCCTATTTTTCCGGTAATTCCTTTTGAGCGCATTTTATGTGCAATAACACCATGGTCACATTTATCAACTGCTTACACTGTTGGTATGCAGCAGTCTACACTGCTGGTATGGTGCAATCTACACTGTTAGTATGGGGCAGTATACACTGTTGGTATGGGGCAGTCTACACTGTTGATAGTCTACACTTTGAAAATGTTGAACTTAATAATATATAATGATCAAAATAGTCAAACACATATTCGAAAAAACACTAATATGAAAATAGAATAGGATTAAAAATAATAAAAACACAGTTGCGGAAATCCTTAAATAGTAACAAATAAGCAACCGAGCATTAAAACGGAAACATTTCTCGCTCTCGTTGTGGTAATGAACGACACTTTCCAATTGGAGGAGCGAGGCCATTTACTCTGGCTTGACAGCTTCCCACCCCATCAGGTTAGTGGTGAAGTAACCAGGTTAGCGAGGCTGACCTGCCATCAAAGGTGGCGGCAGGATGCCCTCGGGGGATCAAGCAGTGTACCTTGGAGAATGCTGTATACCTTGATGGATACTTGGTACCCGGGAACATGTTGGGTACCTTGGAAGATGCTGTGGGCTTTCAAGTATGTTGTGTAACTTTGGAAGATGCTGGGTTACTTGGTAATGCTGGGTAATGAGGAGATGCTTGGTACCGTGGAGGATACCTGGCACCTTGGATGATGCAGGCTACCTTGGAAGATGCTTGATACCTTTGCGAAATGAAGAGTAACTTGGAAGGTGCTGGGTAACTTGGAGGATGTTGGGTTCCTTGGAAGGTATTGGGTACCTACCATGCGGTTATCTTGCGATGGTTCCAAGGATCAATGACCCTCCGGTCAGGTCTCCGACCAGGCCTCATGGCTGGTGGTCAGGTCTAACTTCTTGAGGTTATCTTGAGATGATTTCGGGGCTTTTTTTAGTGTCCCCGCGGCCCGGTCCTCGACCAGGCCTCCACCCCCAGGAAGCAGCCCGTGACAGCTGACTAACACTCAGGTACCTATTTTACTGCTAGGTAACAGGGGCATAGGGTGAAAGAAACTCTGCCCATTGTTTCTCGCCGGCGCCTGGGATCGAACCCAGGACCACAGGATCACAAGTCCAGCGTGCTGTCCGCTCGGCCGACCGGCTCCCGGTCGGCCGACCAGTCTAGGTCAACTAGACTGTTGGACTGTTGGATTCATACGTCAGGGTGCTCGCATCCTGACGTATGAATCACATACTGTTTGATAGAATTAAGGTTTGAAAAGTGTTGGGCCCTTGATGTTGATAGAGTTCTCTCTCAGCGTACCTATTGCACTTCACCACTTCTTTTCAATGGATCTGTTTTGCACAATCTGCCATGCCTTCTGGTCTCATGTGAAGTTATTTCCATTTGCAGATTTTGAACCATTCCCTTTAATATTTTCCATAAGTAAAAGATCTTTGCACATTCTTTAGGTAAGCAATTTCTCCAGATTTGAACGGGCTGTTATTGTGTAACAGTATTCCACGCTGGAGAGCACTAGCGTCTTAAAAAGTATCATAATTGGTATGCCATCTCGTGTTTGAAACGTTCTTGCTATCCAACCTGTCTTTTTTCTTACACTGGTGACGGCTAACTTCTTGTGTTCTTCAAAGGTAAGGTTTTCAACATGATTACTCTCACTGCATTTTATTCAGACTGAACTGCATTTTACAGGTAGCTTCGGTGTTTATACTTTCATTTTCTTCAGTGCAGCAACTGGAACGTATACTCATGTTCTTAAACATGTTCTTAAACAAATAGAAAAACTCAAACCAAACAAATCCCCAGGGCCGGATAAAGTGTTTGCCAGGGTGCTTAAAGAATGCAAAGGGGAGCTTTGTGACCCACTGTCAATCATATTTAATAAATCAATAGAGTCAAGCAGAGTGCCAGAGTTTTGGAAAGTTGCTAATGTGATACCAGTTTTTAAGAAAGGAGATAGATCACTTGCGTCTAACTATCGACCAATTAGCCTAACGTCTATTGTGGGAAAGTTACTCGAATCTATAATAGAAAATAAAATTCGTCTTCATCTTGAAAAACATAAATTAATAATTGAGTACCAACATGGTTTTATAAATGGCCGTTCATGTTTAACAAATTTGTTATCTTTTTATTCTAGCATAGTTGAGGCAGTTGATAGTGGTAAGGATTGTGATGTTGTGTACCTTGACTTTAGCAAAGCTTTTGATACAGTGCCACATGAAAGACTGATTAAAAAGATAGAGGCTCATGGTATTGGGGGTGCTATATTAAGCTGGATTAGGGCATGGCTATATCAAAGGAAACAGAGAGTTAGTATAAATGGAGTCAAGTCAGAGTGGGAAAATGTTGTAAGTGGAGTGCCTCAAGGCTCTGTCCTGGGCCCTCTGTTGTTTATAATATATATAAATGATTTAGATTCAGGTTTGAGTAGCGACATTTGCAAATTTGCCGATGATACGAAAATCGGTAGGGAAATTAATTCGGAGGAGGACTCACTATCACTTCAAGTTGATCTAGATAGGGTTTTGAAATGGTCAAAGGACTGGCAGATGCAGTTTAATGCTGATAAATGTAAAGTTCTGAGGCTAGGTAATGATGATAGAGTTACAAGATACGAGCTAGATGGTGTTGAGATTGCGAAGTCGGATTGCGAAAGGGATCTGGGAGTTATAATTAGTAAGAATTTAAAACAAAAGGATCAATGCATGAATGTTCGTAATAAGGCAAATCGGACACTCGGATTTATTAATCGCAGCGTTAGTAACAAGACACCTGGTGTGGTTCTCAAGCTATATCTTGCTCTGGTTAGGCCCCATTTAGATTATGCAGTTCAGTTTTGGTCGCCATATTATAGAATGGATATAAATTCACTTGAACGTGTCCAGCGTAGGATGACTAAGTTAATTCCCCAAATTAGAAATCTTTCATATGAAGAAAGATTAACAAAGCTTAATTTGCATTCACTGGAAAGGCGAAGAGTTAGGGGTGACATGATAGAGGTTTACAAGTGGATGAATGGACATAACAAAGGGGATATTAATAGGGTATTAAAAGTATCAACACAGGACAGAACGCGAAACAATGGGTATAAATTGGATAAGTTTAGATTTAGGAAAGACTTGGGTAAATACTGGTTCAGTAACAGGGTTGTTGATTTGTGGAACCAATTGCCGCGTAACATTGTGGAGGTGGGGTCCCTCGATTGTTTCAAGCATGGGTTGGACATGTATATGAGTGGGATTGGGTGGTTATAAATAGGAGCTGCCTCGTATGGGCCAATAGGCCTTCTGCAGTTGCCTTTGTTCTTATGTTCTTATGTTCATTAAACAAAATATAATTTTCTATGGCCCATTGTATGAACCGGTTAACATAGATTGGATACCTTANCTCTCTCTCTCTCTCTCTCTCGCTCTCTCTCTCGTCTCGCTCTCTCTCTTGCTCCTCTCTCTTGCTCTCTCTCTCTTGCTCTCTCTCTCTCTCTCTCTTGTTTGCTCTCTCTGGGTCTCTCCTGTTCTCTCTTTTGCTCTCTTGCTCTCTCTCTCCCTTGCTCTCTCTCTCTCTCCTTGCTACCTCTCTTGACAAGGGGCAAAATGGCAGGAGGCCGAAACAGGGTTATGGGAAGCAGCCAGGGCGACCAAACGCAGGAATTGCTACACCAAGTACTGGAGGAATTCAGGAGGGAGATGAATGAAATGAGGATTACAATTAACAACCTGCAAAGTGAGCTGACATCAGCAAGGGAGGAGATCAAATCTCTCACAGCGAAAAATAAAGAGACCGAGCATCAGATTATCATCCAAAGGGAAGGTGGGAATGTTACATTGGAAGGAAATGCCTCTGTACCTGAAACATTTGCGGACATATTGAAAAAGAGCTCAGAAGCAATGGCCACAGTGAGGGAGGTAGCCATGCAAGCTGCTACCTCACAGGAAGCAGCAAGGTGCACCACTCAACTGCTGGAGAGAAAGAGATCAGTGGTAGTTGTAGGCATCAAAGAACAGGAAGGATCCAACAGGCAAGAATGGAATGGCAAGGATAGAGAGGCAGTACATGGGCTACTGAAGGGGTTACAGATGGAAGGGGCTGTACACAACATTGAGAAGGTTTTCAGGTTGGGCTGGTACAACAGGGACAGAAACCGACTTGTAAAGGTGGTGTTTGCAAACGAAAACACGAAGGAGGATATTCTAGAAAGGAAGAGTCGTCTCCAACATGTGGAGGGATACAAACAGTATTCCTGCAGAGGGACAGGACGAAGGAGGAGAGAGCCAGGGCAGCAGAGGCAAGGAGGAAGCGCAGGGAGAGAGGAGCAAACCAGGAAATCACAGCCCCCAACACAGCAGTCCCAGAGACAAGAGGGGAACCCAAAACCAGCATCCCAGCAACACCAGAGGGGGGGGGCAACACCACCAACCCCCTCTGCATAGAAACCCTTCCTTCCCCTCACCCTACCTGCCCCCACCCAACCCTCCCTCCCCCCCCCACCCCATTCTGACCCCGACACCCCATCCCCATTCCCATCATGTCCCCCCTCCCACCTTTCCCCCCAGTCCCCCTTCCCCTTCATCCCATACCCTCCCTATTCCTCCTCCCCCCTCACCCCGTATCCTCCATGTCCCCCCTATCTCCTTAACCCACACCCTACCCGTTCCCCCTTCCCTTAAACCCCCACCCCCCACCCCAAAACCTCTGCGACCCTGCAAACCACCTCACAGATCCTCTCACCCACGGAACAGCTTCCCACACCAGTAGAATACTCGCCAAGAAGGGATATGTAAATGAACAGAAGAAAGTGAGCTTCAAGGCGATGTACACTAACATAGATGGGATTACAAATAAAACTAGTGAACTTGGAGAGTGGGCACTAGAAGAAAACCCAGACATAATAGCACTCACAGAAACAAAGCTAACGAAAATCATAACAAATGCAGTGTTTCCACAGGGCTACTATGTAGTGAGGAAAGAGAGAGAAGGGAGAGGAGGAGGTGGTGTGGCTTTGCTACTAAGAGAAGGTTGGAGTTTCGAAGAGATGGTAATTCAGAACTGTGAAGGTTTCAGGGACTACATATCAGGCACCATTGCAACTGGAGGACAGAAAATTATAATAGTAGTCATATATAACCCCCACCGAATGACAGAAGACCCAGACAGGAATATGATAGAAACAACATGGCCACCATCAATATAATAGAGAGAGCAGCTTCTGTGGCTAGCAGGAACGGATCCAGACTTCTAATCATGGGAGACTTCAACCATGGGAAGATAGATTGGGGGAACAGAGACCCACACGGAGGCCCAGACACATGGAGAGCTAAGCTGCTGGATGTGGCAACAAGAAACTTTCTAAGTCAACACGTCAAGGGACCGACAAGAATGAGAGGAGGGGATGAACCAGCCTTGCTTGATCTGATATTTACCCTAAATGAGTCGGATATAAGGGAAGTTAAGTTGGAAGCCCCCTTGGGAATGAGTGATCATAGTGTATTGAGCTTTGAGTACCTGGTTGAGCTAGGAATTATCACCCCCAAAAAAGAACTGGGAACCAAAGGGCTGGCGTACAGAAAGGGAAACTATGAGGAGATGAATAAATTCCTATGGGATATACATTGGGACACAGAACTCGGAACCAAGTCCGTACAAGACATGATGGACTATGTCACCCAAAAATGTCAGGAGGCTGTAAGCAGGTTTGTCCCAGCCCAACAGGAAAAAACAGAGAAGCAAAGGAAGAATCCGTGGTTTAATAGGGAATGTATGAAAGCAAAGGAGCTGAACAAAAGGGCATGGAGGAACTTCCGTAATAACAGAACACCAGAAAGTAGAGAGAGATACCAGAGAACCAGGAACGAGTATGTCAGTGTGAGAAGAGCAGCTGAGAAAAGGTATGAAAATGATATAGCTAATAAAGCCAAGACTGAACCAAAGCTACTACACAGTCACATCAGGAGGAAGACAACAGTGAAGGAACAGGTGATTAAACTTAGGGTGGGCGAGGACAGGTACACAGAGAATGACAAAGAGGTGTGTGAAGAACTCAACAAAAGGTTCCAGGAGGTCTTTACAATAGAACAGGGAGATATCACGGCGCTGGGAGAGGTGGCAGCAAACCAGGTGACCTTGGATAGGTTCGAAATTACAAGAGATGAGGTCAAAAGCACCTATTGGAGCTGGATGTGAGAAAAGCTGTTGGGCCGGATGGAATCTCGCCATGGGTATTGAAAGAGTGTGCAGGAGCACTTTGCTTACCACTCTCCATAGTGTATAGTAAGTCACTGGAAACGGGGGACCTACCAGAAATATGGAAGACTGCTAATGTAGTACCAATATACAAAAAGGGTGACAGACAAGAGGCACTGAACTACAGGCCAGTGTCCTTAACTTGTATACCATGCAAGGTGATGGAGAAGATTGTGAGAAAAAACCTAGTAACACATCTGGAGAGAAGAGACTTCGTGACAACCCATCAACATGGGTTCAGGGAGGGTAAATCTTGCCTTACAGGCTTGATAGAATTCTACGATCAGGTGACAAGAATTAAGCAAGAAAGAGAAGGGTGGGCGGACTGCATTTTTTTGGACTGTCGGAAAGCCTTTGACACAGTACCCCATAAAAGGTTGATGCATAAGCTGGAGAAACAGGCAGGAGTAACAGGTAGGGCGCTCCAGTGGATAAGGGAGTACCTAAGCAATAGGAAGCAGAGAGTTACAGTGAGGGGTGAGACCTCAGACTGGCGTGAAGTCACCAGTGGAGTCCCACAGGGCTCTGTACTTGGACCTATCCTGTTTCTGATATACGTAAATGATCTCCCAGAGGGTATAGACTCATTCCTCTCAATGTTTGCTGACGACGCCAAAATTATGAGAAGGATTAAGACAGAGGAGGACAGCTTGAGACTTCAAGAAGACCTGGACAAGCTGCAGGAATGGTCGAACAAATGGCTGTTAGAGTTTAACCCAAGCAAATGTAATGTAATGAAGATAGGGGTAGGAAGCAGGAGACCAGATACAAGGTATCATTTGGGAGATGAAATACTTCAAGAGTCAGAGAGAGAGAAAGACCTGGGGGTTGATATCACGCCAGACCTGTCCCCTGAAGCTCATATCAAGAGGATAACATCAGCAGCATATGCCAGGTTGGCTAACATAAGAACGGCCTTTAGAAACTTGTGTAAGGAATCTTTCAGAACATTATATACCACATATGTCAGACCAATCCTGGAGTATGCGGCTCCAGCATGGAGTCCCTATCTAGTCAAGCATAAGACTAAACTGGAAAAGGTTCAAAGGTTTGCCACCAGACTAGTACCCGAGCTGAGAGGTATGAGCTACGAGGAGCGACTGCAGGAATTAAACCTCACTTCGTTGGAAGACAGAAGAGTTAGGGGGGACATGATCACCACATTCAAGATTCTCAGGGGAATCGACAGGGTTGATAAAGACAGGCTGTTTAACACAAGGGGCACACGCACTAGGGGACACAGGTGGAAACTGAGTGCCCAAATGAGCCACAGAGATATTAGAAAGAACTTTTTTAGTGTCAGAGTGGTTGACAAATGGAATGCATTAGGAAGCGATGTGGTGGAGGCTGACTCCATACACAGTTTCAAGTGTAGATATGATAGAGCCCATTAGGCTCAGGAAACTGTACACCTGTTTATTGACGGTTGAGAGGCAGGACCAAAGAGCCAGAGCTCAACCCCCGCAAGCACAACTAGGTGAGTACAACTAGGTGAGTACTATGTCCCACAAGTATGAAGGTCCCTGCATTGTGACAAAAAAGACTGGGGACCTCACATACAAAGTGTGGCACTCTGACAAGCGTAACCAGGTAATGCTCGTACACTTGAATCGGCTGAAGAAGTTCCAGGGCCCCAGGCCCATCGCACTAACCAATGTTTCCTTTTCAAGTGAGGGAGGGGATGATTGTTCTAGGGACCCAACTAATCTCATTCTCAATAATTCTAGTTCTGTGAATGCTGTGGAGGGGGGACTGTCCCATTTGCAGATGGCCCAACGTGAAGAGGTGCAGTCGATGCTTGACGAATTCTCCAGTCTGTTTGGGGAAGTCCCGACCCAGACTGATGCCATTTACCATGATGTCAAGTTGACGGACTACACCCCCATTCGCCTTCAACCCTATCGGATGAGTCCAGAAAAGAAGGCCATCGTATGGAAAGAGGTCGACTTCCTGCTCCTACACGGCCTCATCTGGCCGAGCCAGGTTTCTTGGGGCTCACCCTGCCTTTTGGTCCCAAAATCAGACGGCTCCTGGCTATTATGCACCGACTATTGGCAGCTCAACAAGGTGACCATTGTGGATGCCTATCCGATGCCCGTTCTCGAAGACTGCATCGATGAAATCGGAAACGCCATGTACGTCTCGAAATTCGACCTCTCAAGGGGTTATTATCAGATCCCGCTCACTGAACGTGCTAAGCAACTAACTGCGTTCGTAACACCCGATGGGGTCTTTGAGTATCAAGTGTTACCGTTTGGCTTGTGTAATGCCCCTGCCACGTTCCAGAGGCTAATGAACTCTCTGCTCGCTAATGTACCAAATTATCAGGCATATTTAGATGACATTGTGCTCTTTGATAGTAATTGGGCTGACCACATAACTAGGTTGTTCACACGCCAGTTGTTCACAGTTTTGAAAAATGCAAATCTAACCTTAAATATAAAAAAGTGTCATTTTGGCCAAGGCACAGTGACGTACCTCGATTATGAAGTAGGCCAAGGAAAAGTGTTACCTCGGCAAGATAAAATCAGTGCCATTTTGGAGTATCCAGTGTTCCAGTCTAGAAGGACGTTCAAAGATTTATCGGTATGTGTGCGTACTATCGACGCTTTTGTCAGAACTTTTCCAGTGTTGCCACTGCTCTCACAGACTTGTTGCAGAAGGCCGTTAAATTTAAGTGGTCATCAGACTGTGCAGAGGCGTTTAAAAATTTGTAATTGATCTTAGCTTCCGCCCCAGTGCTCGCTAGTCCAAGGTTCGACCAACCATTTAAAATTCATGTTGACGCGTCTGATCGGGTGCTGGTGCAGTGTTGTTGCAAACTGGGGATGATCAAGTGGAACACCAATATACTATTACTCTGTGAAATTTGACAAGGCGCAATGCAATTAATCAGTGGTAGAAAAGAGGCGTTGGAGCTAGTGTTAACATGTAAAATGTTTGAAGTATACCTCACAAGTAATATAGTGGAAGTGCACATGGACCATAACCCACTAGTGTTCATAAACCAGATGAAGGTGAAAAATAATGCATCCTCAGGTGGGCATTGTACCTACAGGACTTCAGTCTTTCCATTACCCACCTACCGGGCCGGCTCAACGTGATAGCCGACGCTCTGTCCCAGTTTTTTTTTTTTTTTTTTTTTTTTTTTTTTTTTTTTTTTTTTTTTTTTTTTTTTTTGAGATATATACAAGAGTTGTTACATTCTTGTACTGCCACTAGTACGCGTAGCGTTTCGGGCAGGTCCCTGGAATACGATCCCCTGCCGCGAAGAATCGTTTTTTCATCCAAGTACACATTTTACTGTTGCGTTAAACAGAGGCTACAGTTAAGGAATTGCGCCCAGTAAATCCTCCCCGGCCAGGATACGAACCCATGACATAGCGCTCGCGGAACGCCAGGCGAGTGTCTTACCACTACACCACGGAGACAGTTACCTGAGTAACATTCATCTGAGCCACAGGAAGCCATATACCAACTGTCAAGCTTTAGTTATTTTTTTTAGGTTCTCCTGTGACATTAAATATTCCATGTCAAACTTATTACTTCCCCGTATTTTTTTTTTATGTGTTTTTCTTTCAGAGAATTCCTTTGTACTTTTTCTTGCAGAGAAACTGTTATTTTGATTGATTTTCTTTTATGTCATAGATTTTCCTTTTATTTGATGTATACTCTTACAAAAAATATGACTACTATTCTAGTAGCCACATTTTTTCTCTCTCTGAAGGGGGGAGGAGTGTTACGACCCTGGGTTCTTCAGTGGAAACCAGAGGTCATATTAAGCTCTAAATAATTTACCTTACGTTCTTTTGTCCGTTTGTCGATGCGCATTCCTATCTGCCAAACGTAAGACGAATCTTGTTCTCACAGAGCATTCAGACTCTTGAGCTTGTTGTGGATTAAGTATAACATTGTAGTAATTATTTACTATCCTTAGAACAAGTAAAGTAAGCAATATTGTACATCGGTGATGATTTGTAATGTGTATAAGCTGCATGATCAATTAGGCTCTTCCCGGCACCATAACAACTCGGGAGCCCTGGACTGGATGCGGGATGCGTTCTTCTCTGGTTGGCTGCATGGTGTCCACAACTCGGCTGTGTTGCTCTGTATCCCTCTCCTCTCCCTCCTCCTCTTCCCTTACCTTATCCTGTGTCTAGTTTACAAAGCTAAGTGAAGTACGGTATTCTCGTTTTCTGGCATAAGTGTGTAATAATGGTATAGGTTATCGCTAGTGTTTATATTACTAATTTACTCTAACGGGGGCTCAGTGGAACCACGTGTTTCTCCAGTGGTACCTAGCTACCTGGAGTCCTTGCTAGTGTCCCTTGCCTAGTAGACTTTACCCTAGCTTGTCCCAAGTGTAAGCCTTGTATCCTGCCTACGTGGACCAAGGTAGTTAACGTAAGATAGTGTGGTAAAGTAATTATTGTTATTTTTGTGAATGTATATGGGGGGTTGTTAAGAGGGTTTAATAAATAAGTTAGTTTTTGAGGTGTATCCATTACTCCTGTTGTAGTGGCATAATTAATTGTATCCCCAGACGACAGATCTGTTCTAAAACCTTAAAGTATGAACAGGAACCTATGTTCCTTGGAGGCCGGGCCTAATTGTGTCACTACCTTGTTACACCTTGATTCTAACTGCTGACCCTGCTCCATAATACTAGATCCCCCATAGCAGCACGCAAGTTTTTAACAATAGTGCTGCATGGTGCCTACCTCTTCTACACCTGTTCCAGGTGTTGAATTGGGTATCACAATAGTCTAAGTTGTGTGACTTGAGACACCTTGAACATCTCCCTAATTCCTTGAGTCGCTTAATATGAGTGTCCCTGTCTGGATAATTAGCACAACGGTATGTTGAATGTTTCTTTTTGAAGAACATACATGTCTCCCATCCTACTGCACGTTTGGAAGTTACCTGTTTGGATGAACTAGTAACAATAGGCTTGGAGGATTCTGCTGCATTGTCAGATTTTCTGCCACTTGACGTGAGTGTAATTGACTGATGTTTATTTGGGGTATTTGTTTTACCTTTTAATTGACTAATATTTTCTATTTCTGAAGGCTCGCAAGAGGCTTTAATTTCCTCATTTGCACGTCGATTATTTATGATGAAATGCAAACCTTCAATGATGTCCTGTACTGTCTGGATGGTGTTATGTTGATGTGCGTATAATTCATCTAGTATATTGCTGGACAATTTTCGTTGAAGGCCTACTTTGGTCATCCATTCACTAATAGTTATATCAATCTTAATACTGAATGCTCCTAGTAGTGACTCAAACTCTATGCTGAAGGATTGTAATGAGTCAGCAGTCTGATCAGGATGAGGTAAGTCCAGCAATTGTAGTACTAGAAGTATGACAGTTTTCTCATTGCCAGCATTATCCCTAGGAAGCTGGACTGGGAAATTAGTGCTGTCACTATCGTTAAAAACATTTTCTACTACTGGTTCAGCTTCACCTTTAATTTCAGTTTGGAGGCATGTTAACTTAGTGGCCTCAGGTATTGGGTTTTCAGAATCCACAGAGACTGTGGATAGTGTCTAAGAACTGTTTAATTTCTGGTGGTATAATACTGGGTGATGCTGTAGTGGGTGAGGCTTTATCCTACTTGATTAAAGGATCTAATCTTGCTTGACATTTATTTTCAAAAAGATCCAGATCATCCATAATATTATCTACTTTATTTGATGTACTTGCTATTTGTTCTGATTCAATTATCCTGTGTAAGTACTCAACCTGGCTTGAGTTTCTTCTTCATATTGTGCTAGGTCAGACAGGAATGGTTCCACATCTTCAACTACTATGTCGTCGTCGTCGTGGACCTGATTTTGGTAAGATTTCCTATTTGCTTTCAATAGATGCAATTGGGTTTGAATCTGTAATAGTGGTATTTTCAACCGACGATAATTAATTACAGGTTCATATAACAACTGTTCATATTGGTCGAGATCTCTTGTCAGTTGACGTTTACTTGCTACTAAAGCACGCTTTGCTTTCTGTGGATTAGTCATGGTGACTTGTTAATTGGATAGTACTAGCTCATAAATTGTGAGCTGGTACTGCTGGTAGCCTAGGGTAAAATTCTGCTATCACTAGGCTATAATCCTACCTCTACTAGAGGTTAGCACTTAAAATTAATACACATTATATGTATACAATCATGCACATTAATGATTTGAGTGATAAACGAGTGTCACTGGAAGTACCTTTAGGTTAGCTCCTAAATTATCACCCTAGGATGGTATAGACACTAATTAATCACTCAAAGGTGTAATGATCAAATGTAAATTATTATATACACAACTCGAGTTGATAAAAATTACACCCAAAATAGGGTCTGTACCATTCATTAATGGTGCTAGGTTGTTCAATATAGTACAACTAGACTATGGTAATATAGGGACTAGGTTGAACAAAAATAATTCAACTAGTCAATGGTAATAGGGCACTAGGTTATCTATAAACACTAGTCAATGTTCCCCCATGTTCCTACCCTGTTGTGGGTTGGCAATTTGTAAATATTATATTGTGAAACTAGTGCAATATATATTAAATAATTCTCTATTTTGGAGAAATAATATACACAATTATTGATGATAGCCTCTTAATAGCCTCTATGAAACTTCTAATATTATCTAGAAGTATTAAATATTATTAGTGACCTCGCGAAATTAATACCACACAATCTGTGGAAAATCTCTCACGAAATTAACACCACAAAATTCATGGATAATCTTCCGAGGGCACAGCTACTAATTTGACTGGCTTCAAAATAAGCGCTGTCACTTCACAGAAATAACATCCCACCAATTCGGTGGGTGACCATGAAACCGCTGAGTATGGCTGGGCGTGAGCTCGCTCGAGGCTACACTGCCTGTCTTTGACTGGCGATGTATAAATTGCACTAGTACCAGTGTATTTAATGAATCCACTGGTTAACTCTGATTCATCTGGTACAGAGATGACCAAAGAGTCATCATCCGGCTTGAAGATGACCATATAATATGGGAACCGACCTGTGAGATTTATATTTATTTAATTTATATGAATTTATATTTACGTTAATTTATATAACTCGATAACAATTGGTATGATGTTAAGTGGACTGTATTTCTGCAATAATCTCACAAATCGATCCTTACACATTAGGGGGGGTTATATTAAATTAATATATATGCAGCCAATCAAACTACAGTACTAAACTACACATATTAGTAAATAACTTGGAGGTGTCTTGTCTTATTGTATGGTAGGCTTAGTCCACCAGGTATCACTAGGATGTAGACACCAAATTATCCTCGTGTGAGGCTAGCTTCCATCACCCATAGTAACTGATGTACCAAGATTAATTCTTGCTTCCTCTTCTTGTTCCTGTCAAAGGGCACTAGCTGTAAAGCTGGAATCCTAATATATGACAGCTATATCAGAGAAAACACTGTATATTAGATAAGGACCAAGGCTTAATTACCTGTGTTGAGTCGATCGCTCGTGTTCTAACCGGAATTAATCATATCTACCTAACATTACTCGCCAATAATGACTTAGATAAGTTTTCGGAATGACACTTCCCTTGTGGTTGTTGACAGCGTGTTGATGATGGTAGAACACTAAATTTGATCTCCATAACATTTCGTTCAAGAGAATTATAGGAGCGGAATTTGCTCCAACGACTCTGTCTTAACAAACAATGGCTGGCCTCTTCACCCTACTACTCTGACGCTACTGGCTCACTGAGTACAGATGTCAGTAAGTGATAGAAGGATCACATTTACTCTATTTTGATACTGATAATTAAGTTAATTCAAATGAGATGTTTTTATGACGTAAAAAGTCCAAAGACTAATGTATTTAAGAATAATTCCCAAGAATAGCTGGTGAATTTATACTACTATATGGCAATGATATCCCTTTTCTATTGACGGAAAATTCCACTACAAGCCACATTTTCTATGGGTAACTTGTGTATACAACACAGCAACAATATATCTGCCTATGTATGTAATATTATTAAATGGTGTCGGGTTTTCCGACAGGATTGTACAAGCAATATTAACCATTACTGGGGCTTGTAATGGTGTATGGGTTTAGTTAATGGATCGTGCAAGCAATATTATCTATTACTGGGGTTGTAAGGGTGTATAGGTTTAGTTAATGGATCATACAAGCAATCTTAACCATTACTGAGGCTTGGAAAGGCATATCAGTATATTATTCTTCTCCCA
>WNGS01004492.1:51752-68265 GCA_020271785.1 Procambarus virginalis
TGTTGGATATATATGTTTGTGCTTAGAAACCCAAGTGAAATTTATAAATGTAACACTAAGGTTACTTTATGCATAAGTATTAATAGAAATGTTGGATAATAATAAATGAGTTTACTATAATATGGGCAGTCTGCTGACAGCCGTAAATAATGAAATATATTGGTGAATAGCCTAAGAATATTAACACACTAGTTGGTGTTAGTAAATAGTTATTTATGTGGGCCAGTAATTTAGGTGAATATACTGGACCTTAAATGATAAGGGTACATGTATCTGGTTCGGAGGGACCAAATTTTTGTGGGGAAAACCTGACTCCAATAACCAAAAAATTGTTTGGGCTCTGAGACCCAGTAACTAATAATGAATAAATATAAATATATATACTTCGATAGCTATGAAGGACCACCACTTTTTGAGAAAAAGTGGAAAACAAAGAGACAATGGAAAAACTGATCTTAGGAACTAGTGTCCTATGGATCTTGGTAAACTGTAATGATTATATGAATGGAGTCAATTAACTACACAAAATTGGGGGTTACATGCTAAAAGATTAATACATCCCTAGCATTATTCTGGTGCTGGTTCTTCACCAGAGTAAATTAAATGTGTGAGTAAAAATATAGAATATAATATTGATGGAGGTAAATGCACCTCAATATACTACTGAAATGTTGAGCACATCAGTAAATCAAAGGGTTAGTATCATTGATCTCTTTAGGAGATCACTACTGTAACTATGGAGTTATTGCTACTGATGAAAATGGACAGCTTAGCTGTGAATCTAGAAGTAATCAGTTGCTACGCTCCACCGACGACGTGTTGCATGGGGCAAATTGTTGCACAGAACGGTGGGAAGCCTAGCACCTCGGTTGAAGTCGCCTTGGTACTGAAAGGCAATTACATTGTAGAAATCTTCTACACAATAGGTAATTACATTTAAATCCTAAATCATGAGGATGACGGTAGTAAATTATCAGCTAATGTCTGAACAATTTGTATCATAGAAATAACTGATAATCATATAATTAGATGGCAAATTTAATTAAGACACGTACTATTTTGTTGGTTTGCATTCGGCCTAACGACTGCCAACCTAAATGTTAAAAGTGGCCACATAATAACAAAAAGGGTAAACTTAGCAGCCGAGCCTCGTGTCGTTGTGTGAAGACTTGAGCAACTCTTCGTCCTCCAGCTGCTGCTTGAAAGACGTTGACTCTGGAGATGCTCGTATAATAGTCTATGACACGGCTTTGTTGTGCCAGATAACGCGGCACCGCTCAACTGATCGTGGGAGCGAAATAATAGTCGAAACACCTCTGCTACACGCTGTTAATGGCGTCCGTGCTCTCGTTCACGTGTCAAGTGACGCTCTCCTTTCTTCCTCCTGCTCCTTATTGCGCATGCGCGGCTTTCGAGCGTAAATGAATATGTATTTATTACAATTGACTAAGGAAGGAAGAGGTAATAGCAAGTATTAATATCACATTAAATTCTTCTACGATAAAATAGAAGTTCTAGTAACATAAATTGGCTTACTAAAAGTTGTGCAGCCAATCGAGGAAATTAAAGTAAATCATTTGCATCAAGTAATTTCCTCTAGAATGTTTAAATGTTAGTTAAATAAGGGAGCTCCAGTAAGTAATAGTATACTACGAAATCAAAGTTTACTATTTTTAGTAAAGGAAATGATAAACTGGACTCTTGTTACAAATCCAACTAAATGTGGAGAAAATTCAGGTTGCTGCCTGTTGTTCCTCACGTACTAGGAAGAATTTGGCAATGAATAAATCATGATAATGATTAAATTTATAAGTTAGTAATTTTAGTAACTACTTTGGTTATATAAATACAATGATGTATAGAACTGTTGGTTATTTCCAACAACCAGTGTAGTAAGCAGCTCATTTCTTACTCTGGGACCAGATATGAACAACTGACTAGGCGCGAGCAAACGCCGAGACTCCAAAAAGTTAAAAATCCCGACCACTTAGGTCGTTGATCTTCGCCATTCACAGAAGCGAATCTAACGAGTAGTTCCTGGGCTCTCACAACAATAATATTTGTTGTGTAGTGCTATACATTCAGTCCAAAAAACAAGAAGCAGTCTCAATTTAATAAGTGAGTTGCAGAACTTAAGTGGTGCTGTTACGACCCTGGGTTTCTTAGTGGGAAACCAGAGGTCAATTTGAACTCTAAATAAGTTACTTTACATTATTTGATGTGCTTGATGATGCGCGTTTGTTCCTATCTTCCTTGCCAGCCGTAAGACGAATCTTGTTTCTCACAGAGCATTAAAAGACTGAGCTTGTTGTTGATTATTAATGATTAAACTAGGTATCATCTATGTTTACAATGATTAGAAAGTATTAGTAAAGTAGGTCTGAGTACACTTGGATTGAGGGCTGCTGTACGATTAGCTGAGTATTCGGCCGGCAGCGATTCAGCTGGAGAGAGCTCAGACTGCAGGCTCGCGTTCTTCTCTGGGCTGGCGGTGTGGTGTCAACAACTTCCTGTGGGGGCTCTGCATCGATTCTTCTCCTCTTTCTTCTCTTCCCGTACCTTATCCTGTGTCTAAGTTTACAAAGCTAAGTACCAAGCTGCATGTACGATTTCTGGCATAAATGTGTAGTAATGTGTATAGTCTACGCTAGTGTTTATATTGCTAAATTACTCTAAGGGGTCTCAGTGGAACCACTTGTGCTCAAGTGGTACCAAGCTACCTAGAGTCCTTGCTAGTGTCCTTTGCCTAGTAGACTTTATCCTAGCTTGTCCTAATTGTAAAACCTTGTATCCTGCCTATGTGGACCAAGGCTTTTAAAGTAAGATAGTGTGGTAAAGTAGTTAATGTTATTGTTGTTAATGTATAAGGGGGGTTGTTAAGAGGGGGTTAATAAATAAGTTAGTTTTAAAGGAGTATCCATTCTTCCTGTATAGTGGAACAGTGATCAGCCGCTAGACGGCTGCCCCGCCAAACACACACCGAAACTACGACGTTGGTACAACGTTCGAGCAGGTTTTAACACCTAACCAGTTATAACAACCAATATAGCAAGTTGTAACAACGTTCTAATACGTCATAAACACGTTAAGCCAAGATGTAACAACTTTATTACAAGTTGTAATAAGCAGAAAATAGAGACAGTTTCGGTTTGTGTTTCCAGGGTGATCACTGTTCCTATCTGATCTCCACTAAATTTGATACTTCCTGATTCTAACTGTTGGCCTTATCATTAATACTCTATACCCCTCATAAAAGCAGATAATTCATAACAAGTACAATAAATTGTGTGGGGTGTAACGAAGACAGTGTTCAACATAACAAAGCAATTTATTCAATAAAGTACTAACTACTACAACAATAAAAGAAATCTCAATGACGTTACTCTAAATCCTTCCTGTGACACTTTCATTGACAGCTAGACACCAGCCCCTCGGTCTGCCTACTGAACTAACTCGAACATATGGTGTGACCAAAAAGGATTCAATCAAGCAAGCAAGACACGCTAATCTATAATCACAATTGCAACAATGACACAGTAGCTATGAGACACGTCTCCAATAACCTCCTATCCGTTCTACGCCTCTTGGAGCCTAAACCTGCAACTGCCGTTGCAATGCAATCAAATTAGTAGCCTATCAATGACATGACAATGACTAATGGGGTTACTGGCAACTCCTGCAACCCTCCTCAATTAAATCTTTACGTTAACATTTCGTCCCTCGAACGATCAACAATCAATAACAAATTGATTACATTAATAACAAAGTAACATTTACGTTAACTCAATCTTGTCTTCTCACAGACAAATCAAAACTTACAACTGTCACTAGTAACTCGGAAAGTACACAACACTACTCGTCGAGCATTCAGTGAGTAATCCCCATTAATCCCTTTACGTCCAAACAGCCGATTAATCTCTATACTAGTTACGTTAATTTACGTTATCGGTTATTATCACCCAGCGATAGATTACTCCAATTATAATGTCCAAAGTGCTAAGAAAACGGTAGTCACTCGTGATTACCCTTGAGCAATTAATTACTATCCTCGAAGATCAATAATCAATCAATACAAATTACGTAACCTTTCACACTAGATCCGCAATTTACATTAAAGGTATGAATTCCGTTTGAGCCTTCCAGCATGGCATGGCAGCACTGGAAGGACAACACAGTCATGTATTGCAGAACTGGTAGGACACCAGTCGTGTATGGCAACACTGGAAGGACACCAGTCATGTATGGCAGTAAAGGAGGGACACCACAGTCTTGTATTGCAGAGCATTATGGTCAACCCCTTGTGTACAAGGATTCCTCTAAGCTTTTGGGGTTAATCTTTGATACTCGTTTGTCTTGGTCAGCCCATATCTCTTACCTGCGAGTTGAATGCTCTAAGGCCCTTACCCTCCTTAAGGTTTTGTCATATACTTCTTGGGGAGCGAACAGGTGCACTCTCTTCGCTTTACATTCCTCTCTCGTCCTGTCTAAACTCGATTATGGTTGCCCTGCTTACTCATCTGCTTCTCCTTCTACTCTTTCCCGTCTTGATGATTTGTACCATACTGGGTTGTGCCTCAGTTCTGGTGCCTTTCGTTCGACTCCCATCCTCAGCTTGTATGTTGACACTGGCTTCCTATCTCTCCAGGACCGCCGTGATCACTACTGTCTTCGCAATCTGGTGCGGTTCTTGCAACATCCTTCCTCTCGCCTCTGTCGTGCTTTAACTTTTACCCCTCCAGTAGTTCCTGTTCCTCTTCACCACCTCCCTCTTTCTGTCCAGGTATCTCGCTTACAGGATTCTCTTTCAGTTCGTATTTCTAATGTATCTCCTCGTGTTGTTCCTTCCTTGGCCCCGTTAAGAGTCCCACTTCCGAAGTTTTGTACATCATTAACCCGCATCATTTAAGCTTTTACCCCTCCTACGGTTCTGAAATGCCTTTTCCTGGAGCCCTTTTCTTCACACTCGCACTCCGTTTCCATCTTCACTGATGGGTCTAATTCTGCGGACGGTGTAGGATACTCTGTTGTTTTTCCTGACAGCACTTACATGTGTCGCCTACCCCCGGAGACTATAATCTTTACAGCGGAACTTTATGCAATTCTCTCTACTCTGTCTCCCACTTTCTCGTTGTCAATCTTCCCTTGTAGTTGTCGCTGACTCTCGTAGTGCCCTCATGGCTCTTGGGTCCTTTAATCCGGTCCACCCAGTGCTTGTTGAGATTCAGCATTGGCTATTTCTTATTTCCAGTAAATTTAAGTCAGATGAGTTTTGCTGGGTTCCCAGCCATATTGGTGTCTCTTTAAATGAGCGTGCAGATGCTGTCCCATCTCCCGTAAAGGTATTCCTTATTCCGACTTTTACCCAGCAACTCATTCCTCTATCCTTACCCATTGGCGGGATTGTTGGTTTTCTGTTACTGGTAACAAACTGCGTACTCTTAAAAGTAGTGTGTCCTCATGGCCGTCCTCCTACCACCGTAACCGGCGATAGGAAACGGCTCTGGCGAGGGTGCGTATTGGCCATACACGCTTAACTCACGGTCATTTAATGAAACGCCGCCTTCCTCCTTATTGTCCAAATTGCATTGTCCCTCTTATGGTCGTGCTCCTTGTTAAATGTCCTGACTTCCGGGACGAGCGTGTGTTTTGTTTTCCGACCGTCCCTCGCGGTCGCTTGTCCCACAGTAGAATTCTTGGTGAACTGGATATTTTTTATATTATTCACCTTATGCATTTCTGTTCTCATATTGGCATCCTTGGTGATATTTAGCGCCCTCTGATTATTCTGCACATATGATGGTGCTACATAGCCTTCCCGGTTTGGTGCATTCTTTTGAAACTTACTTGCAGTCATCTGTTATGCTGATGACATATGCTTACAGGCTGCCTCCAGGCCTAAAATGCAAGTTCTGCTCGATGATTTTGCTACTAGAGCTGAGGAATATGGAGGAATGTTATCTCTGTACAGAAAACTCGTACCCTCATTCCATGTGTTATTCCACCACCCAATTATCATATAGATGGGCGAGCACTTGAGAACTGCGAGTTATACAGATATCTTGGTGTCCCAATTAACGATCCGGGGTACTTTTCCTCTCTTAAGAGGATACTCTGGGAGAGATTAAAGCCCTTGCGGTCCTTGTTGTTGTCAATCATGGAATTAACGTGTGATTTGCTAGAATGTTTTATGTATCATTTATACACGTTGTGATTGACTTCAATGCTCTACATCTCACACTGTATAAAATCAAAGAGCTAAAATCTCATGAAACCGTGTAAAACGAAGCAATGTGTCTCATCCTTGGGGTCCAAAGTCCACGAGAATAGTTAATATGAGAGCAGAGTTAAAATTACCTACCATAAGTGAGAGAATTTTGTCCATTAGCACAGTTTTCGGCATGAAGGCGTTGAGTAGATCTCGACAAAACATGAAGTTTCAAGCTAAACATTCTAATATGCTGCACTCACCTGAGGTCTGAAGAAGAAGAGCGAAATCTGATTATGCATTTTGGTTCTACAAGGTAGCCAACGCTATCAAAATATTAAATATATACCCAACTCAATTAATGATTAATTAACCAATTACTCCATGGGATAACTGGGAGCTATCAGTTGATTTTGTAAATGCACCCAATCTTGAGGTTATCTTGAGATGATTTCGTTTTTTTTTAGTGTCCCTGCGGCCCGGTCCTCGACCAGGCCTCCACCCCCAGGAAGCAGCCCGTGACAGCTGACTAACACCCAGGTACCTATTTTACTGCTAGGTAACATGGGCATAGGGTGAAAGAAACTCTGCCCATTGTTTCTCGCCGGCGCCTGGGATCGAACCCAGGACCACACGATCACAAGTCCAGCGTGCTGTCCGCTCGGCCGACCGGCTCCCCTAGAGCCGGTCTCCAAGAAAGATAGTGTACAGTCTACATTATTAAAACAGTTAACCCTGAAAAGTATTCTTAAGAGTACTCAGGGTATGGGTAACGATGTGTATCAGTGCTATACCGACAGCTCTGTAGAAGAAGATGGACGATGTATCGGATGTGCATGTAATATATTTTAACAATCTTCTCTCGTACATACAGCAATGAAGCGCGTCAATAACTGGGGAAGTACAACTCAAACCGAACTTGCAGGCATATACCCTGACACTGAATTTTTAAAAGACAAAGACAGTGGACTTATATACTGTGACTCGCAGAGTGCACTCCTGGCATTGAACGCACATAGTAGTGACACCCAGAAAATAGTCAGTGATATTCGAATGAATGTTTTAGCTGCTAAAGAAAACATTTGAAATTAAATTCCTATGGATACCATCATATGTTGGCATCTCAAGGCATGACACTGTTGATATGCTTGCAAAGACTGCCTGTAGAAAACCAGTGGTAGAAACTGATATGGGTATTTCATTAGCAGTGACAAAGAGAATACTTAAATATGTAATGGAAATCTCACCGACCTAACAGATACACAATGACCTGAAAGTTGAAGCATTAATCATTATGATAAATATCGTGCGGAAACATTCACATATGGGTCTAATAGAGCAGGAACTCGGCAATGTGATGTTTTAGTGGCCAGAATACGCTGGGATATAATCTGGCAGCTTTCTCAAAACCCAAATGTCGAGTACAAAATGTGTCAACTTTGTGAAGGAACATGTGAACATACACTCCTTGGAACATTATATTGTAGAATGTCCCACATTGACTGACTTTCGCCCTCCTGTGCTGAGGTATGCTGAACTCTGTACTACTATATGAATACTGTAACACTTGATGATATATTGGACTTGTTCCCAAGATTTTCTGTTGACGTTCCTTCAATCCATTCTCTTGAGATTTTCAAAGCATACACTATTGTATATAATATTGATTTGCGAAGCACCAATATTATATGTAATAACTAATAGTACTTATTATGATTATAAAACCCATATCCATCTTGTGGGCAGGTAGTGGACCCAATATACTCATCCTGTTGGTGGTAGTGGACACCATACCCATTCTGTGGGCGGTAATGGACCCCCATACCAATCCTGTGGGTAGTATTGAACCCCATACCCATCCTGTGGGTGGTAGTGGACCCCATACCTATACTGTTGGGGGTAGTGGACCCCGTACCAATCCTGTGAGCAGTATTGGACCCCATACCCATCCTGCGAGAGGAAGTGGACCCCATACCCAACCTGTGGGTGGCAGTGACCCCATACCAATCCCGTGGGTGGTAGTGGCTCCCCCCATACCCATCCTATGAGTGGTTGTGGACCCAATACACATTATGTGGATGATAGTGGTCCCCAAACACATCCTGTGGGCAGTAGTGCACCCCATACCCATCCTGCGGGTGGTTGTGGACACCATACTCATCGTGTGGGCTGTAGGTGACCATATACCCATCCTTTGGGCGGTAGTGGACCCCATTCCCATCTTGTGGATGATAGTGGTCCCTTAACCCATCATGTCGGCGGTAGTGGACCCCATACCCATCCTGTGGATGATAGTGATCCCCTTACCCATCCTGTGGATGATAGTGATCCCCATATCAATCCTGTGGATGATAGTGATCCCCATATCCACCCTGTGGGCGGTATAATGGACGCCATACTCATCTTGTGGGCAGTAGTGGGCCATATACCCATCTAGTGCGCGGTAGTTTTTTTTTTATGCAGGGATATTCCTGCGCGGGCCCTAAGCCTCTGGCTGGCCCACTAAGTTTTGTTTGTTTCTGTTTTACTTGGGCGGAGTATGAGTATTTATGACTCGTATGGTCCCTTCAGTAAGATAAAGATTTTGCCATATGTGTTTAACAAATTCTTCTGTTCTGTTGAATCTAAGTTGAAATCTTAATGGGTTTGTAACAGTGCACTGTGTTAGATAATGTTCCAGTGGTCTGTCGGGCATTTCTCCACAGTGCTGACATTGCGCGGTAGTGGACCTCATACCCATCCTGTGGATGATATTGGTCCCCAGACCAATCCTGTGGGTGGAAAGCGGACCCCATACCCTTCCTCTGGATGATAATGGCCCCGAAACCCATCTTGTGGGTGGTAGAAGACCCAATACTCAACCTGTGGGCGGTAGTGGACCTAATACCCAACCTGGATGAGAAAGAGTGGTGCTACATGGGAATGAATCTGATTGGAAAAATTTGATAAGTGGGATACCACAGGGGTCCATTTTAAGGCAGAACCATCTTACCGGATGGGCCCGATGGGCACTTGCCCGGGGGCCCACGAGGGGCCCCACAAGCATAGGACATGCAACCACACTTATATAATATAAGCCTACATCCTGGTGTGGGACTATATAATAAAAATTTACGATAAATATTTCCAAGTGAATAATCCTTTCAACAGAAATAACGTAATGTTTTGAGTGGAACGTAAATGTTTCATAATGTGCCATCTAATGTGTAGCTTATTGAGTATTATTGTCTTTTTTAAGCCTTGTATATTGTTCAAATGTTAATCATGTTGATTAGTTGCTGCTCCACAGTATGTTGTTAATGTTTTAGCACCAGTTTTGTTAAGTGCCAATAAAATATATAGGTTTTAAAATTATCGACCATTTACTTTTTATTCCTGTTAGTGGTTGTCGTAGGGGCCCCCTACACACTGGTTTGCCCAGGGGCTAATAATAATATTAAGACGAACATATTTTGGGTCCAACCCTTATTGCCTTATATACCAATGACAGAGATGAGAATATTACAAACCACAGCATGTTAAACCTGTGTAAAACCCGTATTACCTACAGCCACCTGGTATAGATATCGATATCTCAGCCAAATTCTGGCAATTACAATGTCACATTGTCTAATCACATCCTATATCTATCCTGTTTCCAGTAGTGTACCCGATAGACCTTCCAACGTAACATCGTTTTCTGCAGACGTTCCTATACTCCATTCTCTTGAGGTTTTCAAAGCACACACTATTGTATATTATGTTGATTGGCGAAGCACTATTATTATATGTAATAATTAATAGTGCTTATTATTATTTTCTGAGAACAACCAACATTTCTCAAAACAAAACTATGATCCTTCAATAGGATGTAGCTGATCCATAATATTCTAATAGCATAGACAATAGTAGATAAATTTCACAACACATGTGGGACTGGAAAAATAAAATTTTAATTAAAATTGAACCAATCACGACTATTCTGCTGACTATGGCGATGGACTGGTACTATGGGATGTAAATTGATACGTGAGGAAGAGTTAGTACCAAAAAAATATAACTAGTAATATACCACATAGGTACTATATACATTAACAAAATAGTGACTATAAGCATTTAGTCATATATGTGCTGTCTTGAGCGAGAATGGGTTGCAGTGTGGATAGGGGCAGCAAGGCAGAGAGCGACAGCAATTCAGAGGGCCTGCATTGTGATATGCGTTCTGGTTGCTGACATTGGGGTTGCTAATAGGAAGTCGCCTGCATGGGGCGCTGATACAGCTCTTAAGTCGGTTGTGTCATGAGGTTTTGTTACAACTTCTAGGCATGTTGCAGCTGCTTGGTCTACTATGGGGACCATCCCAGCTGGATTGCTTGTGGGCTTCATAAGGTGGTGGTTGGAGTGCTGGTCCTGTGAGAGAGATACATTAGGTGGTGCAGTGTATAAAGCTGGGATCTTGTACCCCTGCCTGTTAACCTAGGCAATCGGGTAGGATTTCCTTCACTAAGTTGTCAGACATCACCAAGGAGTAATATAATTTATAATATGTATCAGAAGCTCTTTACCTATTATATACACCGCTCCTACTGGCAAGCTGTGTTCTCACACAGCTGCCACTCTACACTCCAGGTTCTCCTGACAATCAGAGTCATTACCAGAGAACATGACATACAAAGTGAAAGTGCGACTCCTCGAAGTCTACAAGCACTCTGAGCACAAAATTGCAGCCGCCATTGATTAGGCAGCAGCAGTTGGACCAGTTGACGTCCTTATGCATGATAACGAGGCCACGATAATCGTGGCAACTAAAGCGAATCTACAGAAGATCCTGGATCCGGAACTCCGGGTCCCACTACTGGAAGCGAATCTCTCATTAATTCCTCACAGATAAATCACTGACGGGAAAACGCTATTTGTGAACAGACTGAACCGATGGTTAGTGGGTGAGGTACCCGACACCATAGTGCGGCAAGTGAACAGCCCTACTCTGGACGGCGACGACATTTCTACTCATCAAGACTAACGATGCTACTCGACCCACGATAAAGATGACCTTCAAAACAGCAAAACAAACCCAAGAAGCAGTAAAGAACGATTTCAAGTGCTTTGGAATCACATCCTCCCCAAACCAGATCGACACGGAGAATGCGTTTAACGTGAGACAGTGCTACAGCTATGAGTGTCAGGAGACAGATTTTTCCTGCTCTCTCGTGCACTGGATGAGGTACAAAATTGCATAGTGCACCAGTGATGTGCACCATGATTAAACTTTCTGAATATAACTCCTTCACAGTCGTGTTGGGTGCCGTTAGACAGCCCGTGACATTTGCTAGTCATTAATATCATTCTGATCGCTGTATTAGGTCTGTGCAGGAAACTACAGGAGTGAGTTGATTTTAGAGAAATTTTTGTACAAGTCAAGAGTAGAGATGGAGGTTTGGGGGTTAACGGCTGTAGACTACCCTCCCCATCACGTGTCCACCTCGTGAGAGAGGAGGCAGCATCGTGAGGCAGGTACACCATTGGCCAAGGCGCTTGGGCCTCAGGAATGCTGAACCGTGATTGGTCAAGATGCTGAGGGGTACCGCATGGCATCCCGGAGCCGTCTTGGCACCAAAATTATTCTTACCAGGAACGTTGCTAGATGTTATGAAAATAGTGGGCTTGCTATGGGGGAACTGGTACTATTAAGGGGTAAGGGTAAGTAGAATACAGAGGTATCAAAATATGGGAGAACTAAAAGGCCCGGCCCCCAAAATAAAATATCCACAGTAATAAATACTTGCTACTACACCTTGTAAGTCTAGAGATAGAACATTGTACTCCCACACAGGAAAAAGGGATACTCTGTTCAAACTTACTTATTTATTAACCCTTAACACCCCCCATACACAATCACACCAATAACAATATAATACTAACTTTACCACAAATCTTACGTAAAAAGCCTTGGTCCACTTAGGCAGGAGGATACAAGGTTTACACTGAAAACAAGTAGGGTAAAGCTCTACTATAAACCCTTAAGTTAGAGTCAGCTTAGGGTAGGGGACCACGTGTTTACACTGGGACCCCCGTTAGCATAACAGGTAAGATAAACACTTAAAAACACTTACTACACCCCAGGTATACTACTCTACACATAGAACGATGGGTATGCCAGAAATATACAAAAATGAGTTATGGAGTACTTAACCAAACTAAGTCACAGAAATAAAGAATTAAGAGGAAGGAGAGCACGTCCTAGCACCACAGTCAGCCAGAGAGAAGGCCGCCTCAGTCCTGAACAGCCTGCTGCATGCGTGTGGTGCCGGGAAGAGCCCAATGATCATACAGCTATACACATTAAAACATCTTCCCCTATGCCTCATATTGCTACTTTCCTCGTTCTATGGGTAGTTAACTTATAACAATGTTACTTAATCCACAACAAGTTCAAGAGTCTAAATGCTTCGTGAGAGCAACAAGAATAGTCTTACGTCTGGCAGGAAGATAAGACGACATATGCAGCTCGCGAAGCGTGTTTACTATATGGTAGTCAAATAAGCTCAAAATTTGACCTCTAGTTTCCATCTAAAGAACCCAGGGTCGTAACACTAGAGAAGGACGTACTTTCTCGTGCTAAGGCCAAGCACCGGGAAATACCACCTGCAATGTTACTAAAGTCACGCTCATCGTCGTGGTATCTTTCGGGTGCCGTGCGTAAGAATCCGGCTTCGCGGGTAGGTGTGTTCAACAATATCATGTGAACTTGTCATCTAAGCCGCGTGAATCGTGAGACGCCACCTCAGAGCAACTGGACTGAGAGAGGCTGTATCGACTCGTGGTAGTGTCATCCGTCATCTGTTTGTACCTATGCTTCAAGGAACTGCAGCTAGGCTATCGAGAGGTTTCAGTGTTGAGAGAAACCTTAAATTCATAATTCTGAGGAATTAGCAGGAACTGTGAAGGACTCTGTCTCGTGTACCGTCGTGCTATGTAACACCAGGTACCGTCATATCCTAGGGTACCGTGTCAAGTGGATGGGCGTGGTACCGCATTCCAGCGTGGTGTGTGTACTCACCTAGTTGTACTCACCTAGTTGTGCTTGCAGGGGTTGAGCTCTGGCTCTTTGGTCCCGCGCCTTCAGCCGTCAATCAACAGGTGTACAGGTTCCTGAGCCTATTGGGCACTATAATATCTACACTGAAATGTGTATGGAGTCAGCTTCCGCCACATTACTTCCTAATGCATTCCATTTTCAACCACTCTGACACTAGAAAATTCTTTCTAATATCTCTGTGGCTCATGTACTCACTTGTTGTACTCACCTAGTTGTGCTTGCGGAGGTTGAGCTCTGGCTCTGGTCCCGCCTCTCAACCGTCAATCAACAGGTGTACAGTTCCTGAGCCTATGGGCTCTATCATATCTACACTTGAAACTGTGTATGGAGTCAGCCTCCACCACATCGCTTCCTAATGCATTCCATTTGTCAACACTCTGACACTAAAAAAGTTCTTTCTAATATCTCTGTGGCTCATTTGGGCACTCAGTTTCCACCTGTGTCCCCTAGTGCGTGTGCCCCTTGTGTTAAACAGCCTGTCTTTATCAACCCTGTCGATTCCCTGAGAATCTTGAATGTGGTGATCATGTCCCCCCTAACTCTTCTGTCTTCCAACGAAGTGAGGTTTAATTCCCGCAGTCTCTCCTCGTAGCTCATACCTCTCAGCTCGGGTACTAGTCTGGTGGCAAACCTTTGAACCTTTTCCAGTTTAGTCTTATGCTTGACTAGATATGGACTCCATGCTGGAGCCGCATACTCCAGGATTGGTCTGACATATGTGGTATATAATGTTCTGAAAGATTCCTTACACAAGTTTCTAAAGGCCGTTCTTATGTTAGCCAACTGGCATATGCTGCTGATTATCCTCTTGATATGAGCTTCAGGGGACAGGTCTGGCGTGATATCAACCCCAGGTCTTTCTCTCTCTCTGACTCTTGAAGTATTTCATCTCCCAAATGATACCTTGTATCTGGTCTCCTGCTTCCTACCCCTATCTTCATTACATTACATTTGCTTGGGTTAAACTCTAACAGCCATTTGTTCGACCATTCCTGCAGCTTGTCCAGGTCTTCTTGAAGTCTCAAGCTGTCCTCCTCTGTCTTAATCCTTCTCATAATTTTGGCGTCGTCAGCAAACATTGAGAGGAATGAGTCTATACCCTCTGGGAGATCATTTACGTATATCAGAAACAGGATAGGTCCAAGTACAGAGCCCTGTGGGACTCCACTGGTGACTTCACGCCAGTCTGAGGTCTCACCCCTCACTGTAACTCTCTGCTTCCTATTGCTTAGGTACTCCCTTATCCACTGGAGCGCCCTACCTGTTACTCCTGCCTGTTTCTCCAGCTTATGCATCAACCTTTTATGGGTACTGTGTCAAAGGCTTTCCGACAGTCCAAAAAAATGCAGTCCGCCCACCCTTCTCTTTCTTGCTTAATTCTTGTCACCTGATCGTAGAATTCTATCAAGCCTGTAAGGCAAGATTTACCCTCCCTGAACCCATGTTGATGGGTTGTCACGAAGTCTCTTCTCTCCAGATGTGTTACTAGGTTTTTTCTCACAATCTTCTCCATCACCTTGCATGGTATACAAGTTAAGGACACTGGCCTGTAGTTCAGTGCCTCTTGTGTCACCCTTTTTGTATATTGGTACTACATTAGCAGTCTTCCATATTTCTGGTAGGTCCCCGTTTCCAGTGACTTACTATACACTATGGAGAGTGGTAAGCAAAGTGCTCCTGCACACTCTTTCAATACCCATGGCGAGATTCCATCCGGCCCCAACTTTTCTCACATCCAGCTCCAATAGGTGCTTTTGACCTCATCTCTTGTAATTTCGAACCTATCCAAGGTCACCTGGTTTGCTGCCACCTCTCCCAGCGCCGTGATATCTCCCTGTTCTATTGTAAAGACCTCCTGGAACCTTTTGTTGAGTTCTTCACACACCTCTTTGTCATTCTCTGTGTACCTGTCCTCGCCCACCCTAAGTTTCATCACCTGTTCCTTCACTGTTGTCTTCCTCCTGATGTGACTGTGTAGTAGCTTTGGTTCAGTCTTGGCTTTATTAGCTATATCATTTTCATACCTTTTCTCAGCTGCTCTTCTCACACTGACATACTCGTTCCTGGTTCTCTGGTATCTCTCTCTACTTTCTGGTGTTCTGTTATTACGGAAGTTCCTCCATGCCCTTTGTTCAGCTCTTTGCTTTCATACATTCCCTATTAAACCACGGATTCTTCCTTTGCTTCTCTGTTTTTCCTGTGGGCTGGGACAAACCTGCTTACAGCCTCCTGACATTTTTGGGTGACATAGTCCATCATGTCTTGTACGGACTTGGTTCCGAGTTCTGTGTCCCAATGTATCCCATAGGAATTTATTCATCTCCTCATAGTTTCCCTTTCGGTACGCCAGCCCTTTGGTTCCCAGTTCTTTTTGGGGGTGATAATTCCTAGCTCAACCAGGTACTCAAAGCTCAATACACTATGATCACTCATTCCCAAGGGGGTCCAACTTAACTTCCCTTATATCCGACTCATTTAGGGTAAATATCAGATCAAGCAAGGCTGGTTCATCCCCTCCTCTCATTCTTGTCGGTCCCTTGACGTGTTGACTTAGAAAGTTTCTTGTTGCCACATCCAGCAGCTTAGCTCTCATGTGTCTGGGCCTCCATGTGGGTCTCTGTTCCCCAATCTATCTTCCCATGGTTGAAGTCTCCCATGATTAGAAGTCTGGATCCGTTCTGCTAGCCACAGAAGCTGCTCTCTCTATTATATTGATGGTGGCCATGTTGTTTCTTTATATTCCTGTCTGGGTCTTCTGTCATTCGGTGGGGGGTTATATATGACTACTATTATAATTTCTGTCCTCCAGTTGCTATGGTGCCTGATATGTAGTCACTGAAACCTTCACAGTTCTGAATTACCATCTCTTCGAAACTCCAACCTTCTCTTAGTAGCAAAGCCACACCATCTCCTCCTCTCCCTTCTCTCTCTTTCCTCACTACATAGTAGCCCTGTGGAAACACTGCATTTGTTATGATTTTCGTTAGCTTTGTTTCTGTGAGTGCTATTATGTCTGGGTTTTCTTCTAGTGCCAATTCTCCAAGTTCACTAGTTTATTTGTAATCCCATCTATGTTAGTGTACACCGCTTGAAGCTCACTTTCTTCTGTTCATTTTCAATCCCTTTCTTGGCGATATATTCTGCTGGTGTGGGAAGCTGTTCCGTGGGTGTGAGGATCTGTGAGGTGGTTTGCAGGGTCTCAGAGGATTTTGGGGTGGGGGTGGGGGTGG
>WNGS01004492.1:72266-115707 GCA_020271785.1 Procambarus virginalis
GTTCGTATGGACACGTCTACACTGTTGGTGTGGGGCAGTCTACACTGTTGGTACCGACCAGTGTAAACTGATAGTATTAGGGCAGTCTTCACTGTTGCTATGGAGGTACTTTACACTGTTGGTATGGGTCAGTCTGCACTGTTGGAATGGAGCAGCCTTCACTGTTGGTATAAGCCAGTCTACACTGATGTTAGGAGGCAGTCTACATTGTTTGTATGGAGCAGTCTACACTGTTGGTTTTGTGCAATCTACACTAATGGTATGGGGCAGTCTACACTATTGGTATGGGGCAGTCTACACTGTTGGTTTTGTGCAATCTACACTAATGGTATGGGGCAGTCTACACTATTGGTATGGGCCAGTCTACACTGTTGGTGTTGTGCAATCTACACTGTTGGCACGGTGCAGTCCACTCTGTTTATATGATGCAGTCTACACTATTGATATTGAGTTGTCTACACTGTTGGTATGGGGCAGTCTACACTGTTGTATGAGACAGTCTATACTGTTTGGATGGGGCAGTGTACACTTTTGTTATGGAGCAGTCTACACTGTTGGTATAGGCCTGTCTACACTGTTGGTATAGGCCTGTCTACACTGTTGGTATGGGACAGTCTACACTGTTGATATTTTGCAGTATACACTGATGGTATGTGACAGTCTACACTGATGGTATATTGCAGTCTACACTGTTGGTATGGGACAGTCTACACTGTTGGTATGTGGCAGTTTACACTGTTGGAAAGGAGCAGTCTACATTGTTGGTATGGAGCAGTCTACACTGTTGGTATGGAGCAGTATAAACTGTTGGTATGGGTCAGCCTACACTGTTGCTATTGAGCAGTCTACACTGTTAGTATGGAGCAGTCTACGTTGTTGGTATGGGGCAGTGTACACTGTTGGTACGAAGTTGTCTACACTGTTGGTATGGGGCAGTTTACATTGTTGTATTGGGCAGTCTACACTGTTGGTATAGGGCAGTCTACACTGTTGGTATGGTTGGTCAGGTTGCGTCAGTTTAGGTCGGTCAGATCAGGTCAGCAGAGGTTAGGTGTCATTATCTAAACCATGACTGACATATGAAGGTGAGAATATCTGTGTTCCAGTACCATGTGGGAGGGTATCTTTGTGTACCACATTTATCCCAGATAGTCTGTATGTACCTGAAATATGTAAGTTTAACTGTTTTATGATATATAATGAGATAAAGAGAAAGAGATGTATATAGAGAGAAAGACATGGAGACATAGAGAGAGAGAGTGAGCCAGACATGCACACATTTATTCAAACTAAGAAAAATATGAAAATTTTACGTGTTCATTATTGACCCAAAATCCCAGAACTGTTTGGGCACAATTCCTCTCACCTAATGCATCTGTTCACCTAGCAGTAAATAGGTACGAAGGAATTAATCAGCATGTTGTCTGGTTGTTCGTAGGGAGGGTTAATAACTGGACCTACTAACCCGGCGGGACTGAAATGGTTTGGGCATATAAGCTGTCACCTAATGCATCTGTTCACCTAGCAGTAAATATGTACCCAGTAGTTAGTCATCATGTTGTGGGGTTGCATCGTGAGAAGGTTAGTAGTTGGACCTACTAAGCCGTTCATGACATATAATTTTGGGCACATTTCCTCTCATTAAATGCATCTATTCAAGTAGCAGTAAACTAGTAACAAGGAGTTAGTCAGCATGTTGTGAGCCTGTATCATGGGAGAGAGAGAAAGACAGAGACGAAGAGAATACATTGATAGACAGGCAAACATACAAAGTTAGAAAGACAACAGAAAACAGGAAGATGAGAGAGAGACAGCGAGAGAACAGTAACAGCCTGTCTGTATAAACTGACTGTCCTCACTCCTACTCTGCAGATATGGAGAAAGAACTCTTACAATGTTGATTACCCTTTTTTCTAACTAATAGCTTGCCACAATTCCTACAACTTCTCTCACAAAGTGAAAATAGTCCTTTTCATTACCATAAAAGTTTGTAAATTATTACCCAATAATAAGTCAGAGAACTCTTGAGTTTCTCTCTCTTTAAATATTACTTCCGTGTATATTAATTTTAACTATGTCGAAACATTACCTCAATATTGTCTAAATTAGCAACGTGTTGGTCTCCTTCTGGGCCTCACACTTCCTCTTCAGCTCCCAATCAAGACAGCAGCCTCCTTCTCCTCCCCAAATAACCCAAATAAAATCTCATCCACTCCAGGGAAAATTACGTCGTAGTTTTACTGTTTATTAACGCCCAGATACAATGATTACTTATATTATTTACTCAAAAGTATAAAAGTTAACTGCTGCAGCCAAAGTGATATTTTGTTCACCTTGAATATTGGAGCCTTAAACCGCCGACGACATGTCATCAAATTACTCAATATAAATATATGAACTAGCTTTGGAAAACTTGGCGACCCCAGAATGGCCTAGTCGGATGGGCATCTGTTCTCATGAGAACAGACGTGTGTTCGAGTCTGTCAAACGGTGTAACTACAATTATTATTATTAACATCTTTATTGACAAAATTAATTACAATTTTGCCTAATCTGAGGATTTTGATAGTCTGATTAAAGTGAGGATAATGCTAGTATTCACTGTCACGCAGGACAGAGGGTCATACATAAGACAATAGGTCTAAACTGTAGGCTGAAGCACATATATATCATGGTTACAATCACTGTTTTAATATATGGATATGTGAAAACAAGTTTCTACTGTGCACTGCCACACAAGGGCAGGGATGGGTTCATAGGTGATGCAGCTTAGAAGTAATATACATAAAAATTGTTCTTCATTCTTTAAAATGGACAAGCAAATTTTGGGTAAATTGTTAGGATGTCGTCCAGAACACCTGAGTCAATAAAATAGTTACACAGTTGGTGGTACAAGAGGCCAGGAGGTCTAAAGTCCTTTACGGTTTCACATTCATCAATGTAGTGTTCTAGTGAATGCATTAAAGGTTTATCACAGAGTTTACAATCTGAGTATTCTGGTAGTGGCTCAGCCCCACTAACCTGCCAGATGTGTCTATAGCCAAGGCGAATTCGCGCAATGACTACATCACATTGCCTGGTTCGGCTACTATGCTGACCATACAAATACCTATTATTACAAAACTTGTCATAACTTTTAATACTGCAGCTTTCAGGTCTCTGGGCATTTCTTAGTTCTTCTAAATCTGAATTAATTTCTTTAATTTGTATGTTTCTAATAACTGCATTAGATAGTCCAAAGTCATAATCAATGTTTTCTTTCCTGCAAGCTTCATTGGCCAATCGATCTACGAAGTCATGTTTTCCAACTCCAACATGGGATGGGATCCACACAAATTTTATACAAGAGTTATTATCATTGGCAAAAATTACATTCCATTTAATATTACAAGCTACTTCCGACATACATTGTGATGGGTTATTTAAGGACTGCAGAGCACTTTTAGAGTCACAGAAAATAACTCCACCACCATTGAGCTTAGGGTATTCAGTGGCTAGATAAATGCCCACTAGCTCGGTCTGTGTCGTGCTTGTAACTACAAGGCACAAATGTGTGTGTCCCGTCCTGTAGCTGCGTCCGTCCATCTCGACTGTGAGGTCTCTGGGTAGCTAAAACTTGACCTGACTTTACCTGACCCTGGGATGTGGGGAAGGGTGGATGTCCGGGGGCTCACGGACCAACACCTGGACCCGAGTTAGATTAGGTTATGTGAGGTTAGGTTGTGTCGTGTCGTGTCAGGTCAGATCGTATCAGGTCAGATCACGTCAGGTCAGGTAGTGTCAGGTCAGGTAATGTCAGGTCAGGTCGTGTCAGGTCAGGTCGTGTCGTGTCGTGTCGTGTCAGGTCAGGTTGAGTCAGGTTAGGTCGTGTCAGGTTGCGTCAAGTCAGGTCGTGTCAGGTCAGGTCGTGTCAGGTTTGATCGCGTCAGGTCAGGTTAGGTCGTGTCAGGTTGCGTCGTCAGGTCGTGTCAGGTCAGGTTGTGTTAGGTCAGATCAGGTTTCAGTGTGTTACTGGAGACCCCTGCCAGTGTGTTATTGTAGCCCCTGCCAGTGTGTTGCTGGAGACCTCTGCCAGTGTGTTGCTGGAGACCTCTGCAGGTGTGTTGCTGGAGACCCCTGCCAGTGTGTTGCTGGAGACCCCTGACAGTGTGTTGCTGGAGACCTCTGCCAGTGTGTTGCTGGAGACCCCTGCCAGTGTGTTGCAGGAGACTCCTGCCAGTGTGTTGCTGGAGACCTCTGCCAGTGTGTTGCAGGAGACCCCTGCCAGTGTGTTGCTGGAGACCTCTGCCAATGTGTTACTGTAGCCCTCTTCCAGTGTGTTGCAGGAGACCCCTGCCAGTGTGTTGCAGGAGACCCTGCCAGTGTGTTGCTAGAGACCTCTGCCAGTGTGTTGCTGGAGACCTCTGCCAGTGTGTTGCTGGAGACCTCTGCCAGTGTGTTGCTGGAGACCCCTGCCAGTGTGTTGCTGGAGACCTCTGCCAGTGTGTTGTTGGAGACCCCTGCCAGTGTGTTGCTGGTGACCTCTGCCAGTGTGTTGCTGGAGACCTCTGCCAGTGTGTTGCTGGAGACCTCTGCCAGTGTGTTGCTGGAGACTGTTACGACCGTCGATCTCTGGGTATGGTTCCTTTGTTGCAGTTGGTAACATATAATAATATATAATATATATTATATATGTGTCTATATATATATATATATATATATATATATATATATTATTATATAACATATAATAATATATGAATGCCTCAGTAAATGTCTAGGGGAAATACAACTGATACTAACAGAGCAATATACTTTTTGATAGGGGTAACAAAGCACCATGCAAATAACATACATGGAAAAATGCAGGCAGCCAGAAATATTCTTACACCATTAAAGAATCTTACAATAGCACTGTATAACATAAATCACTTCATATCAATACAAAAGAATAGATGGGTAATCTCATAATAGTCTAACCAGAAAATCAGCCTTGTAAACTAAGAAATAAAACAAAGATCCACCAACTTAACTCAAACATGTCTCCGCCCGCCAGCTGTACCCACGCGACTGGCAGCAGACTGACAGACTGGCCTCCCGGCAGCACACGGGCGTTTTACCCCAACATCAACTAAGCATCCACATGAACTCTTATGAAACTCTATTAACAAGATGTAGTACTAATAACCATTAATTCAGTAATCTTAAGAGTATATAATACTGTTACAATAATCACCTGAATTTATTACACTCAATAACAGGAAATAATCAAGGTTGAAATATAAACGCTAGCTTGACAACCAGCCACACACTGGACACTTCCAAATATGGTCATCCCCCCCATGGAGAAGCACTCCCTCCAAACAAGAAATAACTTGCAAAACCCTATCACAAATAATACAATTCAGGCACACTAAAGCATGCTACAATATACATCATACAATATTATATAAATCAAACAATATTAATTGGATACACAACTGGATACTAAACTAATAATATAACAGAACAGGGAAATATTATAACTATCATGAGCATGTTAGGATCACTGCTAGATTCGTAACATCCCTCCCAGCCCCTAAGAAAAAATGAAATTAACTGAAGGTTGATTTCACTTTATGACTGCATGAAATATAACATGAAGATATTTCAACAAAAGATTCAAAGTATAAAACAATGAAATTTCACACAGAAAAAAATACATGCATCTTATGAATATAGAACACTTCTTATTATGGCACTGCAATAGGAAATCCTCTGGATAAGGCATCAGCAATAACATTTTGCCTCCCAGGAATATGCCGAATTACAATATTGAATTCTTGCAGAATCAATGACGATCTAAGTATTCTCTGTTTTTTACATTTCATGGAGTTAATAAATGTCAATGGATTATGGTCTGTATACACTACAACTTGATTGCCTGACAAGTATGTCTTAAACTTCTTAACTGCCAAGATCAAAGTGCTTCTTTCTCAACCACAGAATAATTAGTTTGTGTCCTGTCAAATTTACGAGAGAAATAATATACAGGATGTTCTAACTCATCTGGTCCTACTTGGAACAAAACAGCACCTGCACCTAGATCTGAAGCGTCTATGTGCAGAATAAAAGGTTTATCATACTGTGGACTAGCTAGCACAGGTGAGGTAGAGAGAATTCCTTTCAACTTCTGAAAAGAGTTCTGACACTCCTGCGTCCACTTAAATTTTACCTGTTTCCTTAGAAGATTTGTTATGGGTGCAGCAACAATGGAAAACTTTTTACAATATCTCCTATAATACGCACACATCCCAATCAATCTCTGCACAGACTTCTTATTTGTTAGTACTGGGTAATCCACAATTGCCTGGATCTTGTCTTGCAATATGACTATCCTTCCTTGTCCGACCTCATGTCCCAAGTACACTATGGTTCCTTTAGCCCAACTACATTTCTTCACATTCACAGTCAAATTAGCATGTTGTAACACAGTAAACAATTTCTTTAATCTGGACATATGGTCTACCCAACTCATACTGAAATTCACAATGTCATCCAAATATGCCCTACAATCTGGCACATCCTTCAACAAAGAATTGATTAACTTCTGAAAAGTTGCTGGAGCATTCCTTAATCCAAAAGGCATTACATTAAACTCGAATTCTCCATCAGGAGTGATAAATGCTGTCACTTCCCTTGCAAAATCTGTAAGTGGTATCTGATGATACCCTTTAGATAAGTTCAATTTAGATACAAACTGAGCATGATCTATAGTGTCAATGCAGTCCTCCAATAAAGGTAATGGATATACATCAACTACAGTTACCTGGTTGAGTTTTCTATAATCCACTACTAATCTCCATTTATCCTCTGGTTTTGGTACCACTAAACACGGTGAACTCCAGGAGCTCTGACTGGGTCTAATGAACCCATGTCGAAGGAGATGATCAACCTCCTCCTGGATGATACGTCGTTTCTCGGGTGTCACTCGATAAGGGTGTAGCCGAATTGGAGTTACATCTGTCAGCTTAAGGTCATGAGTAATGAGAGAAGTCTGAGCGGGGACCTCCCCAAACAAGTTAGAGGACATCTCCAAAAGGTCCTGGAACTCTGCTCTCTCCTCATCCTTCAAATGACATAACAATTCTTCCCCGGAACTGGAATTAGATAAACAAGGATTACCATCATCCCCTACAACACTCGATTCCTCAGGATTTACCTCCTCAGTAATACAACAAGCCACAATATTGGGCCCACAATAAGCCTTCAACCTGTTCACATGTACACTCATCGTTTGACGTTTCTGTTGGTGATGGCAAACTTTGCAAGTAACTTCACCAAGACGGTTTACTACTTGATACGGTCCTGCAAATTTATGTGACATGGAAGTACCCATACGAGTCTTCAAGACCATTACCAAATCTCCTGGTTCAAAAACTCTGAGTTTGGCCTTGAACCTCTTGTCATGTTTCTCCTTCATTACCTGTTGTTGTTCACTTAGATGTCGTAAGGCCAATTCCCTCGTTCTGGACAGCTTGCTCTTTACATCCGTCAGGTAACGCTCACTCTGCCTGGCTGTAACATCTCCCAACATCTTCTCCAGCAACATTTTTAAAGGTCCTCTCACCTGATGTCCGAATACAAGATCGAAAGGAGAGCAGCCTAGAGCACTGTACAATCCATCTCTGGCAGCAAATAAAACAAATGGCAAATTATCGTCCCAATGTCTGGGTGAATCTTCCCCAGTTGCTTTCAACATTTTCTTGAGAGTTTGGTGGAACCGCTCGATTCCCCCTTGACTCTGAGGATGGTAAGGACTGGAAAAATTATGCTGAATACCAAATTTATTACAAAACGTTTTAAATGTTGTGGAACAAAAATTGCTCCATTATCAGTTTGAATTATACAGGGCATACCAAATAGTGAGAAAAATCGTTCCAACTGCCTTATAATTGTAGAAGCTCTAATGTTACGTAAGGCATATGCTTCAGGGAACCTGGTGGTCATATATAAAATTGTAAACATATACATATTTACGGATTTGGTACAGGGTAAAGGTCCAACACAATCCAGTACCACATGAGTAAAAGGCTCCTCTGGCACAACAATAGGGTATAATGGTGCTCGTGGCACAGTCTGATTTGGCTTACCAACAGTTTGACACACAACACAATTGTGGCAATATCTGACCACATCCTTCTTGAGTTTTGGCCAATAGAAAAATGTACAGATCTTATGATACATACTGGTAATGCCTTGGTGACCTCCCATCAGGTCATCATGTGCAGCTTGCAATACCTGCTCCCTATACTCTGTTGGCACAACGAGCTGGGTCTTAGATTCACAATCATCTGATGAGGGAGTTCCTGATGGTCTCCATCTTCTCATCAGACATCGATCATTGAAATAACAACCCGTACTCTCCTCCAAAGTATCAATGGAGTCGGCTGCTTCTGCATAACATTCAGCTAGACTGGGATCAGTACTCTGCAACTCACTCAAGGTCTGGAACTCAACAGCTGGAGCGAGCGGGCAAGGAACTGGTACCTGGGCCACCTCTTCCAGACCATCTGGGTCAGAATAAATTAGAGCTTTGGCACCGGCCTCACTCTCGACATCCGCGTGAGCTAAGAAAGAATGTATCATCAAGGTCCACTTCCACCTCCCTGTCTGAAGGGGTCCTGACCTCGAGAACATCCACCTTGGTAGTAACAGGACTTACCACACTCTGCTTACCCATGGATCTGGTCACAACACAGGCTAGATAAATGACACCATCATCCGCATCTGCTTGAGCCAGTACTGCACTAGGTTTAGTATACATAACAGGACAGTCGGTCCCACTAACTTGACACTTGTCAAAATCATTACCTACAATGATATCAATCCCAGGAATGGGCAACTGCTCACTAACTGCTACAGTGCACCAACCCGGTGTAATAGAAGAATTCAGGTTAACCTTAATTAATGGTACACGCTGGACATGACCTCCAAGTCCCTGCAATAACACTACCTCTCCAGTGTCGTCTGTGCTAACATCAGTAAGCACACTGCGAGAAATTAAAGACTGGGAAGCACCAGTGTCCCTTAACAACTGCACTGGCTTCCAGGTTCCACTAGTACATAATAAGGTACCCGAATGTAGGTATGGTTCAAAATTAGTCATCCACTTGGGCATGACTGTTGCAACATTGGCATTAAAGGTTTGCAAACCCCTACTCATAATCAGACCAGTTGGTCTCATCTCAGGGTGCAAAGCATAACAGGAATTTACCACATGACCTCTTCTCCTGCAATGCGTGCAATATCTGCCAGTGGTAAAAACAGCCGAACCAACTGCAGGTTTAATCACTAAATTACTTGAGGGTGACAACCCTGTCTGTTGTTTCTCAGATTTAGGCTTTACAGGAGAAGGGTTAAGGGGAGAAGGTGAGGTAGCTGGTCGGGTCTGGAAAACATGATTTTTAGGAGCATAATAATTAGTTTTAGCATTATAATGATTAACTGGTGCTCGAAAAAGCACTTTAGTAAGTAATTCATGCTCATCAGCTAGCTTGGCTAGTTTCATAAGATCAGTGATTTGTTTATTTTCTGCCATAAACAAAGCTAATTTCTCTGGCAGACATTCCAATACTTCCTCAGTTACTATGAGGTCTCTCAAAGTCTCAAACTCTGCAATATTAAGTGCTTTAACCCATCTGTCAAAGTGATTTAATTTAACCCTTACAAAGTCAGAAATAGTCTGGTCATGAGCTCTTTTTAAACTTCTGAATTTTTGTCTATGTGCCTCTGGGATCTGCTGGTATGCATTCAAGATGCTCTGTTGAACATATTTAAAATCGAAAGAATTCTCAGCAGGAATAGATGCAAATAACTCCTGAGCTTTACCCATAAATTGTCCCTGCATAATGGCAACCCATTGATCCACAGGCCAGTTCATGCTGACTGATAATTTCTTAAAATGCAAAAAGAGTATTTCGGGATCTTTCTCATTGAACTTAGGTAAATCTACATGTTTTACTGTACTTGGAAGAACTATTTGTACTCTTTGGATTATCACTAGTGTTACCTAGCCCTGCTGCAATTCTCTGCTGTTCAAACCTGTTATTATTTTCAGCCATATTCTGCTAAATTTCTAATTGTTTAGTTTGTTGATCTGCTAGTTGTAACTGAGCCTCCAACTCAAGTTGTTTTTGCTGGTTCTGCAACTCCAACCTCTGCTTGTCTGCTTCCAGCCTAGCCATTTCTAATTTAGTCTCCATCTCCAACTTTAAGATTGCCACCTTGTCACTTGACTCTTTTTCTAACTCTCCTGAACACTCCTCGTGAAGTTTCTCCTCCTCCACCAAGTGTGTGACAATTACTCTTAACACTTGAGCCTTTAACATTTTACTGCAAACTGCTAGGTTCAATTTTTCAGCTAGAAATAACAAACCAGACTTCTTCAAGTCTTTAATTTTACCAAAATTTTGCTGCTTTACTAGCACAGCAACCTGATCCTCCATGGTTGGCTCAATTATCACAACTTAGCACTTAAATAACACTGAAAATTATGCTTGGCCCCTGGCACAAGCTGAACACTTATCTCAGTCGTGAAGCGTTGAGAAGTTTTCACAGCAGCTCAGAATGAACTGGGAAATATGCACACAGGCTTGACTAGGTGTCACTAGATAATCACAGAGTACCTAGGAAGGCAATTGCTATTAATAATTAGCACTGTCAATTTGTACAATACATTACAGGGAATTAAGGTTTAACCTCCCGCACAGTGGCCCTCATTTTGTTACGACCCTCGATCTCTGGGTATGGTTCCTCTGTTGCAGTTGGAAACATATAATAATATACGGCCTTGCCTCAGTAAATATCTAGGGGAAATAATGTAACTGATACTAACAGAGCAATATACTTTTAGATAGGGGTAAGAAAACAACTACAAATAACATACATGGAAAAATGCAGGTAGCCAGAAATATTCTTACACCATTAATTAATCTTACAATAGCACTGTATAACATAAATCACTTCATATCAATACAAAATAATAGATGGGTAATCTCATAATGGTCTAACCAGATAATTAGCCTTGTAAACTAAGAAATAAAATAAAGATCCACCAACTTAACTCAAACATATCTCCACCCGCCAGCTGTACCCACTCGACTGGCTAAGCCTCCCAGCAGCACACGGGCAACCTACCACAACATCAACTAAGCATCCACATGAACTCTTGTGAAACTCTACTAACAAGATGTAGTATTAATAACCATTAATTCAGTAATCTTAAAAGTATATAATACTGTTACAATAATCACCTGAATTTATTACACTCAATAACAGGAAATAATCGAGGTTGAAATATAAACGCTAGCTTGAAAACTAGCCGTACACTGGACACTTCCAAATATGGTCATCCCCCCATGGAGAAGCTACACTCCCTCCAAACAAGAAACAACTTGCAAAAGCCTATCACAAATAATCCATCTCAGGCACACTTCAGCATGCTACACAACTGGATACTATACTAATAATATAACAGAACAGAGAATTATTATAATTATCATGAGCATGTTAGAATCACTGCTAGATTCGTAACAGAGACCTCTGCCAGTGTGTTGCTGGAGACCCCTGCCAGTGTGTTGCTGGAGACCTCTGCCAGTGTGTTGCTGGAGACCTCTGCCAGTGTGTTGCTGTAGACCTCTGCCAGCGTGTTGTTGTAAACCTCTGCCAGCGTGTTGCTGGAGACCTCTGCCAGTGTGTTGTTGTAGACCCCTGCCAGCGTGTTGTTGTAGACCCCTGCCAGTGTGTTGTTGTAGACCTCTGCCAGTGTGTTGCTGGAGACCTCTGCCAGCGTGTTGTTGTAGACCTCTGCCAGTGTGTTGTTGTAGACCCCTGCCAGCGTGTTGTTGTAGACCCCTGCCAGTGTGTTGTTGTAGACCTCTGCCAGTGTGTTGCTGGAGACCTCTGCCAGCGTGTTGTTGTAGACCTCTGCCAGTGTGTTGTTGTAGACCTCTGACAGCGTGTTGTTGTAGACCTCTGCCAGCGTGTTGTTGTAGACCTCTGACAGCGTGTTGTTGTAGACCTCTGCCAGTGTGTTGCTGTAGACCTCTGCCAGTGTGTTGTTGTAGACCTCTGCCAGTGTGTTGCTGTAGACCTCTGCCAGTGTGTTGCTGTAGACCTCTGCCAGTGTGTTGCTGTAGACCCCTGCCAGTGTGTTGCTGGAGACCTCTGCCAGTGTGTTGCTGTAGACCTCTGCCAGTGTGTTGCTGTAGACCTCTGCCAGCGTGTTTCTGGAGACCTCTGCCAGTGTGTTGTTGTAGACCTCTGCCAGTGTGTTGCTGGAGACCTCTGCCAGCGTGTTGCTGTAGACCTCTGCCAGTGTGTTGCTGTAGACCTCTGCCAGTGTGTTGCTGTAGACCTCTGCCAGTGTGTTGCTGGAGACCTCTGCCAGTGTGTTGCTGGAGACCTCTGCCAGCGTGTTGCTGTAGACCTCTGCCAGTGTGTTGCTGTAGACCTCTGCCATTGTGTTGCTGGAGACCCCTGCCAGTGTGTTGCTGGTGACCTCTGCCAGTGTGTTGCTGTAGACCTCTGCCATTGTGTTGCTGTAGACCCCTGCCAGTGTGTTGCTGGAGACCGCTGCCAGTGTGTTGCTGGAGACCCCTGCCAGTGTTTTGCTGGAGACCCCAGCCAGTGTGTTTCTGGAGATCCCTGCCAGTGTGTTGTGCGAGACCTTTGCCAGAGTGTTGCTGGATACCCCTGCCAGTGTGTTGCTGGAGACCCCTGCTGCCTGTAGCTAGAGATCCCTGCCAATTTGTTGTTGGAGACATCTGCCAGTGTGTTGCTGAGACCTCTGCCAGTGTGTTGCTTGAGACCTCTGCCAGTGTGTTGTTGGAGACCCCTGCCAGTGTGTTGCTGGAGACCCCTGACAGTGTGTTTTGGAGATCTCTGCCAGTGTGTTGCTGGACACCCCTTCCAGCATGTTGCGGAGACTCCTGCCCCTGAGTTGCTAGAGACCCTTGCCAGCGTGTTGTTGGAGACCTCTGCCAGAGTGTTGCATAAGACTCTTGGTAGTGTGTTGCTGGAGACCTCTACCAGTGTTGTTGGAGACCCCTGCCAGTGTGTTGTTGGAGTCCCCTAGAAGTGTTGCTGGAGACTCCTGCCAGTGTTCCTAAAGACTCCTGCCAGTGTGTTGTTGGAGACTCCTGCCAGTGTGTGTTGGAGACTCCTGCCAGGTGTTGTTGGAGACCTCTGCCAGTGTGTTGTTGGAGACTCTGCCAGTGTGTTGTTGGAGACTCCTGCCAGTTGTGTGCTGGAGACTCCTGCCAGTGTGTTGCTGGAACCCCTGCCAGTGTGTTGTTGGAGACTCCTGCCAGTGTGTTGCTGGAGACTCCTGCCAGTGTGTTGCTGGAGACCCCTGCCAGTGTGTTGCTGGAGACCCCTGCCAGTGTGTGTTGTGGAGACTCCTGCCAGTGTGTTGTTGGAGACTCCTGCCAGTGTGTTGTTGGAGACTCCTGCCAGTGTGTTGTTGGAGACTCCTGCCAGTGTGTTGTTGGAGACTCCTGCCAGTGTGTGCTGGAGACTCCTGCCAGTGTGTTGCTGGAGACCCCTGCTAGTGTGTTGTTGGAGACTCCTGCCAGTGTGTTGCTGGAAACTCCTGCCAGTGTGTTGTTGGAGACCTCTGCCAGTGTGTTGTTGGAGACCTCTGTCAGTGTGTTGTTGGAGTCCCCTGCCAGTGAGTTGTTGGAGACTCCTGCCTGTGTGTGTTGGAGTCCCCTGCTAGTGTGGTGTTGGAGACTCCTGCCAGTGTGTTGTTGGAGACTCCTGCCAGTGTGTTGTTGGAGATTCCTGCCAGTGTGTTGTTGGAGACTCCTGCTAGTGTGTTGTTGGAGACCTCTGCCAGTGTGTTGTTGGAGTCCCCCTGCAAGCGTGTTATTGGAGACAACACACTGGCATTGGGGTAATGTAACATCAAATTCTGGAAGTTCTGTAGAGGCTGTGGTTGTTTTAAGCAATTAGCGTTTTAAAGGGTTGAAGTTTACCCTGCACATCATCTTCGTACTGGGTTAAATTATTTACAATGTCATCAAGTTAAGTTTCTCCTTTTGAGGTTTGGTAAAGTTCTGACAAGTATAGATTGATATGTTCTTAAATTTCCCAAATTTCTTTTGGTAACTTGAAAGTAGCTTGTAGCTAATATCAACAGTGTCTGGGTGAAAGATTTAACATTTGGTAATCTGTCGGGTCATGGACCCGACAGATTATCCTGTGAGGGCTTTTTATTCTGTCAGCCGCCTCCATCTTGATGGTTAAAGGCTGATCTGATAGTAAATAGTTGTTACTAATGTAACTGGGATATTGGCTCATTTGATGGAGCACAANAGGAGTGCATACATCAGGCGGGGAGTTCTTACATCAGGCAGGGAAGGCGTTTCTCAGACGCTGAGTGCATATATCAAGCATGGAGTGTATACATCAGGCGGGGAGTACATTCATCTGCCGGGAGGGAGTGCATACATCAGGCGGGGAGTGCCTACATCAGTCAGGGAGTGCATACATCAGGCGAGGAGTGCATACATTAGGAAGTGAGTGCATACATCAGTCTGGGAGTGCATACATCAGTGTGGGAGTGCATACATCAGGCGGGAGTGCACACATCAGGCCGGGAGTGCATACATCAGGCTGGAAGTGCATTCATTTTGCAGGGAGTACATACATCAGGACGGGAGTGCATACATCAGGCAGGGAATGTGCATACATCAGGCAGGGAATGCATACATCATTCGGGGAGTGCATATATCAGTCATCAGTCCCGGAGTGCATACATCTGGCTGGGTGCGCATGCATCAGGCAGGGAGTGCATACATCAGGCAGCTAGTGCATACATCAGACCGGAGTGCATACATGAGACAGGGAGTGCATACTCAGGCCTGGGAGTGCATACACCAGGCAGGGGGTGCATACATCTGGCGGGGAGTGCATACATCAGGCAGGGAGTGCATACACCATTCAGGGAGTACATACATCAGTCAGGGAGTGCATACATCAGGCGGGGAGTGCTACATCAGTCAGGTAGTACAGATATCAGGCGGGGAGTGAATACATCAGGAAGGGAGTGCATACTTAAGGCACCGAGTGCATAAATCAGGCAGGTAGTGCAAACATCAGGCGGGGAGTGCATACATCCGGAGGAGGGTGCATACATCATGCTGGGAGTGTATACCTCTGGCATGGAGTGCATACATCAAGCGGGGAGTGGATACATCAGTTAGGAAGTGCATACATCAGGCAGGGAGTGCTTACATCAGGCAGGGAGTGCAATCTTCAGGCAGGTAGTGCATACTTTAATCTGTGAGTGCATACATCAGGCATGGAGTGCATACATCGTGCGGGATGTGCATACATTAGGTAGGGAGTGCATACATCAGGTATAGAGTGCATACATTTGGCAGGGAGTGCATACAACAGGCGAGGGGTGCATACATCAGGCAGGGAGTGTATACATCAGGCCAGGAGTGCATTCATCAGGCAGTGAGTGGATGCTTTAGGCGGGGAGTGTATACATCTGACTTGGAGTGCATTAATCAGGCGGGGAGTGCATACATCAGTTAGGGAGTGCATACATCATTCGGGGAGTGCACATCAGGCAGGGAGTGCATACATCATTCGGGGAGTGCATACATCAGTCAGGGAGTGCATACATCAGGCAGGGAAGTGCATACATTTGCAGGGAGTGCATATATCAGGCGGCGTGTGCATTCATCAGGCAGTGAGTGCATATATAGGCCGGGGAGTGTGCATACATCATTCGGAGAGTGCATACATCAGTCCCGGAGTGCATACATCAGGCTGGGAGTGCATGCATCAGGCAGGGAGTGCATACATCAGGCAGCTAGTGTATACATCAGACAGGGAATGCATACATCAGACAAGGAGTGCATACATCAGGCGGGGAGTGAATACACCAGGCAGGGAGTGCATACTTCAGGCGGGAGTGCATACATTAGGCAGGGAGTGCATACTTCAGGAAGCGAGTGCATTCTTCAGTCCGTAATTGAATACATCAGGTAAGGAGAGCATACATCAGGCGGGGAGTGCAAATTTCACACAGGGAGTGCATACATCTGGCAGGGAGTGCATTCATCAGGCAGGGAATGCTCTCATACAGGCGTGTAGTTCATTCATCATTCAGGGAGTACATTAATCAGGCGTGGAGTACATACATGAGGCAGGGAGTGAATATATCAGGGGAAGTCCATACATCAGGCAGGGAATGCATTCATCAGGAGTGGAGTGCAGACATCAGGCGGAGAGTGCATACATCAGGCAGGGAGTGCATACACAAGGCAGGGGGTGCATACCTCAGGCGGCGAGTGCATACATCAGGCGGGTAGTGCCTAAGTCAATCAGGAGTGAATACATCAGGCATGCAGGGCATACATCAGGCGGGGAGTGCATATATTTGGCAGGGAGTGCATACATCATGCAGCAGGGTACATGCATCAGACAGGGAGTGTATGCATCAGGCAGGGAGTGCATACATCAGGCGAGAAGTGCATACATCATGCGGAGAGTGCATACATCAAGCAGGGAGAGCATACATCAGGCGGAGAGTACATACATCAGGCAGGTTGTGCATACATTAGGCTGGGAGTGCATACATCAGGCGGGGAGTGCATGCATCAGGCAGCGAGTACATTCATCAGGCTGGGAGTGCTTACATCAGGCAGAAACTGCATACATTAGGCGGGGAGTGAATACATCATTCGGGGAGTGCATGCATAAGGCGAAGGGTGCATACATCATGCGGGGAGTGCATACATATGGCGGGGAGTGCATACGTCAGGCAGGGAGTGCATACATCAGGCAGGGATTGCATACAATTGGCAGGGAGTGCGTACATCAGGCGGGTAGTGCCTACGTCAATCAGGAGTGAATACATCAGGCGTGGAGTGCATGCATCAGGCAGGGAGTGCATACATAAGGCAGGGAGTGCATACATCAGACGGGGAGTGCATATATTTGGCAGGGAGTGCATACATCAGGTTGGGAGTGCATACATCAGTCAGGTAGTGCAGACATCAGGCGGAGAGTGCATATATCAGGCAGGGAGTGTTACGAAAGGCAGGGTGTGCAGCATCTGGCGGGGAGTGCATACATCAGGCGGGGAGTGCATACATCAGAGGGAAGGGCATACATCAGGCAGGTAGTGCAAACATCAGGCGGGGAGCGCATACATCAGGCGAAGGTGCATACATCATGCAGGGAGTGCATTCGTCAGGCAGTTATTGATGCATCAGGCGGCTTGAATATATATATATATATATATATATATATATATATATATATATATATATATATATTATATATATATATATAATATATATATATAAATATATATATATATGTATATATATATATAATATATAAGTCAGGGAATGCAGTCATCATGGAGAAAAAATTCGAGAAACCCCATGCGCCAAGTCGTGACCGTCAAATCTCACTGGGGTAACTAAAAACGGGTGTGCCAAGTACCGGCTTGGGAAAAAAGCAAAATGGCCGGTACTTGGCACATTCTACACTACTGGAGTGTATACATCAGGCAGGAGGGAACATCCGTCAGACAGGGAGTGCATACATCAGGCAAGGAGTGCATTCATCAGGCAGGGAGTACATACATCAGACGGGGAGTGCATACATCAGTCAGGTAGTGCAAACATCATTCGGGGAGGTCATACATCAGGCAGGGAGTGCATACAACAGACGGAGATTTCATACGAAGGGCAGAGTGTTCATACATCTTGTGGAGAGTGCATACATCTTGTGGAGAGTGCATACATCAGGAAGGGAGTGCATACATCAGGTAGGGAGTGCATTCATCAGGCGGGGAGCGCATACATCAGGAGTGGGGTGCATACATCATTCAGGGAGTGTTTACATCAGGCAGGGAGTGCATACATCAGGCGGGAAGTGCATACATCAGAGGGGAGTGCATACAACAGGCAGGGAGTGCATACATCAGGCGGGAAGTGCATACATCAGGAGTGGGGTGCATACATCATTCAGGGAGTGTTTACATCAGGCAGGGAGTGCATTCATCAGCCAAGGAGTGTATGCATCAGGCGGGGAGTGGATACATGAGTCAGGTAGTGCATACATCAGGCGGGGAGTGCATACATCATTCAGGGAGTGTTTACATCAGGCAGGGAGTGCATTCATCAGCCAAGGAGTGTATGCATCAGGCGGGGAGTGGATACATCATGCAGGGTGGGCATACATCAAGCAGGAAGTGCATTCATCTAGTGGGGAGTGCAAGCATCTAGTGGGGAGTGCAAGCATCTAGTGGGGAGTGCATTCATCTAGTGGGGAGTGCAAGCATCTAGTGGGGAGTGCAAGCATCTAGTGGGGAGTGCATTCATCTAGTGGGGAGTGCAAGCATCTAGTGGGGAGTGCAAGCATCTAGTGGGGAGTGCAAGCATCTAGTGGGGAGTGCATTCATCTAGTGGGGAGTGCAAGCATCTAGTGGGGAGTGCATTCATCTAGTGGGGAGTGCAAGCATCTAGTGGGGAGTGCATTCATCTAGTGGGGAGTGCAAGCATCTAGTGGGGAGTGCAAGCATCTAGTGGGGAGTGCAAGCATCTAGTGGGGAGTGCATTCATCTAGTGGGGAGTGCAAGCATCTAGTGGGGAGTGCAAGCATCTAGTGGGGAGTGCAAGCATCTAGTGGGGAGTGCATGTATCAGTCAGGGAGTGCAAGCATCTAGTGGGGAGTGCAAGCATCTAGTGGGGAGTGCATGTATCAGTCAGGGAGTGCATTTAATAGGATAGATCAGGCGACGCGTGCATACATCATTCAGGGAATGCGTACATTAAGCGGAGAGTGCATAGATCAGTCAGGGAGTGCAGTCATCCAGCAGGGAGTGCATACATCAGGCGAGGAGTGCATACATTAGGCAGGGAGTGCATAAATCAGGCAGGGAATATTAGTTATGTAAGGAGTGCAATCATCAGGTGGGGAGTGCATACATAAGTCACGTGGTGCATACATCAGGCGGGGATGGCATACATCAGGCGGGGAGTGCATACATCAGGCAGGATGTGCATACATCAGGCGGGGATGGCATACATCAGGCGGGGAGTGCATACATCATGCAGGGAATGCTTACATCAGGCGGAGAGTGCATACATCAGGCAGGATGTGCATACATCAGGCGGAGAGTGCATACATCATGCGGGGAGTGCAAACATTATGCAGGGATGCATACACCAGGCGGGGAGTGAATACTTTTGGCAAGGAGTGCATACTTCAGGCCTGGGTTGCATACATCAGGCAGGGAGTGTATTCATCAGGCAAGGAGTACATTCATCGGGCAGGGAGTACATTCATCATGCAGGGAGTGCGGACATCAGGCGGGGAGCGGATACATCAGGCGGGGAGTGCCACATATGGAAGGAAGGAAGTGCAGTCAACAGTCAGGGAGTGCATTCACCATGCAGGGAGTGCATTTATCAGGTAGGGAGTGCATTCTATAGGCTGAGAGTGCATACATCAGGCGGCAGGTGCATACATCATTCCTGGAGTGAACACATCAGGCAGAGAGTGCATACTTCAGGCAGGAAGTACGTTCTTCAAGCTGGGAGTGCATACATCAGGCAGGGAGTGCATACATCAAGCACTGAATGCATACATCAGGCAGCAAGTGCATACATCAGGCAGGTTGTGCATTTATCAGGTAAGATGTGCATACATCAGTCGGGTAGAGCATACATCTGACTGGGAGTGTATACATTAGGTGCGGAGTGCATACAGCACGCGGGGATGCAAACGTCAGTCATGGAGTGCTTACATTTGGCGGTGAGTGCACACAAGAGACAGGGAGTGCATAATTCAGGCAGGGACTGCATACATCAGGCAGGGAGTGAATACATCAGACGGGGAGTGCATACTTCAGTCTGGGAATGCATACTTCACGCGGGTAGTGCATTCATCAGGCAAGGAGTGCATACATCAGACAGGGAGTGCATTCATCAGGCGGGGAGTGAATACATAACTCAGGGAGTGAATACATCAGGCAGGGAGTGCATACATCAGGCAGGGAGTGAATACATCAGGCGGGGAGTGCATACTTCAGTCTGGGAGTGCATACATCAGGCGGGGAGTGCATACATCAGGCAGAGAGTGCATACATCAGACGGAGAGTGCATACATAAGGCAGAGAGTACATACATCAGGCGGGGAGTGCATTCATCAGGCAGGGAGTGCATACATCAGTCAGGGAGTGAATTAATCAGTCAGGGAGTGAATTAATCAGTCAGGGAGTACATACATCAGGCGGGGAGTGCATTCATCAATTGGGGAATGCATATTTCAGGCGAGGAGTGCATACATCAGGCGGGGAGTACATACATCAGGCGGGGAGTACATACATCAGGCAGGGATTGCATACATCGGGCAGGGATGGCATACAGCATGCGGGGAGTGCATACATTCGGCGTGGAGTGCATTCATCAGGCATGGAGTGCATTTATTAGGCATTGAGTGCATACATCAGACGGGGGAGAGCATACATCAGTCAGGGAGTGCATTCTTCAGGCAGGGAGTGCATGCATCTGGCAGGGCGTGCATTCTTCAAACGGGGAATGAATACATCAGACAGGGAGTGCATACATCAGGCAGGACATGCATAAATCTGGTAGGGAATGCATATAATCAGGCGGGGAGTGCATTCATCAGACAGGGAGTGCTTACATCAGGAGAAGAGTGCATACATTAGGCAGTATGTACATACTTCAGGCAGAGAGAGAACAAACATCAGGTATGAAGTGCATTTATAACGCAGGGAGTGCATACATCAGACAGGGAGGACATACATCAGTCAGGGAGTGCACACATCAGGCGGGGGATGCGTACATCAGGAAGGAAGAGCATACATCAGGCAGGGATGGCATACAGCATGCGGGGAGTGCATACATCTGGCGGGGAGTGCATACAACAGGTATGGAATGCATTTATTACGCAGGGAGTGCATAAATGAGACGGGGAAAGCATACATCAGTCAGGGAGTGCATACATCAGGCATGGACTTCATACATCTGAAAGGGAGTGCATACATCAGACGGGGAGTGCATTCATCATGTAGGGATAGCATACGACAGTCGGGGGGTGCATACATCAGGCAAGGAGTCCATACTTCAAGCAGGGATTGCATACATCAGGCAGGGAGTGCATTCATCAGGCAGGGAGTGCATACATTAGGAGGGTAGTGCATACATCATGCGGGGAGTGCATACATCAGGCACGGAGTGCATTCATCAGGCATGGATTATAGACAACAGTCGGGGATTTATTACATCAGTCAAGGAGTGCATACATTAGGCTGAGAGTGCATACATCATGGGGAGAGTGCATAAATAAAGCATGGAGCGCAGACATCAGGCGGGGAGTGCAAACACCACGCAGGGAGTGTATACATGAGGCAAGGAGCGAATACATCAGGCAGGGATTGCATACATCAGGCGGGGAGTGCGTACATCAGGCAGGAGGTGCATACATTAGGCAGAGATGGCATACAGCATGTGGGGAGTGCATTCGTCAGACGGGGAGTTCATACATCAGGCATGGAGTGCATTTATTAGGCAATGAGTGCATACATCAGACGGAGAGAGCATACATCAGTCAGAGAGTGCATCCATCAGGCAGGGAGTGCATGCATCAGGTATGGCGTGCATTTTTCAGTCGGGGAGTGCATGCATCAGGTATGGCGTGCATTTTTCAGGCGGGGAGTGCATTCTTCAGACAGGAGTGCATACATCCGGCGGGTACGAGCATAAATCAGGTAGGGAATTCATACATCAGGCGGGGAGTGCATACATCAGACAAGGATTGCATACATCAGGATAGGAGTGCATACATCAGGCGGGGCTAGCATACATCAGGCGGGGAGTGCATAAATAAGGCTGGGAATGCAGACATCAGTAGGGGATTGCATACTGTGATGGTGTTCCCCCCCCCCTTATATTTCTCCCACGCCAGCTGTAAGAGTCATATCCATTTTACCCGAACGTTCTCCACGTTCCGTGGAACAATTTGGCATATGTGGGAGCATGAAGTGTTCCCGCGTTGGCGAGAAATTCGCAAAAGAAGAGTGTTTTGGCCAGTGGTTTAGGCCCTTTAGGATGCCAAGATGGTGCCTTCCCCTACGTTCTCCCGCCAAAACGGTATGACATCAGTGGCACCAGATTGGTCAAGAACGATGACGTAATACAGGGAGCCAATGAGAAACGCCCCTTGCAAGTATGACATCACGAGTGCAAGAGGGTCCGGACGGCGCATCCAGTGGCGCCAAGGAGTTTCACATGACACGTGGAGGAGGTCGGACGTGTGATCGCGGGTCCTGTCAGTCTGACAGTTTTCACCCCCATTCGGTGGATTTACGCGTCGCCTGTAGTCTGCAAGCACCCTGTGAGGTCTTCCTATATTCCATGTGTTGGACAGAAGAAGGAATTGACGAGAATCGAGCAGCAAGTGCTCCAGTGACATGTGCCCTGCAAGAAGTGAAGTCTGTGCAGTGACGTCCGGGACGACTGTGCAGTCTCACCAGTTAGGTGACGACGTAGCAGCTGGGCCAATCCACCGAGAGGCAGGAGAAGAACGAAACTAGCTTGGAATCAGAACGACTGCAGACGTAATTGTGAGGAGAAGTCGACAGCCAAGAGACCGACTCCAACCCTTCAAGAGCACGGGCCTGCAGAGGATAGTAGCACAGAGAAGACGTGTTTTTTTAGGGTGTTGATTGGGTTCCTGGAAAGAGCATCAGTGAGTGTGTGGGGGCGTTCCCTACAATGAGTCGAGAGCCGGGACCAGGAGCTTCAATTCAACTCTCAACAGAGGACGACTCCACATCGTTGATGGTGGAAGTAGGTCATTCAGTTTTCCCTCCCCATTCCCCTTTAGTCAGCTATTTAGCCAGAGTATCTTCTATGTCGTGAGCAGGCCTCACCAATGTCTATGTCATAGTAAGGCACAGTTGTGAAGAGAGATGCTGTAGAGAGCTCTCACGATATATATATGTGGTGTGTGAGTGCACCGGTGATTTATCGAAGAGATTGCTGTGTCGAGGACATTTACATTCACGTGACATTAATATTATAAGTTTGTGTCAGAGACACACACATATTGAAGTGACTTACTGTGTTTATTGTCATTATAGCGATCTACTGTGTTTAATGCCAGTGCAATGGTTTATCGTGGCTATTGACATTGAAGTGATTTACTGTGTTTATTGGCAGTATAGTGATTTACCGTGAATGTGATGAAATAGGCGCTCCACGCCAGAGCAACAAGTACAGTGAGATATAGTGAGGGGGCGTGGCCTCTCTCATGTTGCCAAAACGCTCGATAATACTGAATTTGGACCGTGAGTATGACAGGAGGGGGGGAGTGTTGCCATCTCGACGTGTTCCAGATTTATGAAGAGGGAGTGATTTTGCTGTTCATGTACCTCTTTGCCTAGTTGCTGAGATAGAGTTATAATACTTTAATATTTTAAGTAAAATACAAAACCACCTTCGTGTTTGTGTTATCCCTCCATTACTTGTTGCTATTTGGTTCCATATAAAAGAGAGTGATTGAGACATATACCTGCCTGTTACCAGATTTGATTAATGTGCTCTCTGCCACTACTACCACAATTCCACAATACCACTGACGTGTTACTGGACACGGAGAACACCAGTTGGCGACCTTGTAGTTAGCAGTAGAGCCCTTTGTCGGGGCGGGCACATGATCAAGAGAGTAGATCGTATTTCCACTCATCTTCAGGCTATAAGGCCGGCCTGAGGTAGACTGGGAGACTCTCCTGGCAAACAGTGGCGCTGTGAGGATTGAGTGAAGACCCGCAGGGCTACAGTAAGTAACAGTTATCGCCACTACTACTTGGCGGTGACTGTTGAGAGAGAGAAACACCCCAACATTGGCGACCTCGCCAGGATTACGATAACGGTTGCGATTATAGTGCTTGATAGTGGCCATAGGTACAGGTAACAGGTATTCACTTATAGCACAAGTATGGAGGACGAGAAGGTAGCAAGGTTTATTGACAGCAGGGACGAACAGGTGCTGGAGGATTGCACCAAGGCGCAGCTGCAGTTGATAGCTGACCACTTTGGGATACAGTTGAGATCCTCCAAAGTAGGAGAAAGGAGACTTAAAATTGTGGCACAGCTCAGGGCCCGAGATGAGGCTTTGAGGGAGGAACGACCACAAACACCTGCCAGTGCAGGGGAGAACCTGAGCATTGGTGGAAGCAGTAGGGGATCCAGCGGCACCTGGCGCAGCATCAAGCTGGAGATGATGAAGCTGCAGCTGGAAGCACAGCTGAAGCGTGAAGAACGAGAAGCAGAAGCACAGCTGAAACGTGAAGAACGAGCAGCACAGCTGAAGCGAGAAGAATGAGAGGCAGAAGCACAGCTGAGAAGTGATGAACGAGAAGCAGAAGCACAGCTGATGCGTGAAGAAGCACAGCTGAGATGGGAGGAGTGCGAGCTGGAAGCTAAACTGAAGCAGCAAGAAATTTAAGCTAACAGAGAGGTTAAGCTGAAGCGGGCTGAACTAGGGCTAGCCTCACCTGCACCTCCTCAGCAGGAAGACCACCGAGTTCGAGAGCGCGATTTACTGGTCTTTGTGCCTAATGAAGCTGAGGGCTTCTTTGACCATTTCGAGAGGGTCGCTACCTTGAAGAAGTGGCCAAGAAAAGAGTGGGCGGAGCTGGTCCAGGGTAGGCTCACCGGTGAAGCTCGTGAGGCCTACAACATGCTTGACCTCAAGGAATGCACCAATTATGATGCTGTGAAGAGAGCAGTGCTCCACTCTTTCAAGCTGACACCAGAATGTTATAGGAAAAGGTTCCGAGAATGTACCTGTTCGCCAGGTAAATCTTATGCAGAGACGGCGAAGGACATGGAGAGAAGATTCCTGAAGTGGTGCAATCTGAAGGAGCTAAGTCAGCTGAGGATGTCAAATGGCTCATGGTCATGGAGAAATTTATGTCCGTGCTCTCTCCTGAGATCAGGATTAGAGTCAAGGAGGCGGACATAAAAGACCTGAGGGCTGCTGCTGACAGAGCTGACATGTTGGAGGAAGCCTTGCGACCACGCAGAGATGGACCGCCCCGACCGCCAGTATACTCCGGATATGGGAGAAGTTATAGGAAGACGGACGGATGGAGGATAGGAACGAGTTCTCCCAAGTCCCACCTCTCGAGTGGAGACGGTAGGGGATTGAAGAGTTCTGTGGAACCAGTTAAGAAGCCCCTAGCTGAAAGTGCTGGAGTTGTTGCTGTGATGAGAGATGCTATGAGGGAGACGACGGATGGTGCGAGGAAGACCCACGGAGAGACGGCCTCTGGAGGCGTTGCCAGGCCGAGCGGTGGGGGAAGATCACCGCCAAGAAGGATCCGCTGCTACAACTGTGGAGGATTTGGACACGTCGCGCAGGAATGCAGACGCCCTAAGCAGCGGGGGAACGTTGCTTTCGTTCGGGTGGAGGACCAAATGGCCGAGAGCGTGCGGGATGAGCCCGTACTGAGTGTGGAGAAAAGAGTTCACCCGTTCGTGTGTGAGGGGACAGTAAGGATGGGGGGAGGCAGACCCCGTTCCTGTGAAGATATTGAGGGACACCAGGGCTGATTTTACCCTGGTGAGTAGAACCCTATTCCCCGAGGGTTACGGGAGTACCAGTGTGGGGGTGGCTGTTGTGACCACTGTGGGAGGCCCAGTGAGGATGCCCCTGCACAAGGTGACTCTGGATTCTAATTATGGCTGCCAGACCCTAGTGGTAGGGGGTCTGTGCATCAATGCCCAAGATGGAGGCGCAAGTTCCTTGGAATGACGCATGTGGAGGATGTGTCCTCCCTAACCTCGTGAAGGGCGAGGAGTGCTTGGAGCACTACAAAGAGAAAGGCAGAGTATTGGACGCCTGTGGGAACGAGAAGGAAATCGCCGAGGTGGCGTTCCCTGTATGCGCTGTGATCCCAAGGCGGTGCAACGAGCACGGAGGGAGTGGATCTGAAGTGGCTGAAGAAGAGACGTCTGAAAGCCTGAGAGTCGATCATCTCTTCGTGGAACCCAGAGAGCAGGGGGAAGGCGAAGGTAACCCGGATGGTGAGCTACAGGTGACCCTCGCCAGTTCTCTTGGGGTGGACCGCGCTCGTCTGGGGGAGTTACAGCAGGTGGAGTTCCCAGAATTGATTCGGGAGGCCGTGTTGGTCCGGAGAGGGCCACTCATTTTATCTGCAGGATGGAATGCTGATGAGACAATGGAGGCCTGTGAGAATGGAGGCCGGAGAAGAATCACTAGGTATGAGGCACCAGGTAGTGTTGCCAGCCCAGTGCAGAGCGGCAGTGCTGGATATGTCACACTCTGTGGATTCTGCAGGTCACCTGGGGGTGACCAAGACTTTACGCAAGATCAGGGACCATTTCTACTGGCCGGGTATGGACGCCGATGTGAGGCGTCACTGTAAGACTTGCTTACCTTGCCAGAGGGCAGGAAAGAGCCACCCGCGATACGAAGGCCCCGTTAGTCCCTGTTCCTGCATTTGGGCCAGCGTTTGAACGTCTGTTGGTCGACGGGGTAGGACCGTTGCCACGGACGAAAAAGGAAATACCTACTTGATGACCATCATGTGTGCGGCGACAAGGTTCCGGAAGCTGTCCCGATGCGACCTTTGACGTCAAAAGGTGTAGCCGGGCAGTTGCAGCGATTTTTCTCTTGGGTGGGAATGCCCAGGGAAATCCAGACGGACTGTGGGAGTGTATTCCAGTCCAAATGCTTCTGACAGATCGTGACGAATTGGGGAGTGACTCAGATTCGGTCGTCGCCCTACCGACTGCAGTCGCAAGGGGCGATCGAAAGGTTTCACTCCACACTGAAAACCGTTCTGAGAGTGTTCTGTGCAGAACAAGGAGCCGAGTGGGATGAGGCAGTGTACCCTGCGTTGTTTGCTATGAGAAACGCTGTGGTAGAGTCGTTTGGTTTCTTACCGTTCCAGCTGGTGTATGGACATGAAGTACGGAGTCCTCTGTCCATGCTGAGGGAGCAATGGGTACCAGGAGTGACCGTGGGAACGGTCAACGAGTATGTTCAAAAGTTTAAGGAGCGTCTCGCTTTGGCAAAGGAACTAGCAGGAAAGCATTTGAAGGAGGCGCAGCGAAAGATGTCAGAGTGGTATGACAAGAAAGCTAAGCCAAGAGAGTTCCAGGTTGGGTCCTAGGTTATGGTGTTGCTGCCAGGGAAGAGCCGTGTGACCGAGTCACGATTTGAGGGACCGTATACGGTGCTAGACGGTTGGGTCCAGTAAGCTATGAAGTCAGCAAGCCGGACAGACCCCGCAAGACACAGGTGTGTCATATTGACCGTCTGAAGCCTTTCTTCCCTGAGGAAGGAGGAGCCGCCATGCAGGATAGAACGATACCACGAAATCCCCAGCAGAAAATGGTTTTGTGCATGCAGGTGAATCCGAAAATTCCTGCAGAAGAAGGAAAGTGGTACAGGGCAGACGGCACCCATCTCTCCAATTCGGAGAGTCTGGGAATATCGAAGTCAAGATTCAACACCTGGAAGGAGGACAGAGAGCAGACCTGATGGACCTGTTGAGAGAGAATGCCTCTCTTTTCACTGATGTGCCCCGACGCCACAAGAGTGTAACGCGCGAGGTAGAGGTGAGGGACGCCAGGCCCATCAAACAGAGTGCTTATAGGGTCAGCCCTGAAAAGCGGGAATTGATGAGGAAGGAGGTAGAGTATCTTCTCGAAAACGACCTAGCCGAGCCTAGCAACAGCGAGTGGAGTTCCCCGTGTTTACTAGTCAAGAAAAGCGATGGTACATACCGCTTTTGTATGGACTACAGGAAGGTGAACTCCATCACTGTGGCAGATTCCCACCCCATGCCCAGGGTGAGTGATTGGATCGACCAGGTGGGTAGTGCCAGATATGTGTCCAAGGTCGACCTTCTCAAGGGGTACTACCAGATTTCGTTAACTCCCGAGGCTAGGAAAATATCAGCTTTTGTGACGCTGGACGGACTATATCAGTATAAAGTGTTGCCCTTCGGGATGAAGAACAGCGGGAGTTGTTTCCAACGTATGATGAACGAGTTGCTGAGGGGAGCCCAAGGCTGCACGGTATACATCGATGATATAGTAGTGTACTCCGACGACTGGGAGACACACCTAGAGCGACTCAGGAAGCTGTTCAGGAGGCTGGAAGATGCTAACCTGACCGTGAACCTAGCCAAGAGTGAGTTTGGGAAGGCCCATTTAGAGTACCTAGGCTTCGTCATCGGGCAAGGAGAGGTAACCCCTGTGGACCACAATGAATCAGCTATTAGGGAGTACCCAGTACCCAGGACACGTAAGAAATTGCTGAGGTATCTTGGGATGATCGGATACTATCGTAGATTCTGCAAGAACTTTTCGATGGTAGCGAATCCCCTGACCGAATTACTCTCTAAGAATACACGATGGAAGTGGGGAGAGGCCTGTCAGGACTCTTTTTGAGAAGACAAAGAACCTGTTGACAGAGGCCCCAGTGTTGATATCCCCAAATTTTTCAGCCAGGTTCATTCTGTACGTAAATGCCAGTGATATGGGGATAGGAGCCACGTTGGCCCAGGAAAGGAGCGAGGTACATAGGCCTGTCGCAATTTTACTCCAAGAAATTCGTGAAGTACCAACGTGCCTATAGTACCGTCGAGAAGGAGGCTTTGGCTTTAGTAATGGCCCTAAAGCACTTCGATGTGTACGTGGGAGGAGGGGCGAGGCCTGTTCTTGTGTTTACAGATGACAACCCTCTGACCTTCTTGTACAAGATGAGAAACTCCAACCAGAGGCTGACGAGGTGACGAGGTGGGCATTACTACTGCAGGAATACTGGTTTGAAATCAAGCACGTCAGAGGAAAGGACAACGTGGTAGAGGATGCCCTGTCCCGAGTACACTAAACCGATATGACTCTTATTTTAAGGGGAAGGGTATGTGACGGTGTTCCCTCCCTTATATTTCTCCCACGCCAGCTGTAAGAGTCCTATCCACTTTGCCTGAACGTTCTCTACGTTCCGGGGAACAATTTGGCATATGTGGGAGCATGAAGTGTTCTTGCGTTGGCGAGAAATTCGCAAAAGAAGAGTGTTTTGGCCAGTGGTTTAGGCCCTTTAGGACGCCAAGATGGCGCCGGCCCCCTACGTTCTCCCGCCAAAACGGTATGATGTCAGTGGCACCAGATTGGTCAAGAACGATGACGTAGTACAGGGAGCCAATGAGAAACGCCCCTGGCAAGTATGACGTCCTGAGTGCAAGGGGGTCCGGACGGCGCATCCAGTGGCGCCAAGGAGTTTGACACGACACGTCGAGGAGGTCGGACGTGCGATCGGGGATCCTGTCAGTCTGACAGTTTTCACCCCCAATCTGGTGGATTTACGCATCGCCTGTAGTCTGCAAGCACCCTGTGAGGTCTTCCTATATTCCATGTGTTGGACAGAAGAAAGAATTGACGAGAATTGAGCAGCAAGTGCTCCAGTGACAGGTGCTTTGCAAGAAGCGAAGTCTGTGCAGTGACGTCCGGGACGACTGTGCAGTCTCACCAGTTAGGTGACGACGTAGCGGCTGGGCCAATCCACCGAGAGGCAGGAGAAGAACGAAACTAGCTGGGAATCAGAACGATTGCTGCCGAGAGAAAGGACTGCAGATGTAGTTGTGAGGAGAAGTCGACGGCCAGGAGACCGACTCCAACCCTTCAAGAGGCTGTGGAGGAGCACGGGCCTGCAGAGGATAGTAGCACGGAGAAGACACGTTTTTTTTGGGGTGCTGATTGTGTTCCTGGAGAGAGCATCAGTGTGTGTGTGGGGGCGTTCCCTACAACGAGTCGAGAGCCGGGACCAGGAGCTTCAATTCAACTCTCAACAGAAGAAGAGTCCACATCTTTGATGGTGGAAGTAGGTAATTCAGTTTTCCCTCCCCATTCCCCTTTAGTCAGCTATTTAGCCAGAGTATCTTCTATGTCGTGAGCAGAGCTCACCAATGTCTATGTCATAGTAAGGCACAGTTGTGAAGACAGATGCTGTAGAGAGCTCTCACGATATATATAAATGTGGTGTGTGAGTGCACCGGTGATTTATCAGAGATTGCCGTGTCGAGGACATTTACATTCATCAGGGAGTGCATACATCAGGTAGGGAGTGCATACATCAGGCATGGAGTGCATTGATTAGGCAGGGAGTGCATACATCAGACGGGGAGGGCATACATCAGGCGGGGAGTGCTCACGTCAGACAGGGAGTGAATGCATCAGACTGGGAGTGCATTCATCAGGCGGAAGAGTGCATACATCAGGCAAGGAGTGCATACATCATGCGGGGAGTGCATACATCAGGCACGGAGTGCATTCATCAGAAAGGGAGTGCATAGAACTCGCGGGGAGTGCAAAAATCAGTCATGGAGTGCTTTCATTTGGCGGTGAGTGCATACATCAGGACGGGAGTGAATACTTCATGCGGGGAGTGAATACATCAGTCAGGGAGTTCATACATCAGGCGGGGAGTGCATCATCAGTCAGAGAGTGCATACATCAGGTGGGGAGTGCATTCATCAATTGAGGAGTGCATTCATCAATTGAGGAGTGCATACTTCAGGCGGGGAGTGCATACATCAGGCGGGGAGTACATACATCAGGGAATGAGCGAATACATCAGGCAGGGATTGCATACATCAAGCGGGGAGTGCGTACATCAGGAAGGAAGTGTATACATCAGGCATGGATGGCATACAGCATGCGGGGTCTGCATACATCCGGCGGGGAGTGCATGCATCAAGCATGGAGTGCATTTATTAGGCGGTGAGTGCATACATCATGCAGGGATTGCATACATCAGGCAGGGAGTATATACAACAGTCGGGGAGTTAATACATCAGTGAAGGAGTACATACATCAGGCTGGGAGTGCATACATCAGGCGGAGAGTGCATAAATAAGGCAGGGAGTGCAGACATCAGGCTGGGAGTGCATTTTTTTTTAAATAAATTATGAGGTACATCTGCATTAGTGCAGCTACCCTAGACTATATGAAGTGGAGTACAGTGTGTCAAAAAAGCTAACTAGTTGATGCTAGAAAATCCCCATCACACAGGATGGTTAGTCATACAGAGGCATGTGATGAGCAGTCTTCACTGGCAGACTCCGGATGCATTTTGAGGATATCATCAACACAAGATTGAATAAGGTAGCAGTGGTAATAAAGGTCCCCATCTCGCAGGATGGTTAGTCATACAGGGCCATATGTTTAGTAGCCTGCACTGGCAAATTTTGGGTACACTGTGAGGATATCTTCAAGAATACGAGAGTGAATAAAGTAATTGCAAAGCTCCAGGTACCTCATGCCAACTGGTCTGAAAGGTCTAATAACTGGGCATTCAGTGATGTAGTGCGGGAGATCGTGCCGTAGTTCCTGCTCACAGAGTTTGCAACTGGAGTGCTCAGGATTGGGAGATCCGTCACCTGCAGCCACCTGCCCCAGGTGACGGTAACCCAACCTGATCCTTGCAACCACTGTGTCGCACAGTCTAGTGGACGTTTTGTGCTGCCCATAGATGTAGGTTTCAGATCTGAACAAATCATAGCTTTTTATACTAGTACTTTCAGGTCGTTGGGAGTCAGTAAGTTCTTTCCTATCAGATCTGAATGTTTGGATCAATACAGTTTTGACAGCAGAGATGGGGATACCTAGATCTAAGTCAACTTCAAACTTGTTACACGCTAATTTGGCTGAAATGTCTGTTTCATTATGATGGATTATATTTATGTGTGAAGGAATCCATACAAAGGAAATTCGAGACCCTTTACTCTGTGCATCAATTAGGTCATTTATAATTGGGAGTATGAGGTTCTTGCTATCGATCTTCCAAGAGAAGTTTTCGATTGCTTGAAGAGCAGACTTTGAATCACAGAATATTATTCCTCCTCCAATGTTTTTTGATGTACTGGTAGCTAAGTGTAATGCTGCTAGTTCTGCTTGTGTGGAGGTCAGCCAGTTTAACCTGACACTGACAGTCTTTGTGCAAATATTATTTCTATAAAACCTACATGCCGCTGCAGTAACAGTGACATTGTAAATGATCTACACCGTAGGTTAAAAGAAAGACTAAAACCATTGAAAACACTTACTGGTAGGAATATTGGTATCAATATTAAATATGCTAGACTATTCTATATGATGTTTGTTAGATCTCTCGTTGATTATAATGCTCTGCACTTAATTAATTTCCCCTCCTCTGTGTTGGAGAAACTTGAAGTAGTACAGAATGAAGCCATGAGGATAATTCTTGGTGCCCCAAGATGCACAAGAATCATCAACATCCGGGAAGAACTGAAGCTTCCAACCATACAAGAGAGAATAATGCAAGTCAACACCACATTTTGCCTTAAAGTCATGAGAGACCCTACATCTCCTGCATTGCTCAGAGACAAATTATTTAGTGCTGTTAACACCCTATTGACTGGTGCCGATATACCAACTCACTCCTTTTATGATAATTGGCTGAGGAACAATGCTTACAATCTCCTCATACTTAACATCCCTTTTAAGTGCAATCTACCTATCTCTGATATTCCTCTTTATCTGTACCCCACCATTCAAGTATCATACACACCTGTCACCAAGAAAGATAATGAGAATCTTGCTCTTCTCAAAGCTGTCACTCTTGAAACAATTGCCTCCTCCATCGAGGGTTTAAGATCCCACGAGCACTGTGTCTACACCGACGGCTCAGTCCAATCCTGGGAGTACATTCATCATGCAGGGACTACATACACCACGCAGAGAGTGTATACATGAGGCAAGGAGCGAATACATCAGGCAGGGAGTTCATTCATCAGGCATGGAGTGCATTTATTAGGCAGTGAGTGCATATATCAGACGGGGAGTGCATACATCAGTCAGGGAGTGCATACATCAGGCAGGGAGTGCATGCATCAGGTAGGGAGAGCATAAATAAGGCAGGGAGTGCAGACATCAGGAGGGGAGTGCATACATCAGGCAGGGAGTGCATACATCAGGCTTTGAGTGTATACATCAGGCGGGGAGTACATACATCAAGTAGGGAATGCATACATCAAGCAAGGTGTGCATACATCAGGCGGGGAGTGCATACATCAGATAAGGAGTGCATACATCAGGCGGGACGTGCATAAATCAGGTTGAGAATGCATACATCAGGCAGGGAGTGCATACATCAGATAAGGAGTGCATACATCAGGCGGGACGTGCATAAATCAGGTTGGGAATGCATACATCAAGCAGGGAGTGCATACATCAGGCGGGAGGTGCATACATCAGGCGGGAGGTGCATACATCAGGCAGTGAGTACATACAGCAGGCAGAGAGTGCATATATCAGTAAGGCAGGGCATATATCAGGCGGGGAGTGCATAAATCAGGCAGGGAGTGCATTCATCAAACGGGGAGTGCATTCATCAGGCAGGGAAAGCATACATCAGGCGAGTAGTTCATACATCAGGCAATGAGTCCATACATTAGGCAGGGATTGCATACATCAGGCAGGGAGTGCATTCAACAGGCAAGGAGTGCAAACATTAGGCGGGGAGTGCATACATCATGGGGGGGGGGAGTGCATACAGGGGGAGCCGGTCGGCCGAGCGGACAGCACGCCGGACTTGTGATCCTGTGGTCCTGGGTTCGATCCCAGGCGCCGTCGAGAAACAATGGGCAGAGTTTCTTTCACCCTATGCCCCTGCTACCTAGCAGTAAAATAGGTACTTGGGTGTTAATCAGCTGTCATGGTCTGCTTCCTGGGGATGAAGGCCTGGTCGAGGACCGGGCCGCGGGGACGCTAAAGCCCCGAAATCATCTCAAGATAACCTCAAGAAGATCATGCGAGGAGTGCATACATCAGGCACGCAGTATATTCATCAGGCAGGGAGAGCATACATCAGGAAGGAAGTGCATACACCATTCATGGAGTGCATTCATCAAGCAGGGAGTGCATACATCAGGCAGGGAGAGCATACATCAGTCAGGGAGTGCATACATCAGTCAGGGAGTGCATGCATCAGGCTGGGAGTGTATACGTAAGGTGGGGAGTGCATACATCAGACAGGGAGTGTATACGTAAGGTGGGGAGTGCATACATCAGGCAAGGAGTGCATACATGAGACGGGGAGTGCATTCATCAGGCAGGGAGTGCATACATCACGCGGCGAGGGCATACATCAGGCAAGGAGTGCATACAGCAGGAAGGGAGAGCATACATCAGGCAGGGGAGTGCATTCCTCAGGCGGGGAGTGCATTCATCAGGCAGGGAGTGCATACATCAGGCATGGAGTGCATACATAAGGCGGAGAGTGCATACATCAGGCAGGGAGTATATACAACAGTCGGGGAGTGAATACATCAGTCAGGGAGTGCATACATCAGGCTGGGAGTACATACATCAGGCGGGGAGTGCATACATCAGGCGGGGAGTGCATAAATAAATCAGGGAGTACATACATCAGGCAGGGAGTGCATACACTATGCAGGGAATGCATTCATCAGGTAGGGAGTGCATACATCAGACAGGGAGTGCATACATCAGACAGGGAGTACATACATCAGACAGGGAGTGCATACATCAGACAGGGAGTGCATACATCAGACGGGGAGAGCATATATCAATTAGAGAGTGCACACGTCAGGCGGGGAGTGCATACATCAGGTAGGGAGAGCATACATCAGACAGGGAGTGCATACATCAGACAGGGAGTGCATACATCAGACAGGGAGTGCATACATCAGACGGGGAGAGCATATATCAATTAGAGAGTGCACACGTCAGGCGGGGAGTGCATACATCAGGCAGGGAGTGCATTCATCAATCGGGCTAGTGCATACATCAGGCCGGGAGTGCACACATCAGGCATGGAGGGCATTTATTTGGCAAGGAGTGCATGCATCAGTCTAGGAGTGCATACATCAGGCAGGGAGTGCATTCTTCCGGCCGGGAGTGCATACATAAGACAGGGAGTGCATACATCAGGCAGGAAGTGCATTCATCATGCGAGGAGGGCATGCATCAGGCAGGGAGTGCATACATCAGGCGGGGCGTGTCTACAGCAGGCAGGGAGCGCAATCTTCAGGCATGGAGTAAATACAACAGTCAGGGAGTGAATACTTCAGGCGGGGAGTGCATTCATTAGGCGGGGAGTGCATATGTAAGGGGAGTGCATACATAAGGCAGGGAGTGCATACATCAGGCTAAATTGCATACATCAGTCAGGGAGTGCATAAATCAGGCGGGGAGTGCATACATCAGACAGGTATTGCATACATCTTGCGGGGAGTGCATACATCATGCTGGGAGTGCATAAGTCAGGCGGGAAGTGCATACATCAGGAAGGGAGTGCATACATCAGACAGGTATTGCATACATCTTGCGGGGAGTGCATACGTCCGGCAGGGAGTGCATACATCAGGAAGGGAGTGCATACATCAGGCAGCGAGTGCATACATCAGGCGTGAAGTGCATATATCAGGCTGGGAATACATACATCAGGCGTGGAGTGAATTCACTAGGCAGGGAGTGGATACATCAGACAGGGAGTGCATACATCAAGCGCGGAGTGCATACATCAGGCGAGGAGCGTATACATCTGGCGGGAAGCGCATACATCAGGCTGGGAGCTCATACATCAGAGGTTGAATGCATACTTGTGGCAGGGAACGAATACAATAGGAGAGGGATGTTCTTACTTTGTCAAGTGCAGCATTAATCATGCCTTGTCAGTACAGGAATGATCATGCCTTATCAAGTGCAGCAATGATCATGCCTTATCAAGTGCAGCAATAATCATCCCTTGTCAAATGCAGCGATCATGCCTTGTCAGTCCAGGAATGATCATGTCTTATCAAGTGCAGCAATGATCATGCCTTATCAAGTGCAGCAATAATCATCCCTTGTCAAATGCAGCGATCATGCCTTGTCAAATGCAGACAATGATCATGCCCTGTCTATTGCAGCAAATAATCATGCCTTGTCGAATGCAGCAATGATCATGCCTTGTCAAGTTCAACAATGATTATGCCGTGTCAAGAGCAGCAATAATCATGCCTTGTCAAATGCAGCGATCATGCCTTGTCAAGTGCAACAATGATCATGCTTGTCAAGTGCAGCAATAATCATGCCTTGTCAAGTGCAACAATGATCATGCAGTGTTAAGTGCAGCAATAATCATGCCTTGTCACGTGCAGCGATCATGCCTTGTCAAGTGCAGCAATGATCATGCCTTGTCAAGTGCAGCAATGATCATGCCTTGTCAAGTGCAGCAATAATCATGCAGTGTTAAGTGCAGCAATGATCAAGCCTTGTCACGTGCAGCGATCATGCCTTGTCAAATGCAGCGATCATGCCTTGTCAAGTGCAACAATGATCATGCAGTGTTAAGTGCAGCAATAATCATGCCTTGTCACGTGCAGCGATCATGCCTTGTCAAGTGCAGCAATGATCATGCCTTGTCAAGTGCAGCAATGATCATGCCGTGTCAAGTGCAGCAATAATCATGCCGTGTCAAGTGCAGCAATGATCATGCCGTGTCAAGTGCAGCAATAATCATGCCGTGTCAAGTGCATCAATAATCATGCCATGTCAAGTGCAGCAATGATCATGCCTTGTCAAGTGCAGCAATGATCATGCCGTGTCAAGTGCAGCAATGATCATTCCTTGTCAAGTGCAGCAATGATCATGCCTTGTCAAGTGCAGCAATGATCATTCCTTGTCAAGTGCAGCAATAATCATGCCTTGTCAAGTGCAGCAATAATCATGCCTTGTCAAGTGCAGCAATGATCATGCCTTGTCAAGTGCAACAATAATCATGCCTTGTCAAGTGCAGCAATAATCATGCCTTGTCAAGTGCAGCAATAATCATGCCTTGTCAAGTGCAGCAATAATCATGCCTTGTCAAGTGCAGCAATAATCATGCCTTGTCAAGTCAAGATTCAACTTATGAAGTTTCAGAACGTTAAGCGCAGCAATGATCATTCTCAGTGGTGAGAATTACCATGCATGGTCAACTCTGATAAATAAAGCAATCATTCGCCCTGAAGATAAATGATGGTACATGCTCAGAGGGCAGGGAGATAAATTATCTTACACGCTCAGAGAGTATAGACGATTATCGGATTCAAGTGGCGGAGGCGGCGGTAAATAATTATCACACGCGCTCACAAGGCAAGATAATTTATCGCACCGAAGGTAACAGGAGATGGCAGCAAGGTTTATTTATAAGACTGGAGATAAACAGAAATATCGCAAATGTGGCAACACACGCAACCGAGTCATGAATTACATTAAGGAAAACGGCATGAAATACATGTGACAGTGTAAATTATTACGAACTATCAAGAATTATCAGTCTCTAAATGACAAGAAACTTTATTTTTTATCAAGGAAACGCGGGACTTATTATCAAGCAGTCAAGATGTCTGTACAATTATCATAATACCTCAAGAAGGAGGCGTGAATTACTGCACCTGCTCAGGTGGCGAGATAATTAGAGTAAGTGCCCGGGGAGGAGGCTGACGGATCGTACACACCAGGGCAAGTGACCAACCATTTTGTCTTCTTAAGAACCAGATAAAAGTATACCTGGATTGGAGTATTTTTATCTCATATTATATATTTAAGTTATATAATATATATATATATATATATATATATATATATATATATATATATATATATATATATATATATATATATATATATATATATATATATATATATATATATATATATATATATTATATATATATATATATATATATATATATATATATACATACATATATATATGCAAACAAGCCTGAATGGTCCCCAGGAAGACTAGATACAACTGAAGTTAGTTATATATATATATATATATATATATATATATATATATATATATATTATATATATATATATATAATATATATATATTATTTATTAGTATATTTTGGTGCAGTCTTTCCTGTAGACATTAGACATATATTATTAAATATGACCGAAAAGTAAGATTAATAATTCTAACACGATTTTTCTCAATATATCTATGTTTCTTTTCACTGTTGATGGTAATTGAAAAATCAATTCTCCAAAATTCATTTTTTATTTCTAGTCTGACGCGACACTTGAACGCGTTTCGTAATAACTTTACATTTTCAAAGACTTTTAGTTTACACACACACAACTATAACCTGCAAACACTAAACAGAGTTCTTACTTATGCTATGATTTAAACAGCTTTCATTTTTTTTATACCGCATTTTAGGTGACGTGATATGTTACAACAGTTTTGGATGAGGTGAACAAAACTTTCAACACAGCATAGAACACGAAACAATGGGTATTGAAGGTAAGAATGGAAGTAACTGCAGAAGGCCTATTGGCCCATATTTCTTGATGCTTCTATATTGGAGCGGAGTCTTGAAATGGGTAGAATATAGTTGTGCATTAATTGGCTGTTGATTACTGGTATTGACTTCTTGATGTGTAGTGCCTCGCAGATGTCAAGCCGCCTGCTATCGCTGTATCTATCGATGATTTCTGTGTTATTTGCTAAGATTTCTCTGGTGATGGTCTGGTTGTGGGAAGAGATTATATGTTCCTTAATGGAGCCCTGTTGCTTATGCATCGTTAATCGCCTGGAAAGAGACGTTGTTGTCTTGCTTATATACCGAGTTCTTTGAGGCTTGCAGTCCCCAAGTAGGCATTTGAAAGCATAGACGACGACACCAGCAATCAACAGCCAACTAATGCACAACTATATTCTACCCACTTCAAGATTCGCTCCAATATAGAAGCCTCAAGAAATATGGGCAAATAGGCCCTCTGCAGTTACTTCTATTCTTCCCTTTAGCTTATACCCATTGTTTCGTGTTCTGTGTTGTGTTGAAAGTTTGTAATCTTGGGCATAGCATTTTATCAAATCACCTCATTCTTTGGGGCACACGTGAGGAACACAAATGCAAACAAGGCTGAATGGTCCCCAGGACTATATGCGACTGAAAACTCACACCCCAGAAATGACTCGAACCCATACTCCCAGGAGCAACGCAACTGGTAACTACAGGACGCCTTAATCCGCTTGACCATCACGACCGGACAAAAGGAGTGATATCCAAAGCTATTTGAACCACTTCCCTGCCGGCACTCGGATTGTAATCTTGAGCATAGCATTTTATCAAATCACCTGATTCTTTGGGACACACGTGAGGAACACAAATGCAAACAAGCCTGAATGGTCCCCAGGACTATATGCGACTGAAAACTCACACCCCAGAAGTGACTCGAACCCATACTCCCAGGAGCAACTCAACTGGTAACTACAGGACACCTTAATCCGCTTGACCATCACGACCGGACAAAAGGAAGTGATAGCCGAAGCTATTTGAACCACTTCCCCGCCGGCACTCGGATGGTAATCTTGGGCAGAGCATTTTATCAAATCACCTCATTCTTTGGGGCACACGTGAGGAACACAAATGCAAACAAGCCTGAATGGTTCCCACGACTATATGCGACTGAAAACTCAAACCCCAGAAGTGACTCGAACCCATACTCCCAGGAGCAACGCAACTGGTAACTGCAGGACGCATTAATCCGCTTGACCATCACAACCGAACAAAAGGAAGTGATAGTCGAAGCTATTTCAACCACTTGCCTGCCAGCACTCGGATGGTAATCTTGGGCATAGCATTTTATCAATCACGTCATCCTTTGGCGTCCTGTAGTTACCAGTTGCGCTTGTACTACACTAAATATGTTACGATTCCATTTCAATGTTTCTGATGCATTGACTAATTGAATATTCATAGATTTTGATTGATTTTCATTTTGATTTCATTATTTGTGTGACATGAGTTGGACTTGAGCTGTATTGTTTACCATACCGTTCATTTCCTGAGTATGATTTATTTTTTTATTTTTTATTTNGTGCATACATCAGGCGGGGAGTGCATACATCATTCAGGAAGTGCATACATCAGGCGGGGAGTGCCTACATCAGTCAAGGAGTGCATACATCGGGCGGGGAGTGCATACATCAGGCAGTGAGTGCATACATCAGGCACGGAGTGCATACATCAGTCAGGGAGTGCATACATCAGGCGGGGACTGCATACATTAGGCACGGAGTGCATACATCAGTCGGGGAGGCATACATAAGTCAAGGAGTGCATACATCATTTGGGGAGTGTATATATCAGGCTGGGAGTGCATTCATCAGGGTGTGAGTGCATTCATCAAACAGAGAGTGCATACTTCATCCGGAGAATGCATAAATCAGGTAGAGAGTGCATACATCAGGTGGGGAGTGCATACATCAGGCAGGGAGTGCATGCACCAGGGGGATTGCATACATCAGGCAAAGAACGCACACATCAGTCAGGGAGTGCATAAATCAGGCAAGGAGTGTATACATCAGGCAGGGAGTGCATGCCCCAGGCTTGGAGTGCATTTATCAGCCAGGAATTGCATTCATCATGCGGGGAGTGCATGCATCAGGCGAGGAGAGCATAGATCATGCGAAGAGTGCATACATCAGGCGGAGAGTGCATACATCAGGCGGGGAGTGCATACATCAGGCGGGGAGTGCATACGACAGTCAGGAAGTGCATACATCAGGCAAGGAGTGCATACATCAGGCAGGGACTGCATACATAAGGCAGGGAGTGCATACATCAGGCACGGAGTGCATACATCAGGCAGGGTTTGCATACACTAGGTAGGTTTTGCATACATCAAGCGGAGAGTGCATACATCAGGCACGGAGTGCATACATCATTCTGGGAGTGCATACATCAGGCAGGGAGTGCAGACATCAGGCGGGGAGTGAATATATCAGGCAGGGAGTGCATACATCAGGCGGGGAGTGAATGCATCAAGCAAAGAGTGCATATATCAGGGGAAAGTGCATACATCAGACAGGGAGTGCATTCATCTGGCGGAGATGCATACATCAGACGGGGAGTGCATACATCAGGCGGGGAGTGTATACATCATTCAGGGAGTGCATACATCAGCCGGGGAGTGCATACATCAGGCGGGGAGTGCATACATCAGCCAAGGAGTGCATACATCGGGCGGGGAGTGCATACATCAGGCATGGAGTGCATACAACAGGCACGGAGTGCATACATCAGTCAGGGAGTGCATACATCAGGTGGGAAGTGCATACATCAGGTGGGGAGTGCATACATCAGACTGGGAGTGCATACATCTGGCATGAACTGCATACATCATGCGAAGAGTGCATACATCATGCGAAGAGTGCATACATCATGCGGGGAGTGCATGCATCAGATTAGGAGTGCATTTTCATGCCAGGAATACATACATCAGGCAGTGAGTGCATACATCAGGCGGGGAGTGCATACATCAGGCGGGGAGTGCATACATCAGGCGGGGAGTGCATACATCAGGCGGGGAGTGAATACATCAGGCAGGGAGTGCATACATCATGCAGGGAGTTCATACATCAGGCAGGGAGAGCATACATCAGGCAGGGAGTGCATACATCAGTCACGGAGTGCATACTTCAGGCAGCGAGTGCTTATATCAGGCGGGGATTGCATACATCTTGCAGGGAGTGCGTACATTAGGACTGGAGTGCAAACATCAGGCGGGGAATGTATATATTTGGCAGGGAGTGCATTCATCAGACAGGAAGTGTATACATCAGAAAGGGAGTGCATTTATCTGGTAGGGAGTGAATACATCTGACGGGGAGTGCATACATCAGGCAGGGAGTGCATACATCAGGCGGGGAGTGAATACGTCAGGCAGTGAGTGCATACATCAGTCAGGGAGTGCATACATCAGGCGGGGAGTGCATACATCATTCAGGAAGTGCATACATCAGGCGGGGAGTGCCTACATCAGTCAAGGAGTGCATACATCGGGCGGGGAGTGCATACATCAGGCAGTGAGTGCATACATCAGGCACGGAGTGCATACATCAGTCAGGGAGTGCATACATCAGGCGGGGACTGCATACATTAGGCACGGAGTGCATACATCAGTCGGGGAGGCATACATAAGTCAAGGAGTGCATTTATCATTTGGGGAGTGTATATATCAGGCTGGGAGTGCATTCATCAGGGTGTGAGTGCATTCATCAAACAGAGAGTGCATACTTCATCCGGAGAATGCATAAATCAGGTAGAGAGTGCATACATCAGGTGGGGAAGGAATACATCAGGAAGGTAGTGCATACGTCTGGCCGGGAGTGCATACATCAGGCGGGGAGTGCATACATCAGGCAGGGAGTGCATACATCAGGCGGGGAGTGAATACATCAGTCAGTGAGTGCATACATCATGCATGGAGTGAATACATCAGGCAGTGAGAGCATACACCAGGCAGGGAGTGCATACATCAGTCAGGGAGTGTATACATCAGGCGAGGAGCGCATACATCAGTCAGGGAGTGCATACATTAGGATTGAAGTGCATACATCAGGCGTGGAATGTATATATTTGGCAGGGAGTGCATACATCAGGCGGCAGAGCATACATCAGGCAGGGAGTGTATGCATCAGGCAAGAAGTGCATTCATCAGGCAGGGAGTGCATATTTCAGGCGAGGAAAGCATACATCAGTCAGGTAGTGCATACATCTGTCAGGGAGTGCATACGCCTGGCAAGGAGTGCACACATCAGGCGGAGAGTGCATACATCTGGCAGGGTGTGCATACATCAGGAGGGGAGTGCGTACATCAGGAAAGAAGGAAGTGCATACATCAGACAGGGAGTGCATTCTATAGGTTGAGAGTGCATACATCAGGCAAGAAGTGCATACATCAGGCGGGGAGTGCATACATCAGGAATGAAATGCAAACATCAGGCAGGGAGTGCATTTTTCAAGCTAGGAGTGCATATATCAGGCAGCGAGTGCATTCATCAGGCGGGGAGTGAATACATCAGGCCGGGAGTGCATACATCAGGCAGAGAGTGCATTCATCAGGCAGGGAGTGCTCACATCAGGCTTGTATTCATTCATCAGTCAAGGAGTAACATACAATCATGGGAAAGTGCATACATCAAGGAAGGGAGTACATTTATCTGACGGGGAGTGCATACTTTAGGCAGGGAATGCATACATCAGGCAGGCAGTGCATGTACCAGGGGGATTGCATACATCAGGCAGAGAACGCATACATCAGTCAGGGTATGCATACATCAGGCATGGAGGTGCATACATCAGGCAGGGAGTGTATGCCCCAGGCTTGGAGTGCATTTATCAGCCAGGAAGTGCATTCATCATGCGGGGAATGCATGCATCAGGCGAGGAGAGCATAGATCATGCGGGGAGTGCATATATCAGGCGGAGAGTGCATACATCAGGCGGGGAGTGCATACATCAGGCGGGGAGTGCATACGACAGTCAGGAAGTGCATACATCAGGCAA
>WNGS01004493.1:12235-22557 GCA_020271785.1 Procambarus virginalis
CCTCACCCAAATGCAGGTATAAAAAAGAAAAGCTGTTTAACTCTGTTCATGTGTGTAACTAAAGTCTTTGAAAATGTAATAAGTTTTACGAAACGCGCTCAAGTGTCGCGTCAGACTAAGAAATAAAGAATGAATTTTGGAGAATTGATTTTTCATTTACCGTCATCAGTAAAAACAAACATAAGAAAATTGAGAAAATTCGTGTTAGAATTATTAATCTTACTTTTTCGGTCATATTTAATAACATATGTCTACAGGAAAGACTGCTACCAAAATATACTAATATATATATATATATATATATATATATATATATATATATATATATATATATATATATATATATATATATATATATATATATATATATATCCCCGACAAAACTGAGTTAATAAATTCAATCTGGAACATTTGAATTTCAAAATAAACGGATTATCAAAGTGATTTATATAAGTCTGAAATATTGATAAATGAACACCGAACATGTATTCGCCTAAATCAATACAACTGACCATAAAAATATAAAAAAAATATATATATTTTTGGCCAATAATTCAAAGGTAATTGTATGTTTTTTTTTTTTATTTGGTGTAGTGGCATCGGGTTGAATTCTGACGTCTGTATGGCAACACCATCAAACTGCCATATTATTTACATTCTTTTATTTTATTTCTACATTCAGAATTAAAAAAAATAGATAACGAGAAGATCAGATATAAATTGTTCAACTCCTGTTATTCATTTTTCACCAATAATGTTTTTTTTGTGTGTGTATAATGAAAATAACAATGAGTGACCAGTTGGCATCAGCCACCCGCTGCGCGTACAAGATTGCAATTACCATATTATGTATCCTCACAATCCCAATGTATCTTCTTGTATATGCATAAATAAATAAATAAATAAATAAATAATAAATAAATCAGCCAAGAGGTACGAAAACGCACCTTTTTGTGACGCTCGAGAGGCAATACTCTCAGCTGGGAATCCGCAGCCAATCTGTTGACATTCCTACACGAACGGTGTTCATCATGCCGCGTTCGTGAAGCCTCGCTCGAATTGTGTTGTTAATCATTCGGATCTCTAGTCGATGAGCTCAAATTTCAAGAGTGTTGTTTTTCGAAACTTTTTAAACAATATTGAATTTGAATACACTGATGAAGTGTTTACAAAATGATAATTTCCACGTTCCTGGATTATTGAACGTCAGGGTCAAGAGGCAATAACCTTTGAACCTTGGCACTTGACTAGTAAATCTTGACCCTTGTGCCTTCGGCCTTAGCCAGCGTAAGCCTTCACTACTAAAACTTGACTATGATACTTGACCCTTGACCCTTGACCCCGTTTACAATTCAATCTTAGCTTAGGTATACATATATACACAATCTTCTCTCGGTAGGTATGTAGTTAGTTATACACCGTTCTACTTATAACTGAGCCTGTGCCATGTGTCTTTTATATGTATCCCTGTATCATGTGTATGGTATATGTATCCCTGTAACATGTGTCTTGTATATGTATCCCTGTACAATATACTTCAAGACTAAAGAAAAGTCTATATATACTGTACACTGACAAACATATATATATATATATATATATATATAATATAATATATATATATATATATATATATGTATATATTTATATCTATATATATGTATATATATATATATATTATATATATATATATATATATATATATATATATATATATATATCCCTCCTGCCCGTTTTTTATTTGCCTCAACGTTCAAAGTACAAAGTACTAACCTGACCGGAAACGCAGACCCCTGGCAACCCACCTAACCTAACCTTCCGATGAATAGAAAATGGGGAAATTTGCGAACCGCTAGTTTTTATGATATTTTCTAATCAATCTGACCTCGCTGGGTTTGCCCTGTGCTGGTAACCCCTTTAAAGCCACCATGTAATTAGTACAGTTATCTGCTCCCTATTCATTGCTAGGTTAGATTTGAGTATGTCAAAACTGTGTAATATTCTCAAGTATGGGAAATATGAAATTCGAAAACTATTTAAGTATCTCCTAGAATTTCATATTAAAGAAAACTATGAAAACTACCCTAGACTTATATTTTGAACCATCGATTTATATTACAATAAAGTTATAACTTTAGAATATTCTCTGTATAAACCAAGGATCACGTTCCAGTTTACAAGTAGACAATTAATGGAACTGTAATATGCTTTGAGACCATCACAAATATCTAGATGACTACACAGGTGGTGTGAGAGGGCGCTTAGGCTCTCGATGTAATAATTTTACCCTAAGGGCGGGCTGTTTGTAGTGTGTACTTTGGGGACATAACGTTCACAATGAGACGTACTAGTTTACACGTGACTCTCACTATATATACATGATAAGCGAGGAGTACCGCTCAGTATAAATATCCTATCACACTTATTATTCAACCCGTCCTCCTAATGGAACGTCGCATGTTGACATATATTCCATATATACTGACATATATATATATAATATATATATATATATATATATATATATATATATATATATATATATATATATATATATAAGGCCAAAAATCGTCGTACTAGAAAATGGTAGCGGCTCGTGAAATTGATTCAGTCCCGTTTTCTGTTTTGGATCCTCTGGTAGGTTAGGATAAAGGCACTTTAGAACGACAGTTTCTTGACGATGGAAAACCTTTGTGAAGACGGGCTGCATTATTTTCCAAACATTTCATTTTTTTATCTAGATACAATATGAGTTTACTAAATAGATCTCCCTTTCGATATAATAAGGTAAAAAAAACTGCTTTCCATATCAAATTTTAGATTGCCGCCAAAATTGTTTGGGGTGGAAAAATGTGGAAGACGTAGGAGGCAGAGGGAAGAGGCTCCATTGTTTACATCTGGCGTGGGGCGCCGGCGGAACGCGGCCGCCCACCCAACTTATCCCACAAATTTGGCCGCGTTCAACATTGGAAATCTTGGACAGCGGGGCCTGAGAGTCTTAGTGTTATTGTTGCAGCAAAACTCGGCTCTCCTGGGCCCAGCGCCGCTATACACACTACTCAACATAATAATAGATTTTTTTTAGAAAGGAAACTGATAAAATGGGGGGAAACTATTTTATTATCTACAATTGTTTTATTTAGATAATATGAATATTTCTTTTGCTTCAGGCTTTCTTGAAGGCTGCAAGTGGTTTAGAAACACGTACGGGGGCGACTTAGTAATGGTGAATTATTAAGCCTGATCATGAGTGGATTGAGGGAGCCGGTCGGCCGAGCGGACAGCACACTGGACTTGTGATCCTGTGGACTCTGAATATTGCGAGGAGGGCCGTGAGGTCCTGAAAATAAACATTGACCACACCACACACAGCCTGTCCAGGCTCCTCACAGCCCTCATAACTTCCTCACAGACACACCAGCCTGTGTAGATTTGTTGAAGGGGCGGATCACGGCTAATTGCATAACAAATTACTTAGCCAGTGAGACAGCCAAGTACTCCGTGTTTGTTGACATCAAAGGTGTTTGTGATAAGACACAAGGGAATGCCAAGCTTAAGGAGCTTGCACGCGCGGGGGTCAAGGGGAGACTCTTGAAATGGATTGAAGATTGTCTCACATGATGGTGTGTTCACTCACAGGATGAGTGACGCTGCCCAATACTGTCACTATGGCGGTGTGTTCACTCACAGGATGAGTGACGCTGCCCCAATACTGTCACTATGGCGGTGTGTTCACTCACAGGATGAGTGACGCTGCCCAATACTGTCACTATGGCGGTGTGTCCACTCACAGGATGAGTGACGCTGCCCCAATACTGTTACTATGGCGGTGTGTTCACTCACAGGATGAGTGACGCTGCCCCAGTACTGTCACTATGGCGGTGTGTCCACTCACAGGATGAGTGGCGCTGCCCAATACTGCCACTATGGCGATGTGTCCACTCACAGGATGAGTGACGCTGCCCAATACTGTCACTATGGCAGTGTGTCCACTCACAAGATGAGTGACGCTGCCCAATACTGTCACTATGGCAGTGTGTCCACTCACAGGATGAGTGACGCTGCCCAATACTGTTACTATGGCGATGTGTCCACTCACAGGATGAGTGACGCTGCCCAATACTGTCACTATGGCGATGTGTCCACTCACAGGATGAGTGACGCTGCCCAATACTGTTACTATGGCGGTGTGTCCACTCACAAGATGAGTGACGCTGCCCAATACTGTCACTATGGCAGTGTGTCCACTCACAGGATGAGTGGCGCTGCCCAATACTGTCACTATGGCGGTGTGTCCACTCACAGGATGAGTGACGCTGCCCAATACTGTTACTATGGCGGTGTGTCCACTCACAGATGAGTGACGCTGCCCAATACTGTCACTATGGCAGTGTGTCCACTCACAAGATGAGTGACGCTGCCCATACTGTCACTATGGCGGTGTGTCCACTCACAGGATGAGTGGCGCTGCCCAATACTGTCACTATGGCAGTGTGTCCACTCACAAGATGAGTGACGCTGCCCAATACTGTCACTATGGCGGTGTGTCCACTCACAGGATGAGTGGCGCTGCCCCAATACTGTCACTATGGCGGTGTGTCCACTCACAAGATGAGTGGCGCTGCCCAATACTGTCACTATGGCGGTGTGTCCACTCACAAGATGAGTGACGCTGTCCAATACTGTCACTATGGCGGTGTGTTCACTCACAAGATGAGTGACGCTGCCCAATACTGTTAATATGGCAGTGTGTCCACTCACAAGATGAGTGACGCTGCCCCAATACTGTCACTATGGCAGTGTGTCCACTCACAAGATGAGTGGCGCTGTCCCAATACTGTCAATATGGCGGTGTGTCGACTCACAAGATGAGTGACGCTGCCCAATACTGTCACTATGGCGGTGTGTCCACTCACAGGATGAGTGACGCTGCCCCAATACTGTCACTATGGCGGAATGTCCACTCACAGGATGAGTGACGCTGCCCCAATAAACTCGCCCTCCAAGGCTAATTTAAATTTACCAACACATACCACATACGACTTGCTCAAAACGTAAATTTTAAAATCCCGTTTTTACCGATCCAATTCGAGTCTATTTTCACTATTCCAGATCGTTTAAACTACTGCAAGTAATTCACATACAGCGCGCCTAACGTTAGATTAGATTAGAAGCGTATTTATCCCCGCAATTTAATGGCCGTTGCAACAACCACCTTGAGAAGCTGTCAAGATGAGGCTTGCAGCAAAGAATCCAGAACTCTTTCAACCAATCCTAATTCCCTTTATAAGGAGGGAAGAAGATTAATCACAGTAAAGCAGTCATCTCACAAACTATCGGAAACTCTAACAGATGATCCAAATCTCTCGACTATGGTCAACCATAAATTATTTGGATTTGTTATAATTATCTCATAACGATCGTTAATTTAAAAACAATGAAGGCCAGCTGCTCACGATCAACGTAAACCTCTTATAGTGAACTCAATGTACTCACAATCATAGTAAACCTCTCATAAAGAACTCAAAAGTACTCACAATCAAAGATGATTTATCAAAGATGATGGTTAACTCCTCATAAAGAACTCAAAGTACTCACAATGAAAGTAAACCTCTCATAGAGAACTCAAAGTACTCACAATCAAAGTAAACTTCTCATAAAGAACTCAAACCATTCATAATCAAATTTAAACCTCAAATAATGAACCCAGACACTTCACGTTCACGCTAAATGAGGAGTACAACAAGGTGGAATACAAAGAGGCAGGAAGAGGCAGGAAGAGGAAGAGGAAGAGAACCAGGAGAAGGAGGACCAGGAGGAGGAGGAGGCGGAGGTCATGCCAAAACTTTGGATATGACTCCTAAGGTCAGTTTAACTCTAATCCAGTTTTGCATAGTAAACGACCCAAGAAGTGTACTTGTGCCGGCGTGTGAGTAATACTGAAGCTGTGANTGGCCCACAAGACGTGACCTCGTTCGCTCTCCTCCCCCCCCCCCCACACTGACCCTCTCGAAAGTGTTTTTCCTCTTCTATTAATTGAGCGGGAGGTCGTTATCATGTTGAAAAAATTACGCGCGAAAAGGGTGGATTGGAGAGGCGGGGGGGGGGGGGGTTGTCGTCTCAGTGAGGTGTAAGGCATTAATTAATCTTTCCCCTGGGAATATTCCCGGCCAGGACACTCCCCTTGCATAGTGCTTACCTGTCTGTACTTCCGGGGCGTGAGCTCTAGCTCTTCATCCCCGCCTCCTCTCATACCTCTTGCGGTACACTTAACTATCCCATGTTGTGTCGAGTTTACAAGATTGTTCACTGAAAGATGGTGAATGGTTCCCTCCCTTAGGATTCTCTGCTTGAGCTTGCTGATGTGTCATGTCAAGCTGAGTGGACGATAGTTCTCCGGTGAGCTCTTCCTTAGGTACCTTTTTTTCACTACGGGCTCGCTCAAGTAGCCCGTGCTACTTGGAACCTCGTTCCAGGTAGCGAATCTTTAACAACAACAACATCTTCCTCAGGTGGAGGTGGCTTCCAACACTTCCTTCAGCGCATTCCACTCACGGGCCGCCCTGACGGGGTACCAGAATATCCTGACATTTCTTAGACTCATTTGCATTTTCAGCTTCCACCTGTGTCCTCTTCTCCTACTTCCTCTCTTTTCAAAACGGTTGTTCTTGTGCACCTTGTCATCTCCCCTTAGTATCTTGTATGTTGCGAACATATCCCGACTGTTTCCTCTCTAGTGTTGTGAGGTATAGTTCCCTTAACCTATCCTCATCGTTCATCCCTCTCAGCTCTGCCACGAATCTTGTTGTATACTTTTTGTACTTTTTTATTTGTAATGTTATGCTCCACAAGGAGTGGATTTGAGGCCGGTGCTGCGTATTCTAGTCTTGGTCTGACTAGAGTTGTGTTAATTGCCCTGGAAGAGTCCTATTTTAGGTGTGTGTAAGCAACATGCTAATATTTGCCAGCGTCCCATATGCTGCTGATGTTACCCTGTTTATGTGTGATGTGGGGGATAGTGTTGAATTATGTCCACTTCCAAATCCTTTTCTCTTTCCGACTCCTGTAGTTACCTTCCTCTCATGGTGTAGATACCTCCTGGTCTTCCTCCCGTTCCATCGGCATTACCTTACACTTGCTGGGATTGAATTATAGCATCCATGTGTTTGCCCCTCCTGGAGTTTGACAAGGTGCCCTCTGTACCCTCTACAGCCTTAGGTTTTTTTTCCCTTCCTCGTTAGTTTCTGTCGTCCGCAAACGTTGACATATAAGAGCTAATTTCCTCAGGTAGTTCAGTCATATAAGTTAGGAGCAGCAGGGGTTCCAGGACCAACCCCTGAGGAACTCCACTTCTTACCTTCCTCCAACTTGAAACCTCGTAAAACTCCCGCAAAACTGTCCGCTCGGCCGGGAGCCGGCTGAGCGGACAGCACGCTGGACACGTGATCCTGTGGTCCCGGGTTCGATCCCGGGCGCCGGAGAGAAACGATGGGCAGAGTTTCTTCCACCCTATACCTCTATTACCTAGCAGTAAATAGGTACCTGGGAGTTAGTCAGCTGTCACGGGCTGCTTCCTGGTGTGTGTGTGTGTGTGTGTGTGTGTGTGTGTGTGTGTGTGTGTGTGTGTGTGGGGGGGGGGGGGGGGGGAAGTAGTAGTAGAAACAGTTGATTGACATTTGAGAGGCGGGCCGAAAGAGCAGAGCTCAACCCCCGCAAGCACAACTAGGTGAGTACACACACACACACACACACACACACACACACACACACACACCACACACACACACACACACACACACCACACACACACACACACACACTGCCCCGCTGCATTACAAACAAAATACATGACAAATAATTACCAAAGTTTGGCAGTTGTAAATTACAGGTGATAGGGTGGGCAGAACTACCGGCCCACCATCATGTTCTTGTTGTTATTGAGAACATCAGTAGAGTCAATAACCTACACACTGGGTACTCCCAGGCACACGCCGTAAACCATTGAACCACGACATGCTAAAAGGTATGTAACCTGGGATTTAATTTGATTCCTGTAAGGGGGGGGGGGGGGGTTGCAAGGCATCCAGTTGAGACCACATCACAGTTTTGAGTCATTACAGACACACACACACACACAACACACACACACACACACACACACACACACACACACACACACACACACACACACACACCAGACTGTGTGTGGGTCTGGTGGGCAACTCTGATACTGTAGGACTTGGACGCTTCACGTCCCTTAGAAGAGTCAGTTGAATGCATTATATTTAGCATATAGTGGCCTAGTGGTTTCAGGCGTGTGTACCCAGTGTGCGGGTTCGACTCCTCCTCATGGCTCCTATTCATTTTCTCATTGATACATCACGTTAAAGTTATTTCTTTGTCCACTATTATTATCATTATTATAACCACTAGGACACGTCATGTACAGGTAATATAGCCTGGGATTCAAGTGCATCGTGCAGGGTTGGTGAGTCATGTTGTGATCCCACAGCAGGCGGCCACACGGCACCCGCAAGCACTCTGGCTGTGGTGGAGGACCTCCACTGCTTCTCCTCCACGCAGAGGTAACACGCCAGCCACGGCACAAGACACCGCCCCCCCCCCGCCTAGTCAACTCCTCCCCAAGTGTGGGTAAAAGCGCAAAAAGGTCCACGGAGACCCGGCACCTCTCGGCCGCCGCGGCGCTGGACACCGTCTCCCCGAAGTAGTCGGGTAACGTGTACAACCCTTCAACTTTGTTGTGGCCCCGGACGGTAAGTGTCCCGGCCGTCACAAGTGGCCCCGGACGGTAAGTGTCCCCGGCCGTCACAAGTGGCCCCGGACGGTAAGTGTCCCCGGCCGTCACAAGTGTCCCCGGCCGTCACAAGTGGCCCCGGCCGTCACAAGTGGCCCCGGACGGTAAGTGTCCCCGGCCGTCACAAGTGGCCCCGGACGGTAAGTGTCCCCGGCCGTCACAAGTGTCCCCGGCCGTCACAAGTGGCCCCGGCCGTCACAAGTGGCCCCGGACGGTAAGTGTCCCCGGCCGTCACAAGTGGCCCCGGACGGTAAGTGTCCCCGGCCGTCACAAGTGTCCCCGGCCGTCACAAGTGGCCCCGGCCGTCACAAGTGGCCCCGGACGGTAAGTGTCCCCGGCCGTCACAAGTGGCCCCGGACGGTAAGTGTCCCCGGCCGTCACAAGTGTCCCCGGCCGTCACAAGTGGCCCCGGCCGTCACAAGTGGCCCCGGACGGTAAGTGTCCCCGGCCGTCACAAGTGGCCCCGGACGGTAAGTGTCCCCGGCCGTCACAAGTGGCCCCGGACGGTAAGTGTCCCCGGCCGTCACAAGTGGCCCCGGACGGTAAATGTCCCCGGCCGTCACAAGTGGCCCCGGACGGTAAGTGTCCCCGGCCGTCACAAGTGGCCCCGGACGGTAAGTGTCCCCGGCCGTCACAAGTGGCCCCGGACGGTAAGTGTCCCCGGCCGTCACAAGTGGCCCCGGACGGTAAGTGGCCCGGCCGTCACAAGTGGCCCCGGACGGTAAGTGGCCCGGCCGTCACAAGTGGCCCCGGACGGTAAGTGTCCCCGGCCGTCACAAGTGGCCACACGTCATCAAGGTTCATCCGGGCGTCGCGACTTCCTGTAATGTCTCAAGACTTGTTATCTTGAGGTTATCATGAGATGATTTCGGGGCTTAGTGTCCCCGCGGCCCTGTCCTCGATCAGGCCTCCACCCCCAGCAAGCGGCCCATAGCAGCTATCTAACTTTTTTGTGCCAATTGACGTAAAATCGGCGGTGGTGGTGGTGGTGGTGATGATGGTGGTGACAGTGGTGGTGGTGACAGTGGTGGTGGTGGTGACAGTAGTGGTGGTGGTGGTGGTGACAGTGGTGGTGGTGACAGTGGTGGTGGTGGTGACAGTAGTGGTGGTGGTGGTGACAGTGGTGGTGGTGGTGACAGTGGTGGTGGTGGTGGTGACAGTAGTGGTGGTGACAGTGGTGGTGGCGGGTCTATCAGCCAAGCTGCTCAACTTCAGCGGTGTGTGTGGCAAGAGCAACATTAAGCAGGTTTATGTGAGCGTGTATAATGACACAAGAGGACCGCGGCTCCCACCACACTTGACAGTTACTGGACCCACCTAACGTGTGCTCCACCACCACTACACTCCCCATCAACTTACTTTGCTTTATGTATATTGCAACTCTGATCTACGGCTTAGTATACATATACATGCACCCCACACCCTCCGTTAGAGCTTCTTGCAGTCATGGCCTATGTATAGTCACATATTTATAAATATTATGATTATATACATATATTTCCTATAC
>WNGS01004496.1:0-23109 GCA_020271785.1 Procambarus virginalis
TATGAATATAATTAGTGTTGCCAGGAGCTTCATATACCTGCTGCTATCCTCACTGTCCCAGGTCGTTCTGCTAACTTTTCCCAACGTCAAGAAATGCCGTACTAAAGTGGCCTTATCCTAACTTAATAAAACATCAAGCATCACAAAGCGCTACCATTTTCTACTACGACATTTTTTGCCGTCGCATTTTCTAAGGGCATGAAGTGTCGTTATACAAAATGGCAGAGACTCGCGATTTTGACATTGTCCCGTTTTCGGGTCCTCTAGTAGGTTAAGATAAGGGCTCCTTAGCACAAGAGTTTGTTTACGTAGGGAAACCTTAGGAGGACAGGGTCTGTAAATATTGGGTTTCGGCTGACTTTGAAATATGTATCAATATGTAGAGATGGTACACAGCAAAGTTGACTTTTGTATTATTGAATTTGGACAAACCAGAAACCATACCATAAATATAAGACGTAACTGACCTTGCAATCCTCAGCCACATACGCTTAACTCGCGGCCCGTTCATGGAACAACGCCCTCCTCCTCATTCTCCAAAATGCATTGTGTCACTTAATAGTCGTGCACCTCCTTGTAGAACGTCACAATCTTCATGATGATCATATATCTTGCTCTCCTCGTGCTCTCCCAGTCGCTTCTCCCTCGATAGAATATTTCATGAATCCAAAAACCTTTGATGTCACTCGCCTTATGTCCTTGGTTCTCATATCGGCATCCAGTGTGATAGAGACTTTTTGAATACCCAGCAACACTTTGCTACATACACTTCCCTGCTTAGCACCCTCTTAATGTAGTTAGTTTAGTTCATTTATTATGCACCCCATACCCATCTTGTGGGCGGTAGTGGAAAGGGTTACAAAGGCAACATAATGGGCTCAGGGACTGAACCCCACAATTCATTTAGCTAAGCAAGTTACAATCTTGATGAGCTAGTTTGAAAATTCAGTTAGTCGTCACATCATAAATGGGTTCGAGATCGACCACAAGTACAGTTTCTAAATTAAGCAACTGACATATGTGGAGAGCTAGTGTCACAATTGATATATTGTCCTGCACACCGCCCCCCATCCAGTGGGCAGCGGCGGATAGGTTACAATCACTCAGTTACTACCTACAGTTAGCAAACTGCCCCTAGACACAATCCAATCCTTTCAGACACCCTCTCCTCTGGTCACGAACGCTTTGCTGATATAATAATATATATTAAATTTTTGTAACTAGCTTATCAAGACTGTAACTTGCTTAGCTAAATGAATTTCGGGGTTCAATCCCTAAGATGATTATGTGATTCTGAAACCCTTTCCAATAACAGCCCCAGGATGGGTATAGGGTGCATCATAATAAATGCACTAAACTAACTAGTCTTTCCCTGAACTCCATGCACTTTACCTTACTATGCTTGACTCCTCACTTCCAAAAGCTGACGACACTTTTCACGCACCTAAAAATTTAATATTTTCGTTAGTATACATAAAACCTGTATTTCAACCACAAACAATTAACTATATGTATGTAAATAACATGACATTCAAGAACAATGGAACCAAACACAGGAGAGGTGACAATTTAATAAGGATTAATTACAGAAAATATGTATAATATTTGTAATTTGTGTTGGACTGACGACTAACCAGAGAATGTCTCATTAAGACCACCTTAAGAGCCTCATATATTATACCTTTCATGGATGTAGCTGACAATCTCGACTAATTTTGCCCAAATGTATATATAAAATACCAAGAATAAGGCATTATTAAGTTCACACAGCATCACGTCTTAGGGTATTTTTGTTTTCTAAACAATTATAGCTTTAACAGTGGTTTATACTCACAAACAAAATTTCCACCTGCCTGGCAGCCTCATACACTTCAAATGGCTGCTTTGTTTATTTTATTCAATGGGAGACCGGACAATTATCAAATTAAATTTAATAAGATTAATAATAATATATAGATAATAAAATACAATGAAATTGTATAATATAAATATTTATAATACAAATTTTATAAATAAATTATGGTAAATAATATAAATTAAGTCAATGTTAAATACAGTTCAGACAGGGGACTGCAGGTGGCTTCGAAGACTGCATAGAGTGCAGCAAAGTCCATATCACTATGCCGCGGGGAGATATTAAGGTACGCCAACAGTCCAAGGAAAGAGGGTGTTAAGTGGAATTGAACTGCGGAACCACTTACGCTCAACAAGACGTATGAGAACTAACAATTATTATTAAAAAGGAGAGAAAAAATGCGTTCTCCCCTTCTTCTCTCGTGAAGAACCTCGGCTGGGACACGTCTTCTGGAGCCTCGACAGCTGGACCTTTGCAGCTGCGGGAAACTTCGGCCAGGACATCCGGAACTGGGCTTGGCCCCCAGGGGGCATGCTCAGCTGAAACACCACCAGCTGTGCCAACAGCTGCTGGATCGTCGGCTGGGACCCCAGCAGCTGTGCTTGAATATAAAGAATGACAAAATGTAAAGAGCAGCAAACGCATAAAATTAAAGAGGGTTACTGTGCGTGACCACCAGCTGTGCCCTCAGCTGCTGGATCATCGGCTGGGACCTCATCAGCCGGGACAACGGCAGCTGTGCCTGGCCCCCAGGAGCGTGCTCAGCTGGAACACCACCAGCTGTGCCATCAGCTGCTGGATCATCGGCTGGGACCTCATCAGCCGGGACAACGGCAGCTGTGCCTGGCCCCCCAGGGGCGTGCTCAGCTGGAACACCACCAGCTGTGCCATCAGCTGCTGGATCATCGGCTGGGACCTCATCAGCCGGGACAACGGCAGCTGTGCCTGGCCCCCCAGGGGCGTGCTCAGCTGGAACACCACCAGCTGTGCCATCAGCTGCTGGATCATCGGCTGGGACCTCATCAGCCGGGACAACGGCAGCTGTGCCTGGCCCCAAGGGTAAGTACTAAGGAACGCCAACAGGCCAAAGCAAGAGGGTGTTAAGTGGCAAACCCCCCTGGAGTTTTCAAAATATCTAAAAACATCCCAAATTCGATACCTGAGCCATATTTTGGAGTCAAATTCTGGCTCTCTGCAGACCTGTGAGTGTTGTTTAGACCTGCGGGTGCTTGTTTAGACCTGTGGGTGCTTGTTCAGACCTGTGGGTGCTTGTTCAGACGTGTGGGAGCTTGTTCAGACGTGTGGGAGCTTGTTTAGACCTGTGGGTGCTTCGTCAGACCTCCCAAGCACCCACAGGTCTAAGCACGCGCCCACAGGTCTACACAAGCGCCCACTGGTCTAAGCGAGCGCCCACAGGTCTAAGCGAGCGCCCACAGGTCTAAGCGAGCGCCCACAGGTGCGAGCAAGCGCCCACAGGTGCGAGCAAGCGCCCACAGGTGCGAGCAAGCGCCCACAGGTGCGAGCAAGCGCCCACAGGTGCGAGCAAGCGCCCACAGGTGCGAGCAAGCGCCCACAGGTGCGAGCAAGCGCCCACAGGTGCGAGCAAGCGCCCACAGGTGCGAGCAAGCGCCCACAGGTGCGAGCAAGCGCCCACAGGTGCGAGCAAGCGCCCACAGGTGCGAGCAAGCGCCCACAGGTGCGAGCAAGCGCCCACAGGTGCGAGCAAGCGCCCACAGGTGCGAGCAAGCGCCCACAGGTGCGAGCAAGCGCCCACAGGTGCGAGCAAGCGCCCACAGGTGCGAGCAAGCGCCCACAGGTGCGAGCAAGCGCCCACAGGTGCGAGCAACCGCCCACAGGTGCGAGCAACCGCCCACAGGTGCGAGCAACCGCCCACAGGTGCGAGCAACCGCCCACAGGTGCGAGCAACCGCCCACAGGTGCGAGCAACCGCCCACAGGTGCGAGCAACCGCCCACAGGTTCGAGCAACCGCCCACAGGTGCGAGCAACCGCCCACAGGTGTGAGCGAGCACCCACAGGTGTGAGCGAGCACCCACAGGTGTGACCAAGCACCCACAGGGCTGACCAACTCCCTCAGGTCTAAACGAGCACCCAAACGTGTGAGCGAGCACCCAACGTGTGAGCGAGCACCCACAGCTCTGACCGAGCACCCACAGCTCTGACCGAGCACCCACAGCTCTGACCGAGCACCCACAGGGCTGACCGAGCACCCACAGGGCTGACCGAGCACCCACAGGGCTGACCGAGCACCCACAGGTCTGACCGAGCACCCACAGGTGTGAGCGAGCACCCACAGGTGTGAGCGAGCACCCACAGGTGTGAGCGAGCACCCACAGGTGTGAGCGAGCACCCACAGGTGTGAGCGAGCACCCACAGGTGTGAGCGAGCACCCACAGGTGTGAGCGAGCACCCACAGGGTGAGCGAGCACCCACAGGTGTGAGCGAGCACCCACAGGTGTGAGCGAGCACCCACAGGTGTGAGCGAGCACCCACAGGTGTGAGCGAGCACCCACAGGTGTGAGCGAGCACCCACAGGTGTGAGCGAGCACCCACAGGTGTGAGCGAGCACCCACAGGTGTGAGCGAGCACCCACAGGTGTGAGCGAGCACCCACAGGTGTGAGCGAGCACCCACAGGTGTGAGCGAGCACCCACAGGTCTGACCGAGCACCCACAGGTGTGAGCGAGCACCCACAGGTCTGACCGAGCACCCACAGGTCTGACCGAGCACCCACAGGTCTGACCGAGCACCCACAGGTCTGACCGAGCACCCACAGGTCTGACCGAGCACCCACAGGTCTGACCGAGCACCCACAGGTCTGACCGAGCACCCACAGGTCTGACCGAGCACCCACAGGTCTGACCGAGCACCCACAGGTCTGACCGAGCACCCACAGGTCTGACCGAGCACCCACAGGTCTGACCGAGCACCCACAGGTCTGACCGAGCACCCACAGGGCTGACCGAGCACCCACAGGGCTGACCGAGCACCCACAGGGCTGACCGAGCACCCACAGGCTGACCGAGCACCCACAGGGCTGACCGAGCACCCACAGGCTGACCGAGCACCCACAGGGCTGACCGAGCACCCACAGGGCTGACCGAGCACCCACAGGTCTGACCGAGCACCCACAGGTCTAAACGAGCACCCACAGGTGTGAGCGAGCACCCACAGGTGCGAGCGAGCACCCACAGGTGCGAGCGAGCACCCACAGGTCTGACCAAGCACCCACAGGTCCGACCAAGCACCCACAGGTCCGACCAAGCACCCACAGGTCCGACCAAGCACCCACAGGTCCGACCAAGCACCCACAGGTCCGACCAAGCACCCACAGGTCCGACCAAGCACCCACAGGTCCGACCAAGCACCCACAGGTCCGACCAAGCACCCACAGGTCCGACCAAGCACCCACAGGTCCGACCAAGCACCCACAGGTCCGACCAAGCACCCACAGGTCCGACCAAGCACCCACAGGTCCGACCAAGCACCCACAGGTCCGACCAAGCACCCACAGGTCCGACCAAGCACCCACAGGTCCGACCAAGCACCCACAGGTCCGAACAAGCACCCACAGGTCCGAACAAGCACCCACAGGTCCGAACAAGCACCCACATCCCAAATCTGATACGTGACCCATGTTTTGTAGCCAAATTCTGGCTCTCTGCCCGTATTCGCAGTTTGAAATTCAGAGATTTTCTACCAAAAATATGGCAATTATTAGAAATCCTACTAGAAATCACCTAGATATCCTATTAGAAATCCTACTAGGAGTCCTACTACAAATCCTACTAGGAACCCCTAGAAATCCTACTAGAAATCACCTAATCCTAATACAAATCTAGTAGCGGGTGTTGATGCTCCCTGTGCCCAGATATTGTGTGGGTTCCCATTCATTTATGACGATTTCCGGATGTGTTGGCGCGTCCTTGTGCGCTTATTAATCCTGCTATTGCGAGTCTTTGGGAGGGGTATTGCGTCCGGCTTCCGAAGGCAGACTTTCCGGAGAAATATGAATGTACATCTGGACTACAGGGCTAGGTAGGTAATTATCAATAGAAGGCACCAAACCTGGGAAGGCTATGTAGCACCATCAAATGTGCGGGATAATCAGAGGGCGCTAAATATCACCAAGGATGCCAATACGAGAACAAAAACTCTTAAGGCGAACGATATCAAAAGTATCCGAGTCACCAAGAATTCTATCGAGGGACAAGCGACCGCGGGGGACAGTCGAAAAACAAACACACGCTCGTCCTGGAAGTCAGGACATTCAACAAGGATATGTACGACCGTAAGAGGGACAATGCAATTTGGACAATAAGGAGCAGGGCGGCGCTCCATTAAGTGACCGAGTTAAACGAGTATGGCCAAGACGTAATCTAGCCAGAGCCGTTTCCCACCGTCAGTTACGGTGGCAGGAGGAAGGCCACTGGGACACACTTTTGAGAGTACGCAGTTTGTTACAAGAACAGAAGACCAACAACGCTGCCAACGGGCAAGGATGGAGGCATGAGTAACTGGGTAAAAGTCGGAATAAGGAACACCCTTATGGGAGATGGGACAAGTGCGGATAGCGTCCTTAGTGGCAGTACCCGCACGCTCATTTAAAGAGACACCAACATGGCTGGGAACCCAGCAAAATGCAACCGACTTAAATTTACTGGAGATAAGAAACAGCCAATGTTGAATCTCGATGACCACAGGGTGGACTGGGTTAAAGGACCCCAAAGCCATGAGGGCACTACGAGAGTCAACTACTACCACGAAGGAGGACTGCCCCCGGGAAAGCAGGAGACGAAGAGCATAGAGAATAGCATAGAGTTCTGCTGTGAAGATGCTATCCTCCGGAGGGAGGCGACAAGTATGGTTCGGAAAAACAACACAGTACCCCGCACACTTACACCCATCGGTGAAGATGGAAACTGAAAGGCACTGTTAACAAAAGTGCTCAAGGGAAAAGCCACTTCAAGACCCTTCGAGAAGTCAAACATTTAGTGATGCACATCACACAATTACAACATTTGCGAATGGGGACCCAACCACAGGGCCAAGGACGGAACACGACGAAAAACATCGCTAAGACGAACCGAATCATTCTTGTAAGCGACAAACGGACACAAACAGCAACGTGGTCAAGAGGAACAGGAAGGGTTACAGTCAAAGCGCTAGAAAGGATGCTGCAACCACCCCGGAGAGACAGCCAGTGTCAGCGTACTGTTCCGATGTAAAGGCTGGAAACGGTTCGGACACTAAGGTGGCAAGGACGAGCAGAGGCAACACGCGAGCGTAGGATACACCGGCGAAAGGGGGCCACACGACGATCTCCCCCCCCCCCCAACATGGGGTCGCCCCAATGCAGAACGAAACGGCGAAGGGAGTACCTGCATCCTGAGAAATACCAACAACGACACACATACCGTAACTGGCGGGGGTTAAAACTAATAGAGGCATCTTCCTATTCAAGGTGTGTATGGAGGGAAAAATCGTCAGGAGTAGAGTCCAGATGCTGCAAAAGAAAGTATTTACACCATGTAGCGGGTCAAAACAAGGCGTTGTAAGGATTAGTATAAGAAGCGATCCTGCGAGTGGTGGCGGGGACAGCATTCAGAACCCACATAGTGAGGGGGCCAAAACGTACACTGGTCACAAGACACGGAGCCGTGTCAGGGGCCGCGCTGGTCACCACTCTGCTGGGAAGTCGACCCTACCTGAGGGGAGCAGCAGCAAGGTCGGGATCCAATGCAGCGGGGGGGGGGGGGGGGGGCTACAGAGCCTGCTCTTGCAACAGTCCCACTCAGGGGACTGCATGGGGGACCAACAAGCCTGAGAAGGTACAAAAACCAGGGAAGACTCCACGAATGTGCCCCCACCAGAGCAACAATTCTTAGATGTCCTGCCTGTAAGACATGTTGCATCTTAAGTATACACCACCTTAACCTTCAGTCCGAGATCGGGTTGTCACGAAACTTGCACTGACAATAAAACAGTCCCCTCGCTCGAGAGGTTCGGTACTACAGTTCTACGGGTGCAAGACCGCCTCCCAAACACCCGGACGTAAAAGGACAGGGGACGCCTCACACTCCGGGAGCCACACACGGAGGGGTTAATAACCATCAAACGACACTGCACAAAACTTCATTTACAACCACACAACAGTGTCATACCTTATATGCAACTCAATCTTCAACACCTGCATGTCGGTCCCCTTGCCGCACCTACACGCTATAGTATCCTCCTCTGACCACCTTAAACATACTGAAGCATCTCACCTGCGGAAGTACATTATATTAAACATTCTGAACATACACAATAAACATGCCTTATCAACATTCGTATCTCAAATACACACTGTTCCAACACCTGCAGACATTTGGGGGGGGGGGTTTAAGTCATCAGTGGTTGTCAAGTGTTTTAAATGGTATAAAGGCGATAATATATTGACTAAGTTCTTCTACCACCTCAGGGTGCTAAGTGACAGATCAAAAACTAGTGACAGGCTCTAAGTATACCTTTTGATTTTTATTTAAATTACCAGTTTCAGAGTAGCTTGCATCAGAAATAGCTTTAAATTAAAGCTTTCAAGTTAGTGTCTATGGTATGGTATAGTGGTAAATAATTTATGTATTACCTTACAGGTATTAGTTAACATGACTGACTGGAAACTGCCCTAGGGCGTCTGACAGAACGAGCGTTAACTGCGTAAAGACTAGTGAAGATTATTACATGGAAGAGTTCGCGTCCCATGCGTCGTCTGGTGCGGTAGCAGAAGTGTACGTTCCCGGCTGTACTACATACTATAAAGATGCCCGTGTTAATGTTGTGGAAGCTTGAATGTGACGGCAAGCTAGTTGTGAATGAAATAATCTTCACGCTGTTAAGGAGTTAGAGTTGAAATGTTAGGAAGTTTTGCCGAAATTGTAACCTATAAAAACTAACACGTATCAGCTGTAATCGTTAATTATCAACTGTAACCGTTAATTGTAAACAAATACATGTTCAGTCAGATACTGGCATCTTGCACAGAAGTGGGTGCAATGGCACGAAGTAGGAAGTAATAGCGTATGCTTAGTAACAAGGGAAAAGAATGTGAAATATAATAGAGCGCGCACGTAGTGTGAAAGCCTCATAATGGCAAGATATTAAGTGTACCGGGCCCGAACAGTCTATTAGAAGAGTATTAGAAGCTGCGGCCACTAGAGCTGTAGCTAAGCCTAGCCTATGGTGGACAGGTGTTTAGTAAAGTTAAAATAACAGATAAAACCAGAAGATTGGAATCTATGGCCAAAGTGTCAGGTTAATAACCCCGTAGGGTTGACAATCACCTAGCAAGGGGACCTGGAAGCTACTTTGAGTGTGGAGGAGTGAATGTTTGATCACATGTTACTACAGCCGTATCAGAACCAGATAGCGAGTTTAGTTTGTAAATTGAAAACCGTTTGCATAATACGAACTGCCTTAGACCAGTTCGATTAGTTGATTAAGAAGAAACTAATTAAACAATTAAAATCCAGTTTGATAAGAGGATGGTGCTTCCGGAAATTGTTTAAGACTTAAAAGGTAGCTCGATAGAGCTTTGACCGCCCGAGTGGTATACGGTTAGTGTCATAGTTAGCGTGTGGTGTTTTAAGTTTGGTAGTGCCGTTCTCCCCCCCCTCCACCAAAACTAACTTCAAGACAGAGCTCAGATTAAATAGGTTTGACCCATATGACAGATGGGGGAACGTTTGACAATACGTGGGCTTGCTGACCTTGAGGAACGTAGACGTAAATATAGCTGAGGGTAGCTTGAGGTAAAAAAGTTTCAGGTTACTGACAACATTGATTACTGGCAGTAATCATAAAATGTTATTTATAACGAATAAAGTGTAAATAAGCACGACCTTGGTCCTATCACTAACAGCTCGTAAAATCTGTAACACGAAATGTTAATGTTTCCGGTCTACGTGCTGCACATAGTTCCACTAGATGTGACCATATTCTGAATACCTGTGTTAGGAGGCAGAGGATGACGATACGTATTTTGTAGGGAGGAAGCAATAGCCTAAGCTACTCTATCCCTTTGAGATGTATTTTAACTTCATACACATTTGTGGGGACATGGTGATATTGGTGTAGGGAGCAGGAGAGGGCTCGCTCTGCTAGTACTGTAGGTGGAGGTAACAGGGAAGACGTTCTGGATCGTCATGGGTAAAGCCTTACACATGTGCATTTCTTAAATTAGGGGTGAGCTTCAGCTATTGGTCCACGGGCTGTTATCAGTCTAGGAGCAAGTATACGGCGTGGACTTGATTGTGTAGGGTTAATAGAGAAATTGTACTGGGAGAAGGCAGCTATCTTTTCCGTGTAAGACATTAACCGGCAATCTGTCGTCATACACACACACAAAGTTCTGCTGGTAGGTAATTAATGTTGGCTAGCGTGAGGTGTACTAGGTACGAGTACACCCCAAGAACTGTAACTGTTCTCGTGTAGTGTGGAAGTGTCTACACACACGTTTCAGGGCTGTGCTTTGGTGTATTGTAGGAAAAAATGAAGTGTATAAGAGCTGCAACACGTGTTTTGGTTTTACTCGTATAATGTTTTAGGAATTGGTAATAAGGGAAAGAAAAAGTACCTGCGGGCTCACCATAGCCCGTGCTACTTGGAGCTGTTTGTTCCAAGTAGCGAATCTTTAACAACAACGGTAAAGAGAATGTAATAAGATGTTAAATGATACAATAATACTGAATGTGTTGGCTATAAGAGAAATGTGTAATGAGTTTTGACAAATTATTGTAAGGTTGGCAACATTTCATGTTTATGGTTAACAGGATGGATATTATGTAATGTGTTCCATGAAGGGCAGCGTGTGGCGAGATGTGGGACGGCCGGAACAGAGTTGAATATTATATATGGAGAAGCGGGCATTGGTGGAGACGAACGCGACTCTCCATAGTAGTAATGGAGTGTGTGCACTGCAGGACAATGTTATGTAAAAGGCGAGTCTGGTATCCTCATTTGCACACTTCACGTAAACAATTCTTTGGAAAGTTAAGTAAAGTTCGTAACGCATTACCATATAGTACTATCAGTTTGAGCATTACCCAGCCTTACTAGTGGAAAATGTAAATTTAATATCTGTACTAGGCTACGCATTGGTGTTGCTCAGGAAGCATCCTCCGTCCCCATGAATTACACAGCCTCGTGTGAGTCATTTTGAAATAGGAGAAAAAAATGGTTAAAAAATATATTCAAATGAAGCGAATGGTAAAGAACAAAGGTGAATTTAGAAAGGAATGTCAGAAAATAAATAGAAATGTATGACAAATTTATCAATGCAATCGTAAACCTTGAAAATGAATTAACATTTTGAAGTGCATGTGTTTACATGCAACAGATGTCGCGTTAAAAACAAAGGACGTTTTGACCTCTCATAGATGTCACATGTACATAAAAACACCTTGTATGGGAAAGGAACGTTGTCAAAAAATTAAAGAAATAGGTGAATAACTTTGAGAACAGCGACTTAGTAGAAAGGAAAATTGACAGCCTATTGTATACTTAGAAATCTACAAGAGAACATAATGTGTGGACGCATGGTTGTGTGTGGATATTTGAATGTTACACGGTATTCCTCTATAGACGCTGGAATACATGTGAAGAACCTCTCACAATCATTGCTCCCGACTAGATNTAGGAGCTGCCTCGTATGGACCATAGGAGCTGCCTCGTATGGCCAATAGGAGCTGCCTCGTATACCAATAGGAGCTGCCTCCAATGGGCCAATAGGAGCTGCCTCGTATGGGCCAATAGGAGCTGCCTCGTATGGGTCAATAGGAGCTGGCTCGTATGGGTCAATAGGAGCTGCCTCGTATGGGCCAATAGGAGCTGCCTCGTATGGACCAATAGGAGCTGCCTCGTATGGACCAATAGGAGCTGCCTCGTATGGACCAATAGCCCTTCTGTTGCTACCTTCATTGTTACGTTATTAATGAATATTATAACATTAGCATATTCACAAATAAAAATCATAAACCACCAACACTTGTAATGTCTTCCAGACTCAATATCACAGTGAACAATAACATAGCAAGGCCTGAAATATATAAAGTTAAGTGCTCAAGTTCTGTTGGGAATAATGTATTTGCATATCGTCATCAGTGGTGTTGCACATACATCAGGGTCATTCCATCCAGCGGTCGACCCCCAAAGACGTATTCATCAATTTTAACATGGCGTTCATTCATAATAGGAGTCATCTTAACTATAAATAATGTTATATATTACTATACTGTGCATATTTAGCCATTGATTATGTTCGGTTGACGATTATTTGCAATCAACCTGTCCTTAGATCAAGTCCATTCCATCCAGCGGTCGACCCCAAAGACGCGATCATCAATTTTAACATGCTGTTCATTCCTAATAGGAATGTTGTCAAATGCAAAGAAATAATGTTATATTTTAGCATTTTGTGCATATTTAGGCACTGGTTCTGTTCACGTGGTTGAAGCATTTTAGCGTTGGTGTTCGAACAATAGTAGTCGGGAAGTGTTCGAAAATCATCAGTTGTGAGTCGAGCAGCCCGTCCTGCAAACAAAGACCCGCAACATTGTTCCATGCACCCGCCAAACCTCAGCTGTTTATGAATGATAAACGGTTTACACACGATTGGCAACCAATAGTCCACTACGGGCTCACCATAGCCCGTGCTACCTAGAACGTTTTGTTCCAGGTAGCGAATCTTAAACAACAACGATTGACAACCGATTTGGTTCGAACACTTCCGAACAAATGCTTCACTGCCGAATTTTGTTCGAAGCACAACGCTGTAAATATTAAATTAAAAATCTTTATATTAATAATTGCTATTTGAGAAAATTTCCAATTTGAATGAACAGCAAGAAAAAATGTTTGAATGTGTCTGTGGGGTCGACCGCTGGATGGAATGGATTTGAGTCGAATGTAAACCATTGTTTTTCATACAAATGTGCGTTATATTGAATGAACATTTGGCTTTCATTTATAAGGACGGGCAGCGTAATATAGTGAAGAAATAGTCAGAAATTCCGTAAAGGGTGTTGTCCATAATATAGCGGATGGTTAGTAACGTCACTACAATAGTTTACCACGCAGCAGGGATACTTTTAGGCCTATGACCAAAGTGAACTCTATGACCAATAGTCTATGACCAAAGTAAACTCAAGTGTCTTGACACCGAGAAGCGGATAATATACCTTTTCATGTATAATAAATCAGTTTCAATAAATAATTATCATGAATTACTGGGGTATCCAATTAGGTGGAGGCGACCAATGAAAATACAGGTAGCGAGAATGTTGAGGTCATCTGAAAATGGGAAACGGGATTGGCTGTTGAGTCCCCCCCCCCCCCGCACCCCCCGTTGCTCGTTGAGGATTGGTTGTTGAGTCGACGTGCTCAGAGAGGAGGAACGGAACGTTATTTTGCCCCTAAAATTACGTGAGGTATGGTGTACAGGTGTAGTGTTAAGGCGTCTTGTTTCTCTGGTTTTGACCCCGTGGTGGACCTTTGGGGGGGTCACCAGGCGTGACAGACACCCTGTTACAGTCACTTTGTACACCAACACGCTATAACTAGAGGCAAAAAAAATTAAGTATATATCATCTTTGGTGGTATAAACGCTTATTTTAGTACCGACCCATAATCAGTACTAAAATATATTTATAAATCTTCACTACGTACTGTATTGATAACATTGTACTAATTATTGTTTTTGTTTTCCAGAACTAATCAGGTCTACTACTGGAGGTGTGGTTCCAGTCTGGACTGCTGAGCCGAGGCTGGTGGCCCGACAGATGGGCTAGTCGGGTGACCAACGGTGACTTATCCGTCACAAGGTACGTAAAAGTTTTAAGTTGGCGCAAACTATTAATAATTTACTAGCCTAGCATTATAAAGTAAGGCGTTAAGTCATCAGTGGTTGTCAAGTGTTTTAAATGGTATAAAGGCGATAATATATTGACTAAGTTCTTCTACCACCTCAGGGTGCTAAGTGACAGATCAAAAACTAGTGACAGGCTCTAAGTATACCTTTTGATTTTTATTTAAATTACCAGTTTCAGAGTAGCTTGCATCAGAAATAGCTTTAAATTAAAGCTTTCAAGTTAGTGTCTATGGTATGGTATAGTGGTAAATAATTTATGTATTACCTTACAGGTATTAGTTAACATGACTGACTGGAAACTGCCCTAGGGCGTCTGACAGAACGAGCGTTAACTGCGTAAAGACTAGTGAAGATTATTACATGGAAGAGTTCGCGTCCCATGCGTCGTCTGGTGCGGTAGCAGAAGTGTACGTTCCCGGCTGTACTACATACTATAAAGATGCCCGTGTTAATGTTGTGGAAGCTTGAATGTGACGGCAAGCTAGTTGTGAATGAAATAATCTTCACGCTGTTAAGGAGTTAGAGTTGAAATGTTAGGAAGTTTTGCCGAAATTGTAACCTATAAAAACTAACACGTATCAGCTGTAATCGTTAATTATCAACTGTAACCGTTAATTGTAAACAAATACATGTTCAGTCAGATACTGGCATCTTGCACAGAAGTGGGTGCAATGGCACGAAGTAGGAAGTAATAGCGTATGGTAGTAACAAGGGAAAAGAATGTGAAATATAATAGAGCGCGCACGTAGTGTGAAAGCCTCATAATGGCAAGATATTAAGTGTACCGGGCCCGAACAGTCTATTAGAAGAGTATTAGAAGCTGCGGCCACTAGAGCTGTAGCTAAGCCCATTTAAGATAGCCTATGGTGGACAGGTGTTTAGTAAAGTTAAAATAACAGATAAAACCAGAAGATTGGAATCTATGGCCAAAGTGTCAGGTTAATAACCCCGTAGGGTTGACAATCACCTAGCAAGGGGACCTGGAAGCTACTTTGAGTGTGGAGGAGTGAATGTTTGATCACATGTTACTACAGCCGTATCAGAACCAGATAGCGAGTTTAGTTTGTAAATTGAAAACCGTTTGCATAATACGAACTGCCTTAGACCAGTTCGATTAGTTGATTAAGAAGAAACTAATTAAACAATTAAAATCCAGTTTGATAAGAGGATGGTGCTTCCGGAAATTGTTTAAGACTTAAAAGGTAGCTCGATAGAGCTTTGACCGCCCGAGTGGTATACGGTTAGTGTCATAGTTAGCGTGTGGTGTTTTAAGTTTGGTAGTGCCGTTCTCCCCCCCCCCCCTCCACCAAAACTCTAACTTCAAGACAGAGCTCAGATTAAATAGGTTTGACCCATATGACAGATGGGGGAACGTTTGACAATACGTGGGCTTGCTGACCTTGAGGAACGTAGACGTAAATATAGCTGAGGGTAGCTTGAGGTAAAAAAGTTTCAGGTTACTGACAACATTGATTACTGGCAGTAATCATAAAATGTTATTTATAACGAATAAAGTGTAAATAAGCACGACCTTGGTCCTATCACTAACAGCTCGTAAAATCTGTAACAAGAAATGTTAATGTTTCCGGTCTACGTGCTGCACATAGTTCCACTAGATGTGACCGTATTCTGAATACCTGTGTTAGGAGGCAGAGGATGACGATACGTATTTTGTAGGGAGGAAGCAATAGCCTAAGCTACTCTATCCCTTTGAGATGTATTTTAACTTGATACACATTTGTGGGGACATGGTGATATTGGTGTAGGGAGCAGGAGAGGGCTCGCTCTGCTAGTACTGTAGGTGGAGGTAACAGGGAAGACGTTCTGGATCGTCATGGGTAAAGCCTTACACATGTGCATTTCTTAAATTAGGGGTGAGCTTCAGCTATTGGTCCACGGGCTGTTATCAGTCTAGGAGCAAGTATACGGCGTGGACTTGATTGTGTAGGGTTAATAGAGAAATTGTACTGGGAGAAGGCAGCTATCTTTTCCGTGTAAGACATTAACCGGCAATCTGTCGTCATACACACACACACAAGTTCTGCTGGTAGGTAATTAATGTTGGCTAGCGTGAGGTGTACTAGGTACGAGTACACCCCAAGAACTGTAACTGTTCTCGTGTAGTGTGGAAGTGTCTACACACACGTTTCAGGGCTGTGCTTTGGTGTATTGTAGGAAAAAATGAAGTGTATAAGAGCTGCAACACGTGTTTTGGTTTTACTCGTATAATGTTTTAGGAATTGGTAATAAGGGAAAGAAAAAGTACCTGCGGGCTCACCATAGCCCGTGCTACTTGGAGCTGTTTGTTCCAAGTAGCGAATCTTTAACAACAACGGTAAAGAGAATGTAATAAGATGTTAAATGATACAATAATACTGAATGTGTTGGCTATAAGAGAAATGTGTAATGAGTTTTGACAAATTATTGTAAGGTTGGCAACATTTCATGTTTATGGTTAACAGGATGGATATTATGTAATGCCTTCCATGAAGGGCAGAGTGTGGCGAGATGTGGGACGGCCGGAACAGTTGAATATTATATATGGAGAAGCGGGCATTGGTGGAGACGAACGCGACTCTCCATAGTAGTAATGGAGTGTGTGCACTGCAGGACAATGTTATGTAAAAGGCGAGTCTGGTATCCTCATTTGCACACTTCACGTAAACAATTCTTTGGAAAGTTAAGTAAAGTTCGTAACGCATTACCATATAGTACTATCAGTTTGAGCATTACCCAGCCTTACTAGTGGAAAATGTAAATTTAATATCTGTACTAGGCTACGCATTGGTGTTGCTCAGGAAGCATCCTCCGTCCCCATGAATTACACAGCCTCGTGTGAGTCATTTTGAAATAGGAGAAAAAAATGGTTAAAAAATATATTCAAATGAAGCGAATGGTAAAGAACAAAGGTGAATTTAGAAAGGAATGTCAGAAAATAAATAGAAATGTATGACAAATTTATCAATGCAATCGTAAACCTTGAAAATGAATTAACATTTTGAAGTGCATGTGTTTACATGCAACAGATGTCGCGTTAAAAACAAAGGACGTTTTGACCTCTCATAGATGTCACATGTACATAAAAACACCTTGTATGGGAAAGGAACGTTGTCAAAAAATTAAAGAAATAGGTGAATAACTTTGAGAACAGCGACTTAGTAGAAAGGAAAATTGACAGCCTATTGTATTACTTAGAAATCTACAAGAGAACATAATGTGTGGACGCATGGTTGTGTGTGGATATTTGAATGTTACACGGTATTCCTCTATAGACGCTGGAATACATGTGAAGAACCTCTCACAATCATTGCTCCCCGACTAGATAGATTAGGTGGCAACAGGTACACATGGTGTTACCAAAGAAGCCGGGGAACGTGGTTTAAAAATAAATATTGACCGATTTGTAAATATCTGTTCACCATTTCCTGTGTTAAACCCCCCCCCCCCAAATGTCTGCAGGTGTTGGAACAGTGTGTATTTGAGATACGAATGTTGATAAGGCATGTTTATTGTGTATGTTCAGAATGTTTAATATAATGTACTTCCGCAGGTGAGATGCTTCAGTATGTTTAAGGTGGTCAGAGGAGGATACTATAGCGTGTAGGTGCGGCAAGGGGACCGACATGCAGGTGTTGAAGATTGAGTTGCATATAAGGTATGACACTGTTGTGTGGTTGTAAATGAAGTTTTGTGCAGTGTCGTTTGATGGTTATTAACCCCTCCGTGTGTGGCTCCCGGAGTGTGAGGCGTCCCCTGTCCTTTTACGTCCGGGTGTTTGGGAGGCGGTCTTGCACCCGTAGAACTGTAGTACCGAACCTCTCGAGCGAGGGGACTGTTTTATTGTCAGTGCAAGTTTCGTGACAACCCGATCTCGGACTGAAGGTTAAGGTGGTGTATACTTAAGATGCAACATGTCTTACAGGCAGGACATCTAAGAATTGTTGCTCTGGTGGGGGCACATTCGTGGAGTCTTGGTGTACCTTCTCAGGCTTGTTGGTCCCCCATGCAGTCCCCTGAGTGGGACTGTTGCAAGAGCAGGCTCTGTAGCCCCCCCCCCCCCCCCCGCTGCATTGGATCCCGACCTTGCTGCTCCCCTCAGGTAGGGTCGACTTCCCAGCAGAGTGGTGACCAGCGCGGCCCCTGACACGGCTCCGTGTCTTGTGACCAGTGTACGTTTTGGCCCCCTCACTATGTGGGTTCTGAATGCTGTCCCCGCCACCACTCGCAGGATCGCTTCTTATACTAATCCTTACAACGCCTTGTTTTGACCCGCTACATGGTGTAAATACTTTCTTTTGCAGCATCTGGACTCTACTCCTGACGATTTTTCCCTCCATACACACCTTGAATAGGTAGATGCCTCTATTAGTTTTAACCCCCGCCAGTTACGGTATGTGTGTCGTTGTTGGTATTTCTCAGGATGCAGGTACTCCCTTCGCCGTTTCGTTCTGCATTGGGGGCGACCCCATGTTGGGGGGGGGGAGATCGTCGTGTGGCCCCCTTTCGCCGGTGTATCCTACGCTCGCGTGTTGCCTCTGCTCGTCCTTGCCACCTTAGTGTCCGAACCGTTTCCAGCCTTTACATCGGAACAGTACGCTGACACTGGCTGTCTCTCCGGGGTGGTTGCAGCATCCTTTCTAGCGCTTTGACTGTAACCCTTCCTGTTCCTCTTGACCACGTTGCTGTTTGTGTCCGTTTGTCGCTTACAAGAATGATTCGGTTCGTCTTAGCGATGTTTTTCGTCGTGTTCCGTCCTTGGCCCTGTGGTTGGGTCCCCATTCGCAAATGTTGTAATTGTGCGATGTGCATCACTATATGTTTGACTTCTCGAAGGGTCTTGAAGTGGCTTTTCCCTTGAGCACTTTTGTTAACAGTGCCTTTCAGTTTCCATCTTCACCGATGGGTGTAAGTGTGCGGGGTACTGTGTTGTTTTTCCGAACCATACTTGTCGCCTCCCTCCGGAGGATAGCATCTTCACAGCAGAACTCTATGCTATTCTCTATGCTCTTCGTCTCCTGCTTTCCCGGGGGCAGTCCTCCTTCGTGGTAGTAGTTGGCTCTCGTAGTGCCCTCATGGCTTTGGGGTCCTTTAACCCAGTCCACCCTGTGGTCATCGAGATTCAACATTGGCTGTTTCTTATCTCCAGTAAATTTAAGTCGGTTGCATTTTGCTGGGTTCCCAGCCATGTTGGTGTCTCTTTAAATGAGCGTGCGGGTACTGCCACTAAGGACGCTATCCGCACGCTATCCGCACTTGTCCCATCTCCCATAAGGGTGTTCCTTATTCCGACTTTTACCCAGTTACTCATGCCTCCATCCTTGCCCGTTGGCAGCGTTGTTGGTCTTCTGTTCTTGGTAACAAACTGCGTGCTCTCAAAAGTGTGTCCCAGTGGCCTTCCTCCTGCCACCGTAACTGACGGTGGGAAACGGCTCTGGCTAGATTACGTCTTGGCCATACTCGTTTAACTCGGTCACTTAATGGAGCGCCGCCCTGCTCCTTATTGTCCAAATTGCATTGTCCCTCTTACGGTCGTACATATCCTTGTTGAATGTCCTGACTTCCAGGACGAGCGTGTGTCTTGTTTTTCGACTGTCCCCCGCGGTCGCTTGTCCCTCGATAGAATTCTTGGTGACTCGGATACTTTTGATATCGTTCGCCTTAAGAGTTTTTGTTCTCGTATTGGCATCCTTGGTGATATTTAGCGCCCTCTGATTATCCCGCACATTTGATGGTGCTACATAGCCTTCCCAGGTTTGGTGCCTTCTATTGATAATTACCTACCTAGCCCTGTAGTCCAGATGTACATTCATATTTCTCCGGAAAGTCTGCCTTCGGAAGCCGGACGCAATACCCCTCCCAAAGACTCGCAATAGCAGGATTAATAAGCGCACAAGGACGCGCCAACACATCCGGAAATCGTCATAAATGAATGGGAACCCACACAATATCTGGGCACAGGGAGCATCAACACCCGCTACTAGATTTGTATTAGGATTAGGTGATTTCTAGTAGGATTTCTAGGGGTTCCTAGTAGGATTTGTAGTAGGACTCCTAGTAGGATTTCTAATAGGATATCTAGGTGATTTCTAGTAGGATTTCTAATAATTGCCATATTTTTGGTAGAAAATCTCTGAATTTCAAACTGCGAATACGGGCAGAGAGCCAGAATTTGGCTACAAAACATGGGTCACGTATCAGATTTGGGATGTGGGTGCTTGTTCGGACCTGTGGGTGCTTGTTCGGACCTGTGGGTGCTTGTTCGGACCTGTGGGTGCTTGTTCGGACCTGTGGGTGCTTGTTCGGACCTGTGGGTGCTTGTTCGGACCTGTGGGTGCTTGTTCGGACCTGTGGGTGCTTGTTCGGACCTGTGGGTGCTTGGTCGGACCTGTGGGTGCTTGGTCGGACCTGTGGGTGCTTGGTCGGACCTGTGGGTGCTTGGTCGGACCTGTGGGTGCTTGGTCGGACCTGTGGGTGCTTGGTCGGACCTGTGGGTGCTTGGTCGGACCTGTGGGTGCTTGGTCGGACCTGTGGGTGCTTGGTCGGACCTGTGGGTGCTTGGTCGGACCTGTGGGTGCTTGGTCGGACCTGTGGGTGCTTGGTCGGACCTGTGGGTGCTTGGTCGGACCTGTGGGTGCTTGGTCGGACCTGTGGGTGCTTGGTCGGACCTGTGGGTGCTTGGTCGGACCTGTGGGTGCTTGGTCGGACCTGTGGGTGCTTGGTCGGACCTGTGGGTGCTTGGTCGGACCTGTGGGTGCTTGGTCGGACCTGTGGGTGCTTGGTCGGACCTGTGGGTGCTCGGTCGGACCTGTGGGTGCTCGGTCGGACCTGTGGGTGCTCGGTCGGACCTGTGGGTGCTCGGTCGGACCTGTGGGTGCTCGGTCGGACCTGTGGGTGCTCGGTCGGACCTGTGGGTGCTCGGTCAGACCTGTGGGTGCTCGGTCAGACCTGTGGGTGCTCGGTCAGACCTGTGGGTGCTCGGTCAGACCTGTGGGTGCTCGGTCAGACCTGTGGGTGCTCGGTCAGACCTGTGGGTGCTCGCTCACACCTGTGGGTGCTCGCTCACACCTGTGGGTGCTCGCTCACACCTGTGGGTGCTCGCTCACACCTGTGGGTGCTCGCTCACACCTGTGGGTGCTCGCTCAGACCTGTGGGTGCTCGCTCACACCTGTGGGTGCTCGCTCACACCTGTGGGTGCTCGCTCACACCTGTGGGTGCTCGCTCACACCTGTGGGTGCTCGCTCACACCTGTGGGTGCTCGCTCAGACCTGTGGGTGCTCGCTCAGACCTGTGGGTGCTCGCTCAGACCTGTGGGTGCTCGCTCAGACCTGTGGGTGCTCGCTCAGCCTGTGGGTGCTCGCTCAGACCTGTGGGTGCTCGCTCAGACCTGTGGGTGCTCGCTCAGCCTGTGGGTGCTCGCTCAGCCCTGTGGGTGCTCGCTCAGACCTGTGGGTGCTCGCTCAGCCCTGTGGGTGCTCGCTCAGCCTGTGGGTGCTCGCTCAGCCCTGTGGGTGCTCGCTCAGCCCTGTGGGTGCTCGCTCAGCCCTGTGGGTGCTCGCTCAGCCCTGTGGGTGCTCGCTCAGCCCTGTGGGTGCTCGCTCAGCCCTGTGGGTGCTCGCTCAGCCCTGTGGGTGCTCGCTCAGCCTGTGGGTGCTCGCTCAGCCCTGTGGGTGCTCGCTCAGCCTGTGGGTGCTCGCTCAGCCCTGTGGGTGCTCGCTCAGCCTGTGGGTGCTCGCTCAGCCCTGTGGGTGCTCGCTCAGCCTGTGGGTGCTCGCTCAGCCCTGTGGGTGCTCGCTCAGCCCTGTGGGTGCTCGCTCAGCCCTGTGGGTGCTCGCTCAGCCCTGTGGGTGCTCGCTCAGCCCTGTGGGTGCTCGCTCAGCCCTGTGGGTGCTCGCTCAGCCCTGTGGGTGCTCGCTCAGCCCTGTGGGTGCTCGCTCAGCCCTGTGGGTGCTCGCTCAGCCCTGTGGGTGCTCGCTCAGCCCTGTGGGTGCTCGCTCAGCCCTGTGGGTGCTCGCTCAGCCCTGTGGGTGCTCGCTCAGCCTGTGGGTGCTCGCTCAGCCCTGTGGGTGCTCGCTCAGCCCTGTGGGTGCTCGCTCAGCCTGTGGGTGCTCGCTCAGCCTGTGGGTGCTCGCTCAGCCCTGTGGGTGCTCGCTCAGCCCTGTGGGTGCTCGCTCAGCCCTGTGGGTGCTCGCTCAGCCTGTGGGTGCTCGCTCAGCCCTGTGGGTGCTCGCTCAGCCCTGTGGGTGCTCGCTCAGCCCTGTGGGTGCTCGCTCAGCCTGTGGGTGCTCGCTCAGCCCTGTGGGTGCTCGCTCAGCCTGTGGGTGCTCGCTCAGCCCTGTGGGTGCTCGCTCAGCCCTGTGGGTGCTCGCTCAGCCCTGTGGGTGCTCGCTCAGCCCTGTGGGTGCTCGCTCAGCCTGTGGGTGCTCGCTCAGCCTGTGGGTGCTCGCTCAGCCCTGTGGGTGCTCGCTCAGACCTGTGGGTGCTCGCTCAGACCTGTGGGTGCTCGCTCAGACCTGTGGGTGCTCGCTCAGACCTGTGGGTGCTCGCTCAGCCCTGTGGTGCTCGCTCAGCCCTGTGGGTGCTCGCTCAGACCTGTGGTGCTCGCTCAGACCTGTGGTGCTCGCTCAGACCTGTGGGTGCTCGCTCAGACCTGTGGGTGCTCGCTCAACCTGTGGGTGCTCGCTCACACCTGTGGGTGCTCGCTCAGACCTGTGGGTGCTCGCTCAGACCTGTGGGTGCTCGCTCACACCTGTGGGTGCTCGCTCAGACTGTGGGTGCTCGCTCAGACCTGTGGGTGCTCGCTCAGACCTGTGGGTGCTCGCTCAGACCTGTGGGTGCTCGCTCAGACCTGTGGGTGCTCGCTCAGACCTGTGGTGCTCGCTCACACCTGTGGGTGCTCGCTCACACCTGTGGTGCTCGCTCACACCTGTGGGTGCTCGCTCACACCTGTGGGTGCTCGCTCCACCTGTGGGTGCTCGCTCAGACCTGTGGGTGCTCGCTCAGACCTGTGGGTGCTCGCTCAGACCTGTGGGTGCTCGCTCAGACCTGTGGGTGCCTTCAGACCTGTGGGTGCTCGCTCAGACCTGTGGGTGCTCGCTCAGACCTGTGGGTGCTCGCTCAGACCTGTGGGTGCTCGCTCACACCTGTGGGTGCTCGCTCAGACCTGTGGTGCTCGCTCACCTTTGGGTGCTCGTCACACCTGTGGGTGCTCGTCGACCTGTGGGTGCTCGGTCAGACCTGTGGGTGCTCGTCAGACCTGTGGGTGCTCGTCAGAGCTGTGGGTGCTCGTCAGAGCTGTGGGTGCTCGGTCAGACCTGTGGGTGCTCGCTCAACCT
>WNGS01004496.1:31099-45318 GCA_020271785.1 Procambarus virginalis
GTCGCTAGCTCACACCTGTGGGTGCTCGCTCACACCTGTGGGTGCTCGCTCACACCTGTGGGTGCTCGCTCACACCTGTGGGTGCTCGCTCACACTTGTGGGTGCTCGCTCACACTTGTGGGTGCTCGCTCACACTTGTGGGTGCTCGCTCACACTTGTGGGTGCTCGCTCACACTTGTGGGTGCTCGCTCACACTTGTGGGTGCTCGCTCACACTTGTGGGTGCTCGCTCACACTTGTGGGTGCTCGCTCACACTGTGGGTGCTCGCTCACACTTGTGGGTGCTCGCTCACACTTGTGGGTGCTCGCTCACACTTGTGGGTGCTCGCTCACACTTGTGGGTGCTCGCTCACACTTGTGGGTGCTCGCTCACACTTGTGGGTGCTCGCTCACACCTGTGGGTGCTCGCTCACACCTGTGGGTGCTCGCTCACACCTGTGGGTGCTCGCTCAGCACCCACAGTTTGGTCAGCCCTGTGGGTGCTCGGTCAGCCCTGTGGGTGCTCGGTCAGCCCTGTGGGTGCTCGGTCAGCCCTGTGGGTGCTCGGTCAGCCTGTGGGTGCTCGGTCAGCCTGTGGGTGCTCGGTCAGCCCTGTGGGTGCTCGGTCAGCCCTGTGGGTGCTCGGTCAGCCCTGTGGGTGCTCGGTCAGCCCTGTGGGTGCTCGGTCAGCCTGTGGGTGCTCGCTCAGACCTGTGGGTGCTCGCTCAGACCTGTGGGTGCTCGCTCAGACCTGTGGGTGCTCGCTCAGACCTGTGGGTGCTCGCTCACACCTGTGGGTGCTCGCTCACACCTGTGGGTGCTCGCTCACACCTGTGGGTGCTTGTTTGGACCTTTGGGTGCTTGTGTAGACCAGTGGGTGCTTGGTCAGACCTGTGGGTGCTTGTTTGGACCTTTGGGTGCTTGTGTAGACCTGTGGGTGCTCGTTCAGACCTGTGGTTGCTCGTTTAGACCTGTGGTTGCTCGGTCAGAGCTGTGGGTGCTCGGTCAGAGCTGTGGGTGCTCGGTCAGAGCTGTGGGTGCTCGGTCAGAGCTGTGGGTGCTCGGTCAGAGCTGTGGGTGCTCGGTCAGAGCTGTGGGTGCTCGGTCAGAGCTGTGGGTGCTCGGTCAGAGCTGTGGGTGCTCGGTCAGAGCTGTGGGTGCTCGGTCAGAGCTGTGGGTGCTCGGTCAGAGCTGTGGGTGCTCGGTCAGAGCTGTGGGTGCTCGCTCACACGTTTGGGTGCTCGCTCACACGTTTGGGTGCTCGCTCACACGTTTGGGTGCTCGCTCACACGTTTGGGTGCTCGCTCACACGTTTGGGTGCTCGCTCACACGTTTGGGTGCTCGCTCACACGTTTGGGTGCTCGCTCACACGTTTGGGTGCTCGCTCACACGTTTGGGTGCTCGCTCACACGTTTGGGTGCTCGCTCACACGTTTGGGTGCTCGCTCACACGTTTGGGTGCTCGCTCACACGTTTGGGTGCTCGCTCACACGTTTGGGTGCTCGCTCACACGTTTGGGTGCTCGCTCACACGTTTGGGTGCTCGCTCACACGTTTGGGTGCTCGCTCACACGTTTGGGTGCTCGCTCACACGTTTGGGTGCTCGCTCACACGTTTGGGTGCTCGCTCACACGTTTGGGTGCTCGCTCACACGTTTGGGTGCTCGCTCACACGTTTGGGTGCTCGCTCACACGTTTGGGTGCTCGCTCACACGTTTGGGTGCTCGCTCACACCTGTGGGTGCTCGCTCACACCTGTGGGTGCTCGCTCACACCTGTGGGTGCTCGCTCACACAAGTGGGTGCTCGTTTAGACCAGTGGGAGTTTGGTCAGCCCTGTGGGTGCTCGTTTAGACCTGTGGGTGCTCGTTTAGACCTGTGGGTGCTTGTTTGGACCTTTGGGTGCTTGTGTAGACCAGTGGGTGCTTGTGTAGACCAGTGGGTGCTTGTTTGAACCTTTGGGTGCTTGTGTAGACCAGTGGGTGCTTGTTTGGACCTGTGGGTGCTTGTTTGGACCTTTGGGTGCTTGTGTAGACCAGTGGGTGCTTGTTTGGACCTTTGGGTGCTTGTGTAGACCTGTGGGTGCTCGTTCAGACCTGTGGGTGCTCGTTTAGACCTGTGGGTGCTCGTTTAGACCTGTGGGTGCTCGGTCAGACCTGTGGGTGCTCGGTCAGACCTGTGGGTGCTCGTTTAGACCTGTGGGAGTTTGGTCAGCCCTGTGGGTGCTCGTTTAGACCTGAGGGAGTTTGGTCAGCCCTGTGGGTGCTTGGTCAGCCCTGTGGGTGCTTGGTCAGCCCTGTGGGTGCTCGTTCAGACCTGTGGGTGCTCGTTCAGACCTGTGGGTGCTCGTTCAGACCTGTGGGTGCTCGGTCAGACCTGTGGGTGCTCGGTCAGACCTGTGGGTGCTCGGTCAGACCTGTGGGTGCTCGGTCAGACCTGTGGGTGCTCGGTCAGACCTGTGGGTGCTCGGTCAGACCTGTGGGTGCTCGGTCAGACCTGTGGGTGCTCGGTCAGACCTGTGGGTGCTCGTTCAGACCTGTGGGTGCTCGTTCAGACCTGTGGGTGCTCGTTCAGACCTGTGGGTGCTCGTTCAGACCTGTGGGTGCTCGTTCAGACCTGTGGGTGCTCGGTCAGACCTGTGGGTGCTCGGTCAGACCTGTGGGTGCTCGGTCAGACCTGTGGGTGCTCGGTCAGACCTGTGGGTGCTCGGTCAGACCTGTGGGTGCTCGGTCAGACCTGTGGGTGCTCGGTGAGACCTGTGGGTGCTCGGTGAGACCTGTGGGTGCTCGGTGAGACCTGTGGGTGCTCGGTGAGACCTGTGGGTGCTCGGCGAGACCTGTGGGTGCTCGGCGAGACCTGTGGGTGCTCGGCCAGACCTGTGGGTGCTCGGCCAGACCTGTGGGTGCTCGGTCAGATCTGTGGGTGCTCGTTTAGACCTGTGGGTGCTCGTTTAGACCTGTGGGTGCTCGTTTAGACCTGTGGAAGCTCGGTCAGACCTGTGGGTGCTCGGTCAGACCTGTGGGTGCTCGGTCAGACCTGTGGGTGCTCGCTCACACCTGTGGGTGCTCGCTCACACCTGTGGGTGCTCGCTCACACCTGTGGGTGCTCGCTCACACCTGTGGGTGCTCGCTCACACCTGTGGGTGCTCGCTCACACCTGTGGGTGCTCGCTCACACCTGTGGGTGCTCGCTCACACCTGTGGGTGCTCGCTCACACCTGTGGGTGCTCGCTCACACCTGTGGGTGCTCGCTCACACCTGTGGGCGCTCGCTCACACCTGTGGGCGCTCGCGCACACCTGTGGGCGCTCGCGCACACCTGTGGCGCTCGCGCACACCTGTGGGCGCTCGCGCACACCTGTGGGCGCTCGCGCACACCTGTGGGCGCTCGCGCACACCTGTGGGCGCTCGCGCACACCTGTGGGCGCTCGCGCACACCTGTGGGCGCTCGCGCACACCTGTGGGCGCTCGCGCACACCTGTGGGCGCTCGCGCACACCTGTGGGCGCTCGCGCACACCTGTGGGCGCTCGCGCACACCTGTGGGCGCTCGCGCACACCTGTGGGCGCTCGCGCACACCTGTGGGCGCTCGCGCACACCTGTGGGCGCTCGCGCACACCTGTGGGCGCTCGCGCACACCTGTGGGCGCTCGCGCACACCTGTGGGCGCTCGCGCACACCTGTGGGCGCTCGCGCACACCTGTGGGCGCTCGCGCACACCTGTGGGCGCTCGCGCACACCTGTGGGCGCTCGCGCACACCTGTGGGCGCTCGCGCACACCTGTGGGCGCTCGCGCACACCTGTGGGCGCTCGCGCACACCTGTGGGCGCTCGCGCACACCTGTGGGCGCTCGCGCACACCTGTGGGCGCTTGTGAGGTCTGACGAAGCACCCACAGGTCTGAACAAGCACCCGCAGGTCTAAACAAGCACCCGCAGGTCTAAACAACACTCACAGGTCTGCAGAGAGCCAGAATTTGACTCCAAAATATGGCTCAGGTATCGAATTTGGGATGTTTTTAGATATTTTGAAAACTGCAGGGGGTTTGCCACTTAACACCCTCTTGCTTTGGCCTGTTGGCGTTCCTTAGTACTTACCCGCTTACCCTTGGGGCCAGGCACAGCTGCCGTTGTCCCGGCTGATGAGGTCCCAGCCGATGATCCAGCAGCTGATGGCACAGCTGGTGGTGTTCCAGCTGAGCACGCCCCTGGGGGGCCAGGCACAGCTGCCGTTGTCCCGGCTGATGAGGTCCCAGCCGATGATCCAGCAGCTGAGGGCACAGCTGGTGGTGTTCCAGCTGAGCACGCTCCTGGGGGCCAGGCACAGCTGCCGTTGTTCCGACTGATGAGGTCCCAGCCGATGATCCAGCAGCTGAGGGCACAGCTGGTGGTCACGCACAGTAACCCTCTTTAATTTTATGCGTTTGCTGCTCTTTACATTTTGTCATTCTTTATATTCAAGCACAGCTGCTGGGGTCCCAGCCGACGATCCAGCAGCTGTTGGCACAGCTGGTGGTGTTTCAGCTGAGCATGCCCCCTGGGGCCAAGCCCAGTTCCGGATGTCCTGGCCGAAGTTTCCCGCAGCTGCAAAGGTCCAGCTGTCGAGGCTCCAGAAGACGTGTCCCAGCCGAGGTTCTTCACGAGAGAAGAAGGGGAGAACGCATTTTCTCTCCTTTTTAATAATAATTGTTAGTTCTCATACGTCTTGTTGAGCGTAAGTGGTTCCGCAGTTCAATTCCACTTAACACCCTCTTTCCTTGGACTGTTGGCGTACCTTAATATCTCCCCGCGGCATAGTGATATGGACTTTGCTGCACTCTATGCAGTCTTCGAAGCCACCTGCAGTCCCCTGTCTGAACTGTATTTAACATTGACTTAATTTATATTATTTACCATAATTTATTTATAAAATTTGTATTATAAATATTTATATTATACAATTTCATTGTATTTTATTATCTATTANGGTCCTTTGTATCAGTTTTCCCCCCCAAGTCTACCAGATTTTAGTTTTCTTTGACGTGTTTTTGAACAGTTTTCTTGACAGTGCTTTGTCTCCTCACTTTTGATTGCTGGTATTTAAACTAAATGCGTCAATTTAATACGAAACACCTCAATTAGTTGGGGAGAAGGCCTAAATATACTTGACCTAAACTACACAATGACATTCGTGTATATGACCGGTGTTAGAGGGTTGAAAGTAATCGATATTTATCCTATTGCTTTATTTTCATTTCTCTTCTTGACCGACTTATTTTTATGCAAGATCATCCATGACCATTGATATTTTATATAAGGTACAATGTGCTTGTTTATTTGATATATGTGAAGTAATGATTAAGAACATTGGCGTTCTTTCAAGTAACAGAGTTTCAGACAGAAAAAGCAAGCTACTATAGTTTAATAATTAAATTATTATTATAGGTAATATGCCTTAACTGTTCTTAGCGTCATCTATATTTTTAATTTGGTTATAATGGCCATACTCTAAACGCCATCTATATGTAGATAGCTTCAGCGAAAGTACGAGCTATCGCCGTTGTCGGTAATTTATATTTTCGGTATAAGAAGTAATTTCAAAGTACAAATATGTGTAGCGAGTCACGCACATTAATAGTTGTAAATAGCGTCATAAAGTTATTTGCTTAGCTAAACGAACTAGAGGGTTCAGTTGTTTGATAATGTGCTTTAATCCTTCACACCACCGCCACGGGATGGGTTATAGGGTATATAAGAAAGACATTTAAACTATTGATGTAGGATCCCTTTGTTTCAAGCATAGGTTAGACATATGAAAAGGAATTGTGTAAATATATATAGGAGCTGCCTCGTATGGGACAATAGGCCTTCTGCAATGTTTTCAGGCCTTCCGTAACTGGGTTCTTTTAAAACTAATTACTTTAGATCAGAGGTTCCTAACGTTTATGGAAATAGTGTAATGTTCAAGGATATGAAGTTAAAAAAAACTACTTAAAAGAAAAATTATTATTCATTAACATGTACAATTTAGTATGAGAGGTCATCCAGAATATCACCAGCCCCCACACTAGCTGGCTTCGAAGATGAAGGACACCATTTCTCTGACGAAGTCTTCTTGGCCCACATGTTAGTTGCAGTTATGGAGGCTTGTTAAAGCGTTCCCCCTCCTTAGTGCACTCACAACGAAGCCTACAGCGCTCAACTAGCCCACAATAGCTGGCATCTTCCAAGAGTAAAGGCCACAACGCTCAAGTAGCCCCACTGGGTAGCTCGTCTTAAGGTAAAGCACAGTACTGCTTCGCTCTCGCCGCTTCACTGAGGCCGTGTCGTGTCCCTGGTCACCTCCCAGCACACCAGACTAGAGGATGGGAAACTAATATTAATGGCAGGGTCAACTGTTGGAGTTCGAAACCTGGATCATAGATGGCGCTGAGGTCCGTCGCATGCGGTTCCCTGTATTCTTATGTTGTTATTGGGTGAATGTAAATAGGAGCTGCCTCGTATAGGCCAATAGGAGCTGCCTCGTATGGACCAATAGGAGCTGCCTCGTATGGACCAATAGGAGCTGCCTCGTATGGGCAATAGGAGCTGCCTCGTATGGACAATAGGAGCATGATATGGACCAATAGGAGCTGCCTCGTATGGACCAATAGGAGCTGCCTCGTATGGGTCAATAGGAGCTGCCTCGTATGGGTCAATAGGAGCTGCCTCGTATGGGTCAATAGGAGCTGCCTCGTATGGACCAATAGGAGCTGCCTCGTATGGACCAATAGGAGCTGCCTCGTATGGACCAATAGGAGCTGCCTCGTATGGACCAATAGGAGCTGCCTCGTATGGACCAATAGGAGCTGCCTCGTATGGACCAATAGGAGCTGCCTCGTATGGACCAATAGGAGCTGCCTCGTATGGGCCAATAGGAGCTGCCTCGTATGGACCAATAGGAGCTGCCTCGTATGGACCAATAGGAGCTGCCTCGTATGGACCAATAGGAGCTGCCTCGTATGGTCCAATAGGAGCTGCCTCGTATGGGTCAATAGGAGCTGCCTCGTATGGACCAATAGGAGCTGCCTCGTATGGGTCAATAGGAGCTGCCTCGTATGGTCCAATAGGAGCTGCCTCGTATGGACCAATAGGAGCTGCCTCGTATGGACCAATAGGAGCTGCCTCGTATGGACCAATAGGAGCTGCCTCGTATGGACCAATAGGAGCTGCCTCGTATGGACCAATAGGAGCTGCCTCGTATGGGTCAATAGGAGCTGCCTCGTATGGGTCAATAGGAGCTGCCTCGTATGGGCCAATAGGAGCTGCCTCGTATGGACCAATAGGAGCTGCCTCGTATGGACCAATAGGAGCTGCCTCGTATGGACCAATAGCCCTTCTGTTGCTACCTTCATTGTTACGTTATTAATGAATATTATAACATTAGCATATTCACAAATAAAAATCATAAACCACCAACACTTGTAATGTCTTCCAGACTCAATATCACAGTGAACAATAACATAGCAAGGCCTGAAATATATAAAGTTAAGTGCTCAAGTTCTGTTGGGAATAATATGTATTTGCATATCGTCATCAGTGGTGTTGCACATACATCAGGGTCATTCCATCCAGCGGTCGACCCCAAAGACGTATTCATCAATTTTAACATGGCGTTCATTCATAATAGGAGTCATCTTAACTATAAATAATGTTATATATTACTATACTGTGCATATTTAGCCATTGATTATGTTCGGTTGACGATTATTTGCAATCAACCTGTCCTTAGATCAAGTCCATTCCATCCAGCGGTCGACCCCAAAGACGCGATCATCAATTTTAACATGCTGTTCATTCCTAATAGGAATGTTGTCAAATGCAAAGAAATAATGTTATATTTTAGCATTTTGTGCATATTTAGGCACTGGTTCTGTTCACGTGGTTGAAGCATTTTAGCGTTGGTGTTCGAACAAAAGTCGTCGGGAAGTGTTCGAAAATCATCAGTTGTGAGTCGAGCAGCCCGTCCTGCAAACAAAGACCCGCAACATTGTTCCATGCACCCGCCAAACCTCAGCTGTTTATGAATGATAAACGGTTTACACACGATTGGCAACCAATAGTCCACTACGGGCTCACCATAGCCCGTGCTACCTAGAACGTTTTGTTCCAGGTAGCGAATCTTAAACAACAACGATTGACAACCGATTTGGTTCGAACACTTCCGAACAAATGCTTCACTGCCGAATTTTGTTCGAAGCACAACGCTGTAAATATTAAATTAAAAATCTTTATATTAATAATTGCTATTTGAGAAAATTTCCAATTTGAATGAACAGCAAGAAAAAATGTTTGAATGTGTCTGTGGGGTCGACCGCTGGATGGAATGGATTTGAGTCGAATGTAAACCATTGTTTTTCATACAAATGTGCGTTATATTGAATGAACATTTGGCTTTCATTTATAAGGACGGGCAGCGTAATATAGTGAAGAAATAGTCAGAAATTCCGTAAAGGGTGTTGTCCATAATATAGCGGATGGTTAGTAACGTCACTACAATAGTTTACCACGCAGCAGGGATACTTTTAGGCCTATGACCAAAGTAAACTCTATGACCAATAGTCTATGACCAAAGTAAACTCTATGACCAATAGTCTATGACCAAAGTAAACTCAAGTGTCTTGACACCGAGAAGCGGATAATATACCTTTTCATGTATAATAAATCAGTTTCAATAAATAATTATCATGAATTACTGGGGTATCCAATTAGGTGGAGGCGACCAATGAAAATACAGGTAGCGAGAATGTTGAGGTCATCTGAAAATGGGAAACGGGATTGGCTGTTGAGTCCCCCCCCCCCCCCCCCTTTGCTCGTTGAGGATTGGTTGTTGAGTCGACGTGCTCAGAGAGGAGGAACGGAACGTTATTTTGCCCCTAAAATTACGTGAGGTATGGTGTACAGGTGTAGTGTTAAGGCGTCTTGTTTCTCTGGTTTTGACCCCGTGGTGGACCTTTGGGGGTCACCAGGGGTGACAGACCCTGTTACACTGTCACTTTGTACACCAACACGCTAAAACTAGAGGCAAAAAAAATTAGCTTTAGTATATATCATCTTTGGTGGTATAAACGCTTATTTTAGTACCGACCCATAATCAGTACTAAAATATATTTATAAATCTTCACTACGTACTGTATTGATAACATTGTACTAATTATTGTTTTTGTTTTCCAGAACTAATCAGGTCTACTACTGGAGGTGTGGTTCCAGTCTGGACTGCTGAGCCGAGGCTGGTGGCCCGACAGATGGGCTAGTCGGGTGACCAACGGTGACTTATCCGTCACAAGGTACGTAAAAGTTTTAAGTTGGCGCAAACTATTAATAATTTACTAGCCTAGCATTATAAAGTAAGGCGTTAAGTCATCAGTGGTTGTCAAGTGTTTTAAATGGTATAAAGGCGATAATATATTGACTAAGTTCTTCTACCACCTCAGGGTGCTAAGTGACAGATCAAAAACTAGTGACAGGCTCTAAGTATACCTTTGATTTTTATTTAAATAAAAATCAGAGTAGCTTGCATCAGAAATAGCTTTAAATTAAAGCTTTCAAGTTAGTGTCTATGGTATGGTATAGTGGTAAATAATTTATGTATTACCTTACAGGTATTAGTTAACATGACTGACTGGAAACTGCCCTAGGGCGTCTGACAGAACGAGCGTTAACTGCGTAAAGACTAGTGAAGATTATTAAATGGAAGAGTTCGCGTCCCATGCGTCGTCTGGTGCGGTAGCAGAAGTGTACGTTCCCGGCTGTACTACATACTATAAAGATGCCCGTGTTAATGTTGTGGAAGCTTGAATGTGACGGCAAGCTAGTTGTGAATGAAATAATCTTCACGCTGTTAAGGAGTTAGAGTTGAAATGTTAGGAAGTTTTGCCGAAATTGTAACCTATAAAAACTAACACGTATCAGCTGTAACCGTTAATTGTAAACAAATACATGTTCAGTCAGATACTGGCATCTTGCACAGAAGTGGGTGCAATGGCACGAAGTAGGAAGTAATAGCGTATGGTAGTAACAAGGGAAAAGAATGTGAAATATAATAGAGCGCGCACGTAGTGTGAAAGCCTCATAATGGCAAGATATTAAGTGTACCGGGCCCGAACAGTCTATTAGAAGAGTATTAGAAGCTGCGGCCACTAGAGCTGTAGCTAAGCCCATTTAAGATAGCCTATGGTGGACAGGTGTTTAGTAAAGTTAAAATAACAGATAAAACCAGAAGATTGGAATCTATGGCCAAAGTGTCAGGTTAATAACCCCGTAGGGTTGACAATCACCTAGCAAGGGGACCTGGAAGCTACTTTGAGTGTGGAGGAGTGAATGTTTGATCACATGTTACTACAGCCGTATCAGAACCAGATAGCGAGTTTAGTTTGTAAATTGAAAACCGTTTGCATAATACGAACTGCCTTAGACCAGTTCGATTAGTTGATTAAGAAGAAACTAATTAAACAATTAAAATCCAGTTTGATAAGAGGATGGTGCTTCCGGAAATTGTTTAAGACTTAAAAGGTAGCTCGATAGAGCTTTGACCGCCCGAGTGGTATACGGTTAGTGTCATAGTTAGCGTGTGGTGTTTTAAGTTTGGTAGTGCCGTTCTCCCCCCCCCCCCCTCCACCAAAACTCTAACTTCAAGACAGAGCTCAGATTAAATAGGTTTGACCCATATGACAGATGGGGGAACGTTTGACAATACGTGGGCTTGCTGACCTTGAGGAACGTAGACGTAAATATAGCTGAGGGTAGCTTGAGGTAAAAAAGTTTCAGGTTACTGACAACATTGATTACTGGCAGTAATCATAAAATGTTATTTATAACGAATAAAGTGTAAATAAGCACGACCTTGGTCCTATCACTAACAGCTCGTAAAATCTGTAACAAGAAATGTTAATGTTTCCGGTCTACGTGCTGCACATAGTTCCACTAGATGTGACCGTATTCTGAATACCTGTGTTAGGAGGCAGAGGATGACGATACGTATTTTGTAGGGAGGAAGCAATAGCCTAAGCTACTCTATCCCTTTGAGATGTATTTTAACTTGATACACATTTGTGGGGACATGGTGATATTGGTGTAGGGAGCAGGAGAGGGCTCGCTCTGCTAGTACTGTAGGTGGAGGTAACAGGGAAGACGTTCTGGATCGTCATGGGTAAAGCCTTACACATGTGCATTTCTTAAATTAGGGGTGAGCTTCAGCTATTGGTCCACGGGCTGTTATCAGTCTAGGAGCAAGTATACGGCGTGGACTTGATTGTGTAGGGTTAATAGAGAAATTGTACTGGGAGAAGGCAGCTATCTTTTCCGTGTAAGACATTAACCGGCAATCTGTCGTCATACACACACACAAGTTCTGCTGGTAGGTAATTAATGTTGGCTAGCGTGAGGTGTACTAGGTACGAGTACACCCCAAGAACTGTAACTGTTCTCGTGTAGTGTGGAAGTGTCTACACACACGTTTCAGGGCTGTGCTTTGGTGTATTGTAGGAAAAAATGAAGTGTATAAGAGCTGCAACACGTGTTTTGGTTTTACTCGTATAATGTTTTAGGAATTGGTAATAAGGGAAAGAAAAAGTACCTGCGGGCTCACCATAGCCCGTGCTACTTGGAGCTGTTTGTTCCAAGTAGCGAATCTTTAACAACAACGGTAAAGAGAATGTAATAAGATGTTAAATGATACAATAATACTGAATGTGTTGGCTATAAGAGAAATGTGTAATGAGTTTTGACAAATTATTGTAAGGTTGGCAACATTTCATGTTTATGGTTAACAGGATGGATATTATGTAATGCCTTCCATGAAGGGCAGAGTGTGGCGAGATGTGGGACGGCCGGAACAGTTGAATATTATATATGGAGAAGCGGGCATTGGTGGAGACGAACGCGACTCTCCATAGTAGTAATGGAGTGTGTGCACTGCAGGACAATGTTATGTAAAAGGCGAGTCTGGTATCCTCATTTGCACACTTCACGTAAACAATTCTTTGGAAAGTTAAGTAAAGTTCGTAACGCATTACCATATAGTACTATCAGTTTGAGCATTACCCAGCCTTACTAGTGGAAAATGTAAATTTAATATCTGTACTAGGCTACGCATTGGTGTTGCTCAGGAAGCATCCTCCGTCCCCATGAATTACACAGCCTCGTGTGAGTCATTTTGAAATAGGAGAAAAAAATGGTTAAAAAATATATTCAAATGAAGCGAATGGTAAAGAACAAAGGTGAATTTAGAAAGGAATGTCAGAAAATAAATAGAAATGTATGACAAATTTATCAATGCAATCGTAAACCTTGAAAATGAATTAACATTTTGAAGTGCATGTGTTTACATGCAACAGATGTCGCGTTAAAAACAAAGGACGTTTTGACCTCTCATAGATGTCACATGTACATAAAAACACCTTGTATGGGAAAGGAACGTTGTCAAAAAATTAAAGAAATAGGTGAATAACTTTGAGAACAGCGACTTAGTAGAAAGGAAAATTGACAGCCTATTGTATTACTTAGAAATCTACAAGAGAACATAATGTGTGGACGCATGGTTGTGTGTGGATATTTGAATGTTACACGGTATTCCTCTATAGACGCTGGAATACATGTGAAGAACCTCTCACAATCATTGCTCCCCGACTAGATAGATTAGGTGGCAACAGGTACACATGGTGTTACCAAAGAAGCCGGGGAACGTGGTTTAAAAATAAATATTGACCGATTTGTAAATATCTGTTCACCATTTCCTGTGTTAAACCCCCCCCCCCCCAAATGTCTGCAGGTGTTGGAACAGTGTGTATTTGAGATACGAATGTTGATAAGGCATGTTTATTGTGTATGTTCAGAATGTTTAATATAATGTACTTCCGCAGGTGAGATGCTTCAGTATGTTTAAGGTGGTCAGAGGAGGATACTATAGCGTGTAGGTGCGGCAAGGGGACCGACATGCAGGTGTTGAAGATTGAGTTGCATATAAGGTATGACACTGTTGTGTGGTTGTAAATGAAGTTTTGTGCAGTGTCGTTTGATGGTTATTAACCCCTCCGTGTGTGGCTCCCGGAGTGTGAGGCGTCCCCTGTCCTTTTACGTCCGGGTGTTTGGGAGGCGGTCTTGCACCCGTAGAACTGTAGTACCGAACCTCTCGAGCGAGGGGACTGTTTTATTGTCAGTGCAAGTTTCGTGACAACCCGATCTCGGACTGAAGGTTAAGGTGGTGTATACTTAAGATGCAACATGTCTTACAGGCAGGACATCTAAGAATTGTTGCTCTGGTGGGGGCACATTCGTGGAGTCTTCCCTGGTTTGTGTACCTTCTCAGGCTTGTTGGTCCCCCATGCAGTCCCCTGAGTGGGACTGTTGCAAGAGCAGGCTCTGTAGCCCCCCCCCCCCCTGCATTGGATCCCGACCTTGCTGCTCCCCTCAGGTAGGGTCGACTTCCCAGCAGAGTGGTGACCAGCGCGGCCCCTGACACGGCTCCGTGTCTTGTGACCAGTGTACGTTTTGGCCCCCTCACTATGTGGGTTCTGAATGCTGTCCCCGCCACCACTCGCAGGATCGCTTCTTATACTAATCCTTACAACGCCTTGTTTTGACCCGCTACATGGTGTAAATACTTTCTTTTGCAGCATCTGGACTCTACTCCTGACGATTTTTCCCTCCATACACACCTTGAATAGGTAGATGCCTCTATTAGTTTTAACCCCCGCCAGTTACGGTATGTGTGTCGTTGTTGGTATTTCTCAGGATGCAGGTACTCCCTTCGCCGTTTCGTTCTGCATTGGGGCGACCCCATGTTGGGGGGGGGGGAGATCGTCGTGTGGCCCCCTTTCGCCGGTGTATCCTACGCTCGCGTGTTGCCTCTGCTCGTCCTTGCCACCTTAGTGTCCGAACCGTTTCCAGCCTTTACATCGGAACAGTACGCTGACACTGGCTGTCTCTCCGGGGTGGTTGCAGCATCCTTTCTAGCGCTTTGACTGTAACCCTTCCTGTTCCTCTTGACCACGTTGCTGTTTGTGTCCGTTTGTCGCTTACAAGAATGATTCGGTTCGTCTTAGCGATGTTTTTCGTCGTGTTCCGTCCTTGGCCCTGTGGTTGGGTCCCCATTCGCAAATGTTGTAATTGTGCGATGTGCATCACTAAATGTTTGACTTCTCGAAGGGCCTTGAAGTGGCTTTTCCCTTGAGCACTTTTGTTAACAGTGCCTTTCAGTTTCCATCTTCACCGATGGGTGTAAGTGTGCGGGTTTTT
>WNGS01004498.1:23005-35505 GCA_020271785.1 Procambarus virginalis
AGGACAACCTTCTTCCTCTTAACACCTCTAGAACGATTGATGCTGCTACCAGACATAGTCTTGCCCAAAAATGTTTAAAGTTACTATGAAAATAAAAAAGTTATTTAAAAAAATATTTCACTAATGGCGCAGCACTGTGACGCCGCACTGGTTGAGGTGTATAACAGTGACTTGTCTTTAATTGTTAGGACAACTTTCTTCCTCTTAACACCTCCAGAACAATTGATGCTGCTACCAGACATAGTCTTGGCCAAAATGTTCAAAGTTACTATGAAAATAAAAACGTTATTTAAAAAAATATTTCACTAATGGTGCAGCACTGTATACATGAGGGACGGACGCACATGGGTTGACCAGTGTTGGACGGGTCCACTTGGGGCAGCTATAGCATGTTACGTAGGCCGCCAGGAGGAAAAACTGAATACTTTTTAAGGAAACTTCAGCCTGTGCACATTGCTTTTAGGAAACTTATTTATTTGTTATTACATAATACTAGTACTTATTTCATTTGTTTTGGCTATGATTAATTGTTCTAAAATTAATGGTAATTCCTGTACCCAGGTGGTCCCTCTCGACGCTCCCCTCCCACCCTCCCATCACCACCCACCTACCCCACCCCCTCCTCCACCATGTGTCTAGAGCCACAGACAGGATTAATACGGTATGGCCGAATTTTCATCCGGCCAAACCAGCCTTTATCCAGTTCCTGTGGCCATTTTGGCCGGATATTGTGATAACTTTATCCGATCACGATTTTGGCCGTATAAGGGTGTTTTCGGATGTTTGAATCCCGGATAATCACGGGGTTACAGTATTTATTTCCATTAGTGGTAAGGTTTGCAATGTTGTGTACCTTGACATTAGCAAAGCTTTTGATACAGTGCCACATGAAAGACTGATTAAAAAGATAGAGGCTCATGGTATTGGCGGTGCTATTTAGTTGGATTAGGGCATGGCTATACCAAAGGAAACAGAGTTAGTATAAATGGGGTTCAGTCAAGAGTGGGAAATGTTGTAAGTGGAGTGCCTCAAGGCTCTGTCTTGGGACCTCTGCTGTTTATAATATATATAAATGATTTAGATTCAGGTTTGAGTAGTAACATTTGCAAATTTGTTGATAATAAAAATCGGTGGGAAAATTAACACAGAAGAAGACTATCACTTCAAGACGCTCTAAATTGGGTTTTGAAATGGTCAGAAGATTGGCAAATGCAGTTTAATGCTGATAAATGTAAAGTTCTGAGGCTAGGTAATGATGATAGAGTTACAAGATACGAGCTAGATGGTGTTGAGATGCGAAGTCAGATTGCGAAAGGGATCTGGGAGTCATGATTAGTAAGAATTTAAAACCAAAGGCTCAATGCATGAATGTTCTTAATAAGGCAAATAGGACACTGGGATTTATTAATCGAAGCGTTAGTAACAAGACACCTGGTGTTGTTCTTCAGTTATATCTTGCTCTGGTTAGGCCCCATTTAGATCATGCAGTTCAGTTTTGGTCGCCGTACTATAGAATGGATATAAATTCACTTGAACGTGTCCAACGTAGGATGACAAAGTTAATTCCCCAAATTTGATATCTTTCATATGAAGAAAGATTAACAAAGTTTAAATTGCATTCACAGGAAAGGCAAAGAGTTCAGGGTGACATGATTGAGGTTTATAAGTGGATGAATGGACATAACAAAGGGGATATTAATAGGGTATTAAATGTATCAACACAAGACAGAACACAAACAATGGGTATCAATTGAATAAGTTTAGACTTGGGAAAGACTTGGGTAAATACTGGTTCGGTAACAGAGTTATTGATTTGTGGAACCAATTACCGCATAACGTGGTGGAGGTGGGGTCCCTCGATTGTTTCAAATGTGGGTTGGATATGTATATGAGTGGGATTCGGTGGTTATAAATAGGAGCTGCCTCGTGTGGGCCAATAGGCCTTCTTCAGTTACCTTTGTTCTTATGTTCTTATTTATTCTCTGAGAGTTGTGGGATGAGTAGTCCAGGATAGAGGCCTCCTGTACAGTGCCAGGACATGTCACTAATACTGTGAGAGGTGTGGGCGAGTGGTCCAGGATAGAGGGCTCCTGTACAGTGCCAGGACATGTCACTAATACTGTGAGAGGTGTGGGGCGAGTGGTCCAGGATAGAGGGCTCCTGTACAGTGCCAGGACATGTCACTAATACTGTGAGAGGTGTGGGGCAAGTGGTCCAGGATAGAGGGCTCCTGTACAGTGCCAGGACATGTCACTAATACTGAGAGAGTGTGGGGCGAGTGGTCCAGGATAGAGGGCTCCTGTACAGTGCGAGGACATGTCACTAATACTGTGAGAGGTGTGGGGCGAGTGGTCCAGGGGGGGGCCCCCTGTATAGTGCCAGGGCATGTCACTAATACTGGGTCATTCCATCTCAAATTACCAAGAAGTCACCTATGGCTCCCACTCGACCCTCTCCAAATGCCATGAAATTTTGTAGTAAGATAGCCCTAGACCTCAAATGACACATTGCAAATTATTAGAGCTTAATCTGCTTTGGTTCTTAACCCTTAACCCTTTAACTGCGCAACGCGCCTGCAGGCTTGCGTCTGGTTTGCGCAACGCGCCTCCGGGTATTTGTATTTTTCACGTTCCATTCAAATCTCCCGCGGCTACATGGGGTTCACATCAGCTTCCTCAGGGCTCTTGTAAACAGACGCCATCTTTAAAAAAAATCGTGGTCCACATTCCCGGTGTGGGAGCCTCAGTAGTGTGTGAGCAACCAAGGCTGGCGCTCGCAGCATGAGCGCACAGCACTGCTGTTCAGCGTGTGACCACAGCATCGCCTAATAATGTCAAAATATATATATAACTTGTATCATTTAGCCATGATAGTGTTATAGAAGAGCCTGAGTGTGATAATGACTGGGTACAATGTTCAATTATCAGTGATTCAATGCTGTTCACGATGTTCACAGCACCACAGCATTATTTCGTCCATCTAGGAATTTTCAAATGATTTCTTAGGTTCCTTTTCAAAATAAACGTGTGGTCAATTATTCATTTACAGGAATTAGTGACCAGGATTGTGATAATAGCAGGATTGTGGTTATAATTAGCGTTGTGCGTAGTATTGTGGAAGGAGGAAAGTTTGGTGAGGGAGGGAGGGCGAGAATTGAGGTAGCCTCATTGTGTGTGTGTGGCTGCCACTCTTGTTTTGCTCACCATAATAGCTTAGTGGTTCGCTATGGGCAACACATATGTACATGGGTATATATAGTGTGTGTATATAGTGTAAGAACAGTAACAGGAGAATGTTGAGAGGAGCTATTTTGGTGAGGGAGGTGACGTAATCGTAGCGTCGTCTGCTGTGTGATTTTTCATGCAGTGTATGGTGGCCACTGTACTGTTTGGACACAATACCGGCTTACTTGCATAGTTCTGGTAAATAAAACATGTAGATAGGTATATAGAACATGTGTAATAAGAACTATAACAGTATGGTGGGAGGAGCAATGTTGGCGAGTAAGATGTTGGAGTGAGGGAGACTGGCTGGGTGTGGCTGCTCTCACTCGAGGTGTTCTGAGTGTGTTGATGGTGAATGTATATAGTGTGTGACAGTGTGTAGTGTGTAAATAGATTATATGTATACATAAATTAGCATGATACATAGTAAATATGTGCAGCATATGTGTACACAAGTGTCATGCACGTAACACAGTGTCTTCGGACAGTACGGTTGTTTTACTGCCATAATATAGTGTACGTGTTCACTATACATAGGATTAGTACGTAAAAACAAATAAAATGTATTTGGAACTGTGCGAAAAAAATGAACGAAAATATATTCGCGGCAACTCGCGCGCCCCGCCCCGACCGCCCCGGGAGCTTACAGCACGGGCGCACGGGGAATCATGACGTCACGCCCCAACTTACGGACCCCATAGCAGCCAAAGTAAGTACAATTACGACTTTTTTTTTACATACCCATACTGAGGGAAGGGTTTTGACACTTTAAAAAGAAAAAAGAATTTTTTCCAGAGAATTTATTTCCTGCGCACCACGGGGGTGTCATATTTGGAGGCAACGCAGTTAAAGGGTTAAACTGCACGACACATCATATGATGTGTTGAGTAAATTGCTATAACTTGCACATCACATCATATGATATACAGTATTGGAGTACTACGCAAGATTTAAAAGGCCCGTGGATACACAGGGTTCACCTCACCTTCATCAGGGCTCTTGTAAACAGACGCCACATTTAAAAAAAATCGTGGGCCAAATTCCTGGGTGTGAGGGCCTCAGTATTGAGTGAGCCACCAAGCCTGACTCACGCAGCATGAGCTCACAGCACTGCTGTTCAGCTTGTGACCACAGCATTGCCTAAAAATGCCATAATATATATGTTCATGCTATTATTTAGCGATGATAGTATTACAGAAGACCCCTGATTGTGATAAAATTGACCAGAATTCTGATAATAGCAGGATTGTTGTGATAATTAGCACTGTAGTGGGAGGAATAATATTGGTAGGGAGGGAGGTAGCATTGTCTGCTGACTTTGTGTGACCACCTTTTAATGTCTGGACTCACTATACCAGCTTAGTTGTTCGCTATGGTGAACAAAACATGTAGATACTTATATATAATGTCTGTATGTAGTGAATAAAAACAAAAACAGTATTGTGGGAGGAGAATGGTGGCAAGTCAGGTGAGGTGAGGGAGGGAGGAAGTAGCAGCCAGTAGCGGTCTGCCACTGGCTGCCATTGCCACTGCCACTCAGCATACCAACTTTGTGGTTCGTTATGGTGAACACGAATGTAGATACTTATATATAACGTGTATATACAGTGTAATAACAGCAAAAGGAGTTTGAGGGAGAAGCCATTTTGGTGATGGGGGTGGCAACAGCTGCATGATTTGTCATGTTGGTAGGGGTGGCCACTATGCTCTTTGGGCACTATACCAGCTTAGTTGAACAGTTATGGTGAACAAAACATGTAGATACTTATATATAATGTGTGTATATAGGGTAATAATATTCGAACCCCAGTTGGAAACAGACCCAACTCTAGGATGGGTTAACCAAAGTATTGCGTTTCCAAAAGGGTCGCCCATGTTGGAAAAGACGAACGCCGAAAGAATATTGTTGAAAACATCTTGATAACTTATTAAACCAAAATTATTTATTAGTCAAAAGAAAGACAGAAACGCGATCTATATGTAAAACCTCTACCAGACAAATATTTTAAGTAAAACCGAAGATATTTGTAGTTGTATAAAAGTGGCAGTTTTCATCGCTCGTCGAGCTCGAAACCCACAGCATTCATCTCAGAACAATGCCTATTTCACGCAGATTCCTTAATAAACGTAAGAGTTTTATATGTCACAAGAAAGACAGATATATAAGCTTTGTTCTAAATACCTTACTATGGCATATTTAAATTTAAAGCGAAGATACGTGTACTTTTACAATAGCCAAGCTCCGACTCCGGACAGATCGATCGACGGAGCAACTCTCTCTCAGAACAATGCTTATTTCGCGTAAATTTGTAAATAATCGTAAATTTTTTATATGCCTCAAGAAAGATAGGAATATAAGGCTCATTTTAACCCTTAAACTGCGCAACGCGCCTGCAGGCTCACGTCTGGTTTGCGCAACGCGGCTCCGGGTATTTGTATTTTTCACGTTCCATTCAAAACTCCCGCGGCTACATGGGGTTCACATCAGCTTCCTCAGGGCTCTTGTAAACAGACGCCATCTTTAAAAAAAATCGTGGTCCACATTCCCGGGTGTGGGAGCCTCAGTAGTGAGTTAGCAACCAAGGCTGGTGCTTGCAGCATGAGCGCACAGCACTGCTGTTCAGCGTGTGACCACAGCATCACCTAATAATGTCAAAATATATATATAACTTGTATTATTTAGCTATGATAGTGTTATAGAAGAGCCTGAGTGTGATAATGACTGGGTACAATGTTCAAATATCAGTGATTCAATGCTGTTCACGATGTTCACAGCACTAGCCACAGCACCACAGCATTCTTTCGTCCATCTAGGAATCTTCAAATGATTTCTTAGGTTCCTTTTCAAAATAAACATGTGGTCAATTATTCATTTACAGGAATTAGTGACCAGGATTGTGGTTATAATTAGCGTTGTGCGTAGTATTGTGGAAGGAGGAATTTTGGTGAGGGAGGGAGGGCGAGAATTGAGGTAGCCTCATTGTGTGTGTGTGGCAGCCACTCTTGTTTTGCTCACCATACTAGCTTAGTGGTTTGCTATAGGCAAAACATATGTACATGGGTATATATAGTGTGTGTATATAGTGTAAGAACAGCAACAGGAGAATGTTGAGAGGAGCTATTTTGGTGTGGGAGGTGACGTAATCGTAGCGTCGTCTGCTGTGTGATTTTTCATGCAGTGTATGGTGGCCACTGTACTGTTTGGACACAATACCGGCTTACTTGCATAGTTCTGGTAAATAAAACATGTAGATAGGTATATAGAACATGTGTAATAAGAACTATAACAGTATGGTGGGAGGAGCAATGTTGGCGAGTAAGATGTTGGAGTGACGGAGACTGGCTGGGTGTGGCTGCTCTCACTCGAGGTGTTCTGAATGTGTTCATGGCCAAATGCTCCCATTGGCCCATACAAGGCAGCTGTTATTGGCATATACGAGGCAGCTGCTATTGGCCCATACGAGGCAGCTGCTATTGGCCCATATGAGGCAGCTGCTATTGGCCCATATGAGGCAGCTCCTATTGTCCCATACGAGGCAGCTGCTATTGGCATATACGAGGCAGCTGCTATTGGCCTATACGAGGCAGCTGCTATTGACCCATACGAGGCAGCTGCTGTTGGCCCATATGAGGCAGCTCCTATTGTCCCATACGAGGCAGCCGTTATTGGCATATACGAGGCAGCTGCTATTGGCCCATACGAGGCAGCTGCTATTGGCCCATACGAGGCAGCTGCTATTGGCCCATACGAGGCAGCTGCTATTAGCCCATACGAGGCAGCTCCTATTGGCCCATACGAACCAGCTGCTACGCGATGTTCTGAATGTGTTGATGGTGAATGTATATAGTGTGTGACAGTGTATAGTGTGTAAATAGATTGTATATATGCATAAATTAGCATGATACATAGTAAATGTGTGCTGCATATGTGTACACAAATATCATGCACGTAACACAGTGTCTTTGGACAGTACGGATGTTTTACTGCCATAATATAGTGTACGTGTTCACTATACATAGGATTAGCACGTAAAAACAAATAAAATGTATTTGGAACTGTGCGAAAATAATGAACGAAAATATATTCGCGGCAACTCGCGCACCCCGCCCCGGGCGCCCTACTGGCCCCGGGAGCGTACGTCACGGGCGAACAGGGAATGATGACGTCACGCCCCAACTTACGGACCCCATAGCAGCCAAAGTAAGTACAATTTCGATTTTTTTTCCACATACCCATACTGAGGGAAGGGTTTCTGACACTTTAAAAAGAAAAAGAATTTTTTCCTGAGAATTTATTTCCTGCGCACTGCGGGGGTGTCATATTTGGAGGCAACGCAGTTAAGGGGTTAAACACTTTATCATAGACATAATTAAAGTTCTAATGAAGATTCATGTGTTGTAATAATCGCCGAACTCCGACCCCCGCATAGACTGAGCGACAGAGCAACTCTCTCAGAACAATGTTTATTTTACGTAAATTCGTTAATAAACACAAATGTTTTATATGTCTTAAGAAAGATAGAAATATAAGCTTTATTTTAAATACATTACATTAGACATATTTAAAGCTCAAGTGAAGATACATACGTTTTTATAGTGGCGTTCAGTAGCTTTTCGGTCATGGAGTGCAGACGCCTATGCACTTGCCAATATATTGTGTAATTAACAAAGATACACTAATAAAGCCTAAAATATTACATGCCTCCAGAAGGACTGAGTTATAATCGTTATTGTGAGTGCACCAAAGGAAATATATCATGTTGGAGACCAATGATATAGCAATTTTAATTTAAGTTTCGACTCCCGCTCGGGCGAGAGAGATGGGGCGACTCTCGCCCCATCTATTGGAGATTCTGTCCACCTAAAGACCCAAAGCTACTCAAACCCTCCTTGCATTACTGAAGTGATATGATATATTTACTCACTATAATGTGGATGCTGGATGCAGAACATGAGAAAACATAATTTTACTCTGAAAAAATATTATTTCATAACAAAATAAGATGTAAATATGTAATATCAAAGGAAGTCGATGGTCCAAGCAACAATGTCATGGAGCGACTTATCCAAGATATATTGCTCTCTGGAAAGTGTTTGCTGGCATGTCAACCTTCTGTACACAGTGATCTAGTCGTCGAACTTCTCTGCTCAAATTATCGCAAATTTAATTTATGATGTTAACAAGTAGAATGCGTATTTTTAATCAAAGCTTAACATAACTAGCCAGAAAACGTTAAAGGTTATTTAAAAATACATGGCTGGAAGTTAAATCAACTCCATAGAACAATATTTTTGTTATTGATACTAATCGTTATTTGTTGGTATGCGTTCGCTACTTAAACTATCATGTACTGTATTTATGTAAAATCTTCCTGTTTCTTCGCACATGCAACACCTTACCTTACACGCTCTCTGATTTACTGTTTAATAGAGATTCACAAATAAAGCTTATGATTGTATACGTTATCAAAAAGGCAGTGACAAAGTCATTTTTGCGTTTCAATCACAGAGATTAGATCTTATTGAGATAGAAAAGATATGCATTTTTTTAAGAGGTTTTTGAACCGTCGCTCTCCCTATCGATAGGAACTAACTTTTTTTTTTATTATTAACAAGCTTAGAAACGTAAAACATAGCAGCACACAGCAATGTGCTGCTACCCTATTCTATATGAAAGATTACACAGTGTATATCAAAAACTAGCTATAAGTTCATCTAATATTCCCATCTCACAGGATGGTTAGTTATACATGGAATCAGGGAATAAAAAACCAGCCTCAATAAAAAAAAATAAACTGACTAACAATCAGGTGAGAACATAAAATGTAAGGCTGATCTATTAGCCTCCGTTAGCAAAATCTGGGTACAGCATAAGAATATCTTCCAACATTCCTAAGTGTATGAAGTAATTACAGAGTTCAAAGTACCTTATACCATTTGGTCTGAAGTCACTTATAACAGGGCAATCACAGATATAGTGTTGGTGAGTATGTCCTAGCTCTTGTTCACATAGTTTACAATTGGAATGTTCACCATTGGGAGCCATTCGTTACCTGCAGCCACCTGCGATACATACCGATATCCTAGCCTAATTCTGACAATTACAATGTCACACTGTCATTGTGACACTAGTGGAAGTTTTATGCTGTCCGTTCATATAATTCCTCGATTCTAAACATGTTTAGTTAGTTTAGTTCATTTATTATGCACCCCATACCCATCTTGCGGGCGGTAATGGAAAAGGTTACAGAGGCACATAAACATGTTATAGCTCTTTATACTCTTGCTTTCTGGCTTTTGTGTGTCAGTGACTGCTCTTCTGTCTTCCCTAATTACCTAAAATATTGCGGCTTTGACAGAAGAGATTGGAATGCCCATATCCCACTCAATTTCAGGGTTATCACATTCAGTTTTAGCTGCCTTGTTTGTGTCAGCATGCTGGACAACACCTATATGAGAAGGTATCCATACAAATGAGACTTTGAAACTCCTACTCTTTGCAATAATAATGTTGTTTATAATGGATGTTACAACTACAACCTTTTGAAGATCAATGCTAATTTTATCTAGATAATGTAATAACGAAAGTTTGTATGTCAACAGAAAGGCAGAAATATAAGCTACACTTTAAATACTTTGTCATAAATATAACTGAGGTGAAAGCGAAGATATATGCATTTGTATAGTACTTGATACTGTACATTTACTTGATGGCTTGCTCTAAGAGTGTGAAGCCCTTCACACCAGCCAATAAATTGTGTAATAAATTGGAGCGGAGTCTTGAAGTGGGTAAACCGCACAACTATATTCTACCCACTTCAAGACTCCGCTCCAATATAGAACGTCAAGAAATATGGGCCAATAGGCCTTCTGCAGTTCTATCTTTACCCAACTTCTATCTATACCCATTGTTTTGTACCCCACTATTCTGTACCCTGCATTGTATTACATCACCTCACCCAAATGCAGGTATAAGGGCCAATGTTGTTTCAGTCATAAGTTCAGTCATAAGTTGTGTGTGGATAAACTAAAGTCTTTTGAAAATGTAATAAGTTTTACGAAACGCTCTCAAGTGTCGCGTCAGACTAGAAATAAAATGAAATTTTGGAGAATTGATTTTTCATTTACCGTCACCAGTAAAAGAAACATAAGGAAAATCGAGAAAATTTGTGTTAGAATTATTAATCTCACTTTTTCGGTCATATTTAATAATATATATATATAGTGGTACCTCGGAACACGAGTGTCCCTGTATGCGAGTTTTTCGGAAGACGAGCAGGATTTCCTCGGAAAATATGTCTCGGAACGCTAGGGTTATCTCGGGACGCGAGTTTGTTGATACGCGTACAGGCCGACCTAGCGCGTGGTGGTTCGGCGATCGTCGCCCCTCCGCCCTCAGTTTACCATTGTCTGCGCTCGGTGACTACCTCGCATCAATTCTTCTCGCGGATTTTCAGTGTTTTGTTGGATTTTTGGTGATTTGACTATACAATTTGTTATTATATATCTCACCATGGGTCTCAAGAAAGCCAGTGGTAAGGATAAAGGCCAGAAAGCCCATGTGAGGATGACAATAGAGGAGAAACGAATCATTCGGAAGCATGAGAACGGTACACGTGTTGTTGAACTTTGTAGGCAGTACAACAAAGCCACATCAAAAATGCACTATACTTAAGAAGAAAAATGAGATTATGAGTGCTAAAGTGGCAAAAGGAGTAAGAACAATAACGAAACAAAGACCACAAATACTTGAAGAAGTGGAAAAGTTGTTATTAATTTGGATACACGACAAGAGTTAAGGGGAGATAGTGTTTCGGAGGCCATTATTTGTGAGAAAGCCAGGGTATTGCACGAAGACCTTCTAAAGAATACCCCTGCAACGAGTGATGCAGATACGAAAGAGTTTAAGGCAAGCAGGGGCTGGTTTGAAAAATTTAGAAGGAGAAGTGGTATCCATAGTGTTACAAGCATGGGGAGGCAGCCAGCTCAGACAAACCAGCACTGGACGATTTATTGAGGAATTTAAAGAGTTTGCAGAGGCTGAGGGATACCTACCGCAACAAGTGTTTGTGACGAAACAGACTGTTTTGGAAAAGAATGCCTAAGAGGACATACATTACCAAGGAGGAAAAATCCTTGCCCGGACACAAGCCTATGAAAGATAGGTTTACGCTTGTGCTGTGTTCAAATGCGAGTGGCGATTTGAAAATTAAACCCTTGCTAGTGTATCATTCTGAAAATCCAAGGGTTTTCAAACAGTATAAAGTGCAGAAAACCCATTGTGTGTGATGTGGAAGGCTAATAAAAAAGCATGGGTGACTAGGCTTATTTTTTCGGAGTGGGTGAATGAAGTGCTGTGCCCTACCATAGAAAAATATCTGCAGGAGAAACATTTGCCACTCAAAGCCATGCTTCTCCTCGACAATGCTCCTGCTCATCCTCGAGGCTTAGAGATGATTGTTGCCCGATACAATAAATTCCTCACAGTTAAATTCCTTCCTCCTAACACCACTCCTCTAATTCAGCCTATGGACCAGAAAATCATAGCGAATTTTAAGAAACTTTATGAAAGGGCACTTTTCGAAATGTTTTTGAAGTGACTGAAGCCACAAACCTCACCTTCAAAGAGTTCTGGAAACACCATTTTAACATTTGTAGTGCTTTAAAACTCGTTGACAAAGCCTGGCAAGAAGTGACTCAAAGAACCCTGATCTCTGGCTGGAGAAAATTGTGGCCTGAATGTGTGAGAGAACTAGACTTTGAGGGGTTTGAGCCTGTAAATGATGCGCCTATTGTTGAGGAAATTGTTACTCTGGCCAGCAAATGGGTTTGGAATTGGATAGTGATGATGTGGAGGAGTTGGTGGAAGAACACAACAAGAACTGACCACCGAAGAACTCCAAGCCCTTCAACAGGAACAGCAAGACAACGCAGCTGATGATTGTACAGTGGAGGAGGATGAGGCAGTAGCGAATGTCCCTTCTGCAGTATTAAAGAAGTGTGTCAGATGTGGGAAGAGATTCAAACAATTGTTGAAAAGACTCACCCAGAGAAAGCTGTAGTAGGCGGTTGCCTTAATCTTTTCAATGACAATGTGATGCTTACTACACAGAGAGAGCATGCAAAGAAGGGAAAAGCAAGCTTCCATGGGACAGATTGTGGTGAGAAATCGAGCAGTGAGCCTCACCAGGACCTAGTGGCACTCGGATAAAACGTGCCAGGGAGAGCACACCAGAAAGGTCCTCACTGCTTGATGTGATAATGGAAGGGGACTCC
>WNGS01004499.1:12345-22752 GCA_020271785.1 Procambarus virginalis
TACTCAGGTGAGACACTCAGGATGTTCACTCACATATTTACTCCCAGAGTCCACAGGTTACTTTAATAACAATTTACTCTGGTCGCAACAGTGAAGTGAGACACATTAACTCATAATTCTTTGTAAACTGCGTTCATTACATCCGGGCTGGTAAAATGTTTTCAAAATATCAAAATTTCTAAGACAGAAAGAGTGAAGGAGAAACATGGATGAGAGAGGGTGTGAGTGTGAGTGCAGCATGAGAGAGGCTGTGAGTGCAGCATGAGAGAGACTGTGAGTGCAGCATGAGAGAGACTGTGAGTGCAGCATGAGAGAGGGCTGTGAGTGCAGCATGAGAGAGACTGTGAGTGCAGCATGAGAGAGACTGTGAGTGCAGCATGAGAGAGACTGTGAGTGCAGCATGAGAGAGGCTGTGCGTGCAGCATGAGAGAGACTGTGAGTGCAGCATGAGAGAGGCTGTGAGTGCAGTATGAGAGAGACTGTGAGTGCAGCATGAGAGAGGCTGTGAGTGCAGTATGAGAGAGGCTGTGAGTGCAGTATGAGTTTGGTCGATCTTCGACGTTCCATGTCTGCTTCATCAAGTCTGGTCGATCTTCGACGTTCCATGTCTGGTTCTAGTAAGGTGTCGTTTATCTTTCGACGTTTCCAAGTCTGGTTCATCTCCCTTTGGTCGATCTTCGACTTTCCAAGTCTGGTTCATCTCCTTTGTCGATCTTCGACTTTCCAAGTCTGGTTCATCTCCTCTGGTCGATCTTCGACGTTCGAAGTCTGGTTCATCAAGTCTGGTCGATCTTCGACGCCCCAAGTCCGTTCATCTCCTCTGGTGTCGATCCTCGACGTTCCATGTCTGGTTCATCAAGTCTGGTCGATCTTCGACGCCCCAAGTCCGGTTCATCTCCTCTGGTCGATCTTCGACGTTCCAAGTCTGGTCCATCTCCTCTGGTCGATCCTCGACGTTCCATGTCTGGTTCATCTCCTCTGGTCGATCTTCGACGTTCGAGGTCTGGTTCATCAGTTCTGGTCGATCTTCGACTTTCCAAGTCTGGTTCATCAAGTCTTGTCGATCTTCGACGTTCCAAGTCTGGTTCATCAGTCTGGTCGATCTTCGACGTTCCAAGTCTGGTTCATCTCCTCTGGTCGATCTTCGACGTTCCATGTCTGGTCATCAGTCTGGTCGATCTTCGACGTTCCATGTCTGGTTCATCAAGTCTGGTCGATCTTCGACGTTCCATGTCTGGTTCATCTTCTCTGGTCGATCTTCGACGTTCCATTTCTGGGTTCATCAAGTCTGGTCGATCTTCGACGTTCCATGTCTGGTTCATCTCCTCTGGTCGATCTTCGACGTTCCATGTCTGGTTCATCTCCTCTGGTCGATCTTCGACGTTCCATGTCTGGTTCATCTCCTCTGGTCGATCTTCGACGTTCCATGTCTGGTTCATCAAGTCTGGTCGATCTTCGACGTTCCATGTCTGGTTCATCGCCTCTGGTCGATCTTCGACGATCCATGTCTGATTCATCAAGTCTGGTCGATCTTCGACGTTCCATGTCTGGTTCATCGCCTCTGGTCGATCTTCGACGTTCCATGTCTGGTTCATCAAGTCTGGTCGATCTTCGACGTTCCATGTCTGGTTCATCGCCTCTGGTCGATATTCGACGTTCCATGTCTGATTCATCAAGTCTGGTCGATCTTCGACGTTCCAAGTCTGGTTCATCTCCTCTGGTCGATCTTCGACGATCCAAGTCTGGTTCATCTCCTCTGGTCGATCTTCGACGTTCCAAGTCTGGTTCATCTTCTCTGGTCGATCTTCGACGTTCCAAGTCTGGTTCATCTTCACTGGTCGATCTTCGACGTTCCATGTCTGGTTCATCTTCACTGGTCGATCTTCGACGTTCCATGTCTGGTTCATCTTCACTGGTCGATCTTCGACGTTCCAAGTCTGGTTCATCTTCACTGGTCGATCTTCGACGATCCAAGTCTGGTTCATCTCCTCTGGTCGATCTTCGACGTTCCAAGTCTGGTTCATCTTCTCTGGTCGATCTTCGACGTTCCAAGTCTGGTTCATCTTCTCTGGTCGATCTTCGACGTTCCAAGTCTGGTTCATCTTCTCTGGTCGATCTTCGACGTTTCATGTCTGGTTCATCAAGTCTGGTCGATCTTCGACGTTCCATGTCTGGTTCATCTTCTCTGGTCGATCTTCGACGTTCCAAGTCTGGTTCATCTCCTTTGGTCGATCTTCGACGTTCCAAGTGTGGTTCATCTCCTCTGGTCGATCTTCGACGTTCCATGTCTGGTTCAACGCCTCTGGTCGATCTTCGACGTTCCATGTCTGGTTCATCAAGTCTGGTCGATCTTCGACGTTCCATGTCTGGTTCAACGCCTCTGGTCGATCTTCGACGTTCCAAGTCTGGTTCATCAAGTCTGGTCGATCTTCGACGTTCCATGTCTGGTTCATCAAGTCTGGTCGATCTTCGACGTTCCATGTCTGGTTCAACGCCTCTGGTCGATCTTCGACGTTCCAAGTCTGGTTCATCAAGTCTGGTCGATCTTCGACGTTCCATGTCTGGTTCAACGCCTCTGGTCGATCTTCGACGTTCCAAGTCTGGTTCATCAAGTCTGGTCGATCTTCGACGTTCCATGTCTGGTTCAACGCCTCTGGTCGATCTTCGACGTTCCATGTCTGGTTCATCTCCTTTGGTCGATCTTCGACGTTCCATGTCTGGTTCATCAAGTATGGTCGATCTTCGACGTTCCATGTCTGGTTCATCAAGTCTGGTCGATCTTCGACGTTCCATGTCTGGTTCATCTCCTCTGGTCGATCTTCGACGTTCCAAGTCTGGTTCATCTCCTCTGGTCGATCTTCGACGTTCCAAGTCTGGTTCATCTCCTTTGGTCGATCTTCGACGTTCCAAGTCTGGTTCATCAAGTCTGGTCGATCTTCGACGTTCCAAGTCTGGTTCATCTCCTCTGGTCGATCTTCGACGTTCCATGTCTAGTTCATCTCCTCTGGTCGATCTTCGACGTTCCATGTCTGGTTCATCAAGTCTGGTCGATCTTCGACGTTCCATGTCTGGTTCATCAAGTCTGGTCGATCTTCGACGTTCCATGTCTGGTTCATCAAGTCTGGTCGATTTTCGACGTTCCATGCCTGGTTCATCAAGTCTGGTCGATCTTCGACGTTCCATGTCTGGTTCATCAAATAAGGTCGATCTTCGACGTTCCATGTCTGGTTCATCAAATAAAGTCGATCTTCGACGTTCCATGTCTGGTTCATCAAATAAGGTCGATCTTCGACGTTCCATGTCTGGTTCATCAAATAAGGTCGATCTTCGACGTTCCATGTCTGGTTCATCAAATAAGGTCGATCTTCGACGTTCCATGTCTGGTTCATCAAGTCTAGTCGATCTTCGACGTCCGAAATCTGGTTCATCTTCTCTGGTCGATCTTCGACGTTCCATGTCTGGTTCATCAAGTAATGTCGATCTTCGACGTTCCAAGTCTGGTTCATCAAGTAAGGTCGATCTTCGACGTTCCATGTCTGGTTCATCAAGTCTAGTCGATCTTCGACGTTCCATGTCAGATATATCAAATTTGGTCGATCTTCGACGTTCTAAGTCTGGTTCATCTCCTCTGGTCGATCTTCGACGTTCCATGTCTGGTTCATCTTCTCTTGTTGATCTTCGACGGTCCATAAAGGACTCATCATCTCTGGTCGATCTTTGATGTAACATGTTTGGCTCGTCATCTCTTGTCGACTTTTTACGTTCCATGTCTGGCTCATTAACTCTGGTCGACCCTCGACGACCCCCAGCTGACTGGTCATCTCTGGTCGACCCGCGACGACCCCCAGCTGACTGGTCATCTCTGGTCGACCCTCGACGACCCCCAGCTGACTGGTCATCTCTGGTCGACCCGCGACGACCCCCAGCTGACTGGTCATCTCTGGTCGACCCTCGACGACCCCCAGCTGACTTGTCATCTCTGGTCGACCCGCGACGACCCGCAGGTGACTCATCCCCTCTGGTCGACCCGCGACGACCCGCAGGTGACTCGTCCCCTCTGGTCGACCCGCGACGACCCCCAGCTGACTCGACATCTCCAGTCGACCCGTGATAGTCGACACTGGGGGTCAAGTCACAACTTAATCTGCGTTCATTCATCAAGGGCTCAAAAATCGCTATCTGCGCCTGCATTTTCGGCGTGAATTCAGTTATTGATTTACGGGGCTGAATATTGAACGATATGTCATTCACTGACCGCCGGCGGCGTCTGTCTGTGGACGAATCTCTGTCATTAGGCTGTCTTTGCTCACTAAGAGATTCTGGTGTCAGTCTCTCTGTTGAAGAAGGTCTGGAAGATGTCATATAGTCATGGAGATCAGGAAGAGAACGTAGAGTTTCTGTGTCAACAGGAAGCAGCGTGTCACTGTGGCCAGGTGAAGTGGGAGTCTGGCTGTCCTTGTGGAACATAGCGGTGTTCTGCAGGTCGGACATGGAACCTTCCCTAGACTTGTGCCTGGAAAGAGAATCGCGTCTAGCGCCGTCGAGGCGCTCTTCAGTCTGGCCGGTGAATGGAGTCTGAGTCTGTGTGTCGGGAAGAGATCCGGTGCTTGACTTGCGGGGAAACATATTTGGAGTTGTTGTAGCTCCCCGGCTGCTTTCTTCCACATTGTCTACGCTTGTGTCAGTAATTTGAATATCGGGAATTGACATGTCGTGACTTAATCTTCTGCCATTTCCCCACTGTTGGTCTCCAGTGTTCTCCATCTTGTTGGAATCATTGAACTCCAATTCAGTTTATACTTGGGATAATATTTTCCAAGAAATGGCACTAATAGAACTAATGTACAATCTTAAAATATATCAGCTCTTAAAAGACCTTTACTTTGTTATGTGCCTCATTTCATATGTAGGCTTCGTTTTGACTTTTGAAGACTCGGTTGGTCATGCCTTCACACCCATCCAGAAACTCAGGTAGTTTGTTTTATTCTTGTTCTTGTTGTGTCTCATCGTAGTTCTTACGCGTGACCAAAGGCTGCCCTGTGAGTCACATCCAACAGACTCTGGCCACCAGTCTTATAACAGGTTAAACACTTCGATAAGTCCTTCAGAAAACATGGTTTGTTGTCATCTCCCGCTCGGGGACTCCTTAAATCTTCAGTGCTTACTCTTCATCCGCAGCATTACATTTAAGCTCAATCCAGTTCTTGATCCTACCCCTGGTTTACATCTTGAACTTGCCTACGATACCATAGAGTATCGTAGTAATGATGCTATACCGTAGTTTTGCTGCGGGCGACATGTTGTGTCTACCATGTATGGCTATAGTTGTTGTTCCTTCAGGCGGCAGCGGGTGTGTGGCGGCCCTGTCAGTATGATACTGTCTCGGGTGGAGGGCGACCTCTCACATACTTCAGGTGGAGGGCGGCCTCTCTCACTGCCTCTGTGGAGGGCGGCCTCTCTCACTGCCTCTGGTGGAGGGCGGCCTCTCTCACTGCCTCTGGTGGAGGGCGACCTCTCACACTACCTCAGGTGGAGGGCGACCTCTCTCACACTACCTCAGGTGGAGGGCGACCTCTCTCACACTACCTCAGGTGGAGGGCGACCTCTCTCACACTACCTCAGGTGGAGGGCGGCCTCTCTCACACTGCCTCAGGTGGAGGGCGACCTCTCACACTACCTCAGGTGGAGGGCGACCTCTCTCACACTACCTCAGGTGGAGGGCGACCTCTCTCACACTACCTCAGGTGGAGGGCGACCTCTCACACTACCTCAGGTGGAGGGCGACCTCTCACACTGCCTCTGGTGGAGGGCGACCTCTCTCACACCACCTCAGCTGAAGGGCGACCTCTCTCACACTACCTCAGGTGGAGGGCGACCTCTCACACTACCTCAGGTGGAGGGCGGCCTCTCTCACACTACCTCAGGTGGAGGGCGACCTCTCACACTGCCCAACACACTTACCTCTTCCACATTAACACGACTTTTATCTGAAAACAGAAAGAGGAGATAGTGAAACATGTCCCTGTGGAGTTCAAACCATATTTACTCAAAGAATGATGATAACACAGTCATACAAATAGCATATCAAGTGAGAATATAATACAAATGTGGGTTTTAAGGCAATCATATGGTTCTCACTCTACTGGGACCATGTTCAGAAGCCCAACGGAACCAGCATATATGGGCGTCAAGGGAAATCAGTAAGGAAGATCTAAATACGTCTACAGGGATGCCAACTCATTCTCATGCAGAAAGGAAAATCATTAGAAAAATAAAGAAGTAACAAGAGTTTTGGAGAACGCGATTGTCGCTGTATGATCTATATTTCCTGTGGAAGAGACTGAGTGTCTCCTGAGCTTTGTGGGGATGACAAAGTAATATAGGGAAAGGTATATTCCCGACCATCCGCACTGCTTCCCGCCCCCCCACACACACACACCAGGCCCCACACACACACACACCAGGCCCCGCACACACACACCAGGCCCCGCACACACACCAGGCCCCGCACACACACACCAGGCCCCCCACACACACACACCAGGCCCGCACACAACACCAGGCCCGCACACACACACCAGGCCCCACACACACACACCAGGCCCCGCACACACACACCAGGCCCCCACACACACACACCAGGCCCCGCACACACACACCAGCCCCGCACACACACCAGGCCCCACACACACACACCAGGCCCCGCACACACACACCAGGCCCCACACACACCAGGCCCCACACACACACCAGGCCCACACTCCAGCATCAGCTCCCACACTCCTGCATGAGCCCTCCATACTACTGCACTACAATATGCACTCCTGCAGTTTCCGGTGTCGGGAGGCCTGTGGCGTACCTTAAGCTGTGAGTGGTGGAGCTCGGAAGAGGAAACACTGTCGGCACTTGCAGAGGGTGTGGACTGCTCGCTCGTGCTAGTTGCTAGTAGTGAAGAGCTAGACGGTGACTAGGTCAGAGGGAGACTGCGAGGCAGAAGCTTCACAGTCTTCCACGGCACCTCGTATCATGGTTGTAAGCCTTGACACATAACACACAGTAAGCCAGGGAGGTGGTCCCGTGACACGGGTGGCCTCAGAGGCGCCTAGCCTTAGTCTTCACTAGGCTACCTGAATCACGTTACGCACCTCAAACAAAATTCCGCACAGTCATTATACTTTTTGAAAGTGTAAGCTCGCATGCAATACACATATATTCAATATCAATATATGTGTATTAGTGAACAGTAGAATGTTATATGTTAACAGGTGTTGGAGCACCTTCCCGAACATATCATGGCTTGTATAGAAAATCTGGAAATCTTACTCATTCGAAACTTATATATTAGTGGAATAATGAATAAGTATAATTGTAGAAAGATATATGAGCAATACTCAGACCTTAAGTACTTGAGATCACGATAATTAAGATTTAAGCAATAGTATCAAAGGACAACCCGTCCTCACAACAAGTCCATTCAATCTGGTGTGTCGAATACTAATGACCCAAAATGGATAACAAAGGATCTGAAGAACCTTATAGGTAAAAAGAGAGCGTGGTACAAAAGGATTAAGAATGGGGAAGTTAGTTTAGAACAGGATTCGTACAACTGGTTAGCAATGTTAAAAAAGAGATAAGGAAAGCAAAAAGAAACTACGAAGTTCGTATAGCAGGGCAAGCGAAGACAAATCCTAAAGGGTTTTTTCAGTTATATCGAACTAAGACTAGGGAAAGGATAGGTCCATTAAAAACTGAGACAGGTCAAATAACGAATAATGACGAGGAGATGAGTAGTATTTTTAATAAATATTTTATATCTGTATTTACTAAAGAGGAGCTTAACAATATGCCTTCAGCCGAACAAGTCTATGTGGGTGGGGACGAGGACAAGTTGACTAGTTTAGCAGGTACCAGGGAGGATGTAATTAAACAAATAGTAAAACTAAAACCAAACAAATCCCCAGGGCCGGATGAAGTGTTTGCCAGGGTGCTGAAAGAATGCAAAGAGGAGCTTTCCGAGCCACTGTCAATCATATTTAATAAATCAATAGAGTCAGGCAGAGTGCCAGAGTTTTGGAAAGTTGCTAATGTGATACCAGTTTTTAAGAAAGGAGATAGATCACTTGCGTCTAACTATCGACCAATTAGCCTAACGTCTATTGTGGGAAAGTTACTCGAATCTATAATAGCAAATAAAATTCGTCTTCATCTTGAAAAACATAAATTAATAATTGAGTCGCAACATGGTTTTATAAATGGCCGTTCATGTTTAACAAATTTGTTATCTTTTTATTCTAGCATAGTTGAGGCAGTTGATAGTGGTAAGGATTGTGATGTTGTGTACCTTGACTTTAGCAAAGCTTTTGATACAGTGCCACATGAAAGACTGATTAAAAAGATAGAGGCTCATGGTATTGGGGGTGCTATATTAAGCTGGATTAGGGCATGGCTATACCAAAGGAAACAGAGAGTTAGTATAAATGGAGTCAAGTCAGAGTGGGAAAATGTTGTAAGTGGAGTGCCTCAAGGCTCTGTCCTGGGACCTCTGTTGTTTATAATATATATAAATGATTTAGATTCAGGTTTGAGTAGCAACATTTGCAAATTTGCCGATGATACGAAAATCGGTAGGGAAATTAATTCGGAGAAGGACTCACTATCACTTCAAGTTGATCTAGATAGGGTTTTGAAATGGTCAAAGGACTGGCAGATGCAGTTTAATGCTGATAAATGTAAAGTTCTGAGGCTAGGTAATGATGATAGAGTTACAAGATACGAGCTAGATGGTGTTGAGATTGCGAAGTCGGATTGCGAAAGGGATCTGGGAGTTATAATTAGTAAGAATTTAAAACAAAAGGATCAATGCATGAATGTTCGTAAAAAGGCAAATCGGACACTCGGATTTATTAATCGCAGCGTAAGTAACAAGACACCTGGTGTGGTTCTCAAGCTATATCTTGCTCTTGTTAGGCCCCATTTAGATTATGCAGTTCAGTTTTGGTCGCCATATTATAGAATGGATATAAATTCACTTGAACGTGTCCAGCGTAGGATGACTAAGTTAATTCCCCAAATTAGAAATCTTTCATATGAAGAAAGATTAACAAAGCTTAATTTGCATTCACTGGAAAGGCGAAGAGTTAGGGGTGACATGATAGAGGTTTACAAGTGGATGAATGGACATAACAAAGGGGATTATGGTATAATAGATGATTAAAATGGAAAACAAAAGTATCAACACAGGACAGAATGTGAAACAAGGGTATAAATGGATAAGTTTAGATTTAGAAAGACTTGGGTAAATACTGGTTCAGTAACAGGGTTGTTGATTTGTGGAACCAATTGCCGCGTAACATTGTGGAGGTGGGGCCCTCGATTGTTTCAAGCGCGGGTTGGACATGTATATGAGTGGGATGGGTGGTTATAAATAGGAGCTGCCTCGTATGAGCCAATAGGCCTTCTGCAGTTGCCTTTGTTCTTATGGTCTTACATTCTAGCTCGTATCTTGTAATCTTGTAAAGTTGGTTTCAAGCATGGGTTGGACATGTATATGAGTGGGATTGATTGGGTGGTTATAAATAGGAGCTGCCTCGTAGTGGGCCAATAGGCCTTCTGCAGCTTGTCTTTGTTCTTATGTTGTAAGTGGAGTGCCTCAGGACTCTGTCCTGGGACCCTCTGTTGTTTATAATATATATCAATGATTTAGATTCAGGTTTGAGTAGCAACATTTGCAAATTTGCCGATGATACAAAAATCGGTAGAGAAATTAACACGGAAGAAGACTCACTATCACTTCAAGTTGATCTAATAGGGTTTTTGAAATGGTCAAAGGACTGGCAGATGCAGTTTAATGCTGATAAATGTAAAGTTTTGAGGTAGGTAATGATGATAGAGTTACAAGATACGAGCTAGATGGTGACGAGATTGCGAAGTCGGATTGCGAAAGGGATCTGGGAGTTATATTAGTAAGAATTTAAAACAAAAGGATCAATGTCATGAATGTTCGTAATAAGGCAAATAGGACACTGGATTTATTAATCGCAGCATGTAAGTAACAAGACACCTGGTGTGGGTTTCAAGCTATATCTTGCTCTGTAGGCCCCATTTAGATTATGCAGTTCAGTTTTGGTCGCCATATTATAGAATGGATATAAATTCACTTGAACGTGTCCAGCGTAGGATGACTAAGTACCCTTGAAATTCCCCAAATTAGAAAGAAAGATTAACAAAGCTTAAATTGCATTCACTGGAAAGGCGAAGAGTTAGGGGTGACATGATAGAGGTTTACAAGTGGATGAATGGACATAACAAAGGGAGATATTAATAGGGTATTAAAAGTATCAACACAAGACAGAACACGAAACAATGGGTATAAATTGGATAAGTTTAGATTTAGGAAAGACATAAGAA
>WNGS01004502.1:14636-65590 GCA_020271785.1 Procambarus virginalis
GTACAGTTGAACAGTGGAGTATTCTGTTATGTACAGTTGAACAGTGGAGTATTCTGTTATGTACAGATGAACAGCGGAGTATTCTGTGTTAGGTACAGTTGAACAGTGAGAAGTATTCTGTTATGTACAGTTGAACAGTGGAGTATTCTGTTAGGTACAGTTGAACAGTGGAGTATTCTGTTATGTACAGATGAACAGTGGAGTATTCTGTTAGGTACATATTAACAGTGGAGTGTTCTGTTAGGTACAGTTGAACATGGAGTATTCTGTGTTAGGTAAAGTTGAACAGTGGAGTATTCTGTGTTAGGTACAGTTGAACAGTGGAGTGTTCTGTTAGGTACAGTTGAACAGTGGAGTATTCTGTGTTTGGTACAATTGAACAGTGGAGTGTTCTGTTAGGTACAGTTGAACTGTGGAGTATTCTGTGTTTGATACAGTTGAACAGTGGAGTGTTCTGTTATGTACAGTTGAACAGTGGAGTATTCTGTTATGTACAGATGAACAGTGGAGTATTCTGTGTTAGGTACAGTTGAACAGTGGAGTATTCTGTTATGTACAGTTGAACAGGGAGTATTCTGTTATGTACAGTTGAACAGTGGAGTGTTCTGTGTTAGGTACAGTTGAACAGTGGAGTGTTCTGTTATGTACAGTTGAACAGTGGAGTATTCTGTTATGTACAGTTGAACAGTGGAGTGTTCTGTGTTAGGTACAGTTGAACAGTGGAGTGTTCTGTGTTAGGTACAGTTGAACAGTGGAGTGTTCTGTGTTAGGTACAGTTGAACAGTGGAGTGTTCTGTGTTAGGTATAGTTGAACAGTGGAGTATTCTGTTATGTACAGTTGAACAGTGGAGTGTTCTGTGTTAGGTACAGTTGAACAGTGGAGTGTTCTGTGTTAGGTACAGTTGAACAGTGGAGTGTTCTGTTAGGTACAGTTGAACAGTGGAGTATTCTGTGTTTGGTACAGTTGAACAGTGGAGTATTCTGTTAGGTACAGTTGAACAGTGGAGTGTTCTGTGTTAGGTACAGTTGAACAGTGGAGTATTCTGTGTTAGGTACAATTGAACAGTGGAGTGTTCTGTTATGTATAGTTGAACAGTGGAGTATTCTATTATGTACAGTTGAACAGTGGAGTGTTCTGTGTTAGGTACAGTTGAACAGTGGAGTGTTCTGTGTTAGGTACAGTTGAACAGTGGAGTATTCTGTTATGTACAGTTGAACAGTGGAGTATTCTGTTAGGTACAGTTGAACAGTGGAGTGTACTGTTATGTACAGATGAACAGTGGAGTATTCTGTGTTAGGTACAGTTGAACAGTGGAGTATTCTGTTATGTACAGTTGAACAGTGGAGTATTCTGTTATGTACAGATGAACAGCGGAGTATTCTGTGTTAGGTACAGTTGAACAGTGAAGTATTCTGTTATGTACAGTTGAACAGTGGAGTATTCTGTTAGGTACAGTTGAACAGTGGAGTATTCTGTTATGTACAGATGAACAGTGGAGTATTCTGTTAGGTACATATTAACAGTGGAGTGTTCTGTTAGGTACAGTTGAACAATGGAGTATTCTGTGTTAGGTAAAGTTGAACAGTGGAGTATTCTGTGTTAGGTACAGTTGAACAGTGGAGTGTTCTGTTAGGTACAGTTGAACAGTGGAGTATTCTGTGTTTGGTACAATTGAACAGTGGAGTGTTCTGTTAGGTACAGTTGAACTGTGGAGTATTCTGTGTTTGATACAGTTGAACAGTGGAGTGTTCTGTTATGTACAGTTGAACAGTGGAGTATTCTGTTATGTACAGATGAACAGTGGAGTATTCTGTGTTAGGTACAGTTGAACAGTGGAGTATTCTGTTATGTACAGTTGAACAGTGGAGTATTCTGTTATGTACAGTTGAACAGTGGAGTGTTCTGTGTTAGGTACAGTTGAACAGTGGAGTGTTCTGTTATGTACAGTTGAACAGTGGAGTATTCTGTTATGTACAGTTGAACAGTGGAGTGTTCTGTGTTAGGTACAGTTGAACAGTGGAGTGTTCTGTGTTAGGTACAGTTGAACAGTGGAGTGTTCTGTGTTAGGTACAGTTGAACAGTGGAGTGTTCTGTGTTAGGTATAGTTGAACAGTGGAGTATTCTGTTATGTACAGTTGAACAGTGGAGTGTTCTGTGTTAGGTACAGTTGAACAGTGGAGTGTTCTGTGTTAGGTACAGTTGAACAGTGGAGTGTTCTGTTAGGTACAGTTGAACAGTGGAGTATTCTGTGTTTGGTACAGTTGAACAGTGGAGTATTCTGTTAGGTACAGTTGAACAGTGGAGTTCTGTGTTAGGTACAGTTGAACAGTGGAGTATTCTGTGTTAGGTACAATTGAACAGTGGAGTGTTCTGTTATGTATAGTTGAACAGTGGAGTATTCTATTATGTACAGTTGAACAGTGGAGTGTTCTGTGTTAGGTACAGTTGAACAGTGGAGTGTTCTGTGTTAGGTACAGTTGAACAGTGGAGTATTCTGTTATGTACAGTTGAACAGTGGAGTATTCTGTTAGGTACAGTTGAACAGTGGAGTGTACTGTTATGTACAGATGAACAGTGGAGTGTTCTGTGTTAGGTACAGTTGAACAGTGGAGTGTTCTGTGTTAGGTACAGTTGAACAGTGGAGTATTCTGTTAGGTACATATGAACAGTGGAGTGTTCTGTTAGGTATAGTTGAACAGTGGATTATTCTGTTAGGTATAGTTAAACAGTGGAGTGTTCTGTTAGGTACAGTTGAACAGTGGGGTATTCTGTTAGGTACAGTTGAACAGTGGAGTATTCTGTTAGGTACAGTTGAACAGTGGAGTATTCTGTTAGGTACAGTTGAACAGTGGAGTATTCTGTTAGGTACGTTGAACAGTGGAGTATTCTGTTAGGTATAGTTGAACAGTGGAGTATTCTGTTAGGTACAGTTGAACAGTGGAGTATTCTGTTAGGTACAGTTGAACAGTAGATTATTCTGTTAGGTATAGTTGAACAGTGGAGTATTCTGTTATGTACAGATGAACAGTGGAGTATTCTGTGTTAGGTACAGTTGAACAGTGGAGTATTCTGTTATGTACAGATGAACAGCGGAGTATTCTGTGTTAGGTACAGTTGAACAGTGAAGTATTCTGTTATGGACAGTTGAACAGTGGAGTATTCTGTTAGGTACAGTTGAACAGTGGAGTATTCTGTTATGTACAGATGAACAGTGGAGTATTCTGTTAGGTACATATTAACAGTGGAGTGTTCTGTTAGGTACAGTTGAACAATGGAGTATTCTGTGTTAGGTAAAGTTGAACAGTGGAGTATTCTGTGTTAGGTACAGTTGAACAGTGGAGTGTTCTGTTAGGTACAGTTGAACAGTGGAGTATTCTGTGTTTGGTACAATTGAACAGTGGAGTGTTCTGTTAGGTACAGTTGAACTGTGGAGTATTCTGTGTTTGGTACAGTTGAACAGTGGAGTGTTCTGTTATGTACAGTTGAACAGTGAGTATTCTGTTATGTACAGATGAACAGTGGAGTATTCTGTGTTAGGTACAGTTGAACAGTGGAGTATTCTGTTATGTACAGTTGAACAGTGGAGTATTCTGTTATGTACAGTTGAACAGTGGAGTGTTCTGTGTTAGGTACAGTTGAACAGTGGAGTGTTCTGTTATGTACAGTTGAACAGTGGAGTATTCTGTTATGTACAGTTGAACAGTGGAGTGTTCTGTGTTAGGTACAGTTGAACAGTGGAGTGTTCTGTGTTAGGTACAGTTGAACAGTGGAGTGTTCTGTGTTAGGTATAGTTGAACAGTGGAGTATTCTGTTATGTACAGTTGAACAGTGGAGTGTTCTGTGTTAGGTACAGTTGAACAGTGGAGTGTTCTGTGTTAGGTACAGTTGAACAGTGGAGTGTTCTGTTAGGTACAGTTGAACAGTGGAGTATTCTGTGTTTGGTACAGTTGAACAGTGGAGTATTCTGTTAGGTACAGTTGAACAGTGGAGTGTTCTGTGTTAGGTACAGTTGAACAGTGGAGTATTCTGTGTTAGGTACAATTGAACAGTGGAGTGTTCTGTTATGTATAGTTGAACAGTGGAGTATTCTATTATGTACAGTTGAACAGTGGAGTGTTCTGTGTTAGGTACAGTTGAACAGTGGAGTGTTCTGTGTTAGGTACAGTTGAACAGTGGAGTGTTCTGTTAGGTACAGTTGAACAGTGGAGTATTCTGTGTTTGGTACAGTTGAACAGTGGAGTATTCTGTTAGGTACAGTTGAACAGTGGAGTGTTCTGTGTTAGGTACAGTTGAACAGTGGAGTATTCTGTGTTAGGTACAATTGAACAGTGGAGTGTTCTGTTATGTATAGTTGAACAGTGGAGTATTCTATTATGTACAGTTGAACAGTGGAGTGTTCTGTGTTAGGTACAGTTGAACAGTGGAGTGTTCTGTGTTAGGTACAGTTGAACAGTGGAGTATTCTGTTATGTACAGTTGAACAGTGGAGTATTCTGTTAGGTACAGTTGAACAGTGGAGTGTACTGTTATGTACAGATGAACAGTGGAGTATTCTGTGTTAGGTACAGTTGAACAGTGGAGTATTCTGTTATGTACAGTTGAACAGTGGAGTATTCTGTTATGTACAGATGAACAGCGGAGTATTCTGTGTTAGGTACAGTTGAACAGTGAAGTATTCTGTTATGTACAGTTGAACAGTGGAGTATTCTGTTAGGTACAGTTGAACAGTGGAGTATTCTGTTATGTACAGATGAACAGTGGAGTATTCTGTTAGGTACATATTAACAGTGGAGTGTTCTGTTAGGTACAGTTGAACAATGGAGTATTCTGTGTTAGGTAAAGTTGAACAGTGGAGTATTCTGTGTTAGGTACAGTTGAACAGTGGAGTGTTCTGTTAGGTACAGTTGAACAGTGGAGTATTCTGTGTTTGGTACAATTGAACAGTGGAGTGTTCTGTTAGGTACAGTTGAACTGTGGAGTATTCTGTGTTTGATACAGTTGAACAGTGGAGTGTTCTGTTATGTACAGTTGAACAGTGGAGTATTCTGTTATGTACAGATGAACAGTGGAGTATTCTGTGTTAGGTACAGTTGAACAGTGGAGTATTCTGTTATGTACAGTAGAACAGTGGAGTATTCTGGTATGTACAGTTGAACAGTGGAGTGTTCTGTGTTAGGTACAGTTGAACAGTGGAGTGTTCTGTTATGTACAGTTGAACAGTGGAGTATTCTGTTATGTACAGTTGAACAGTGGAGTGTTCTGTGTTAGGTACAGTTGAACAGTGGAGTGTTCTGTGTTAGGTACAGTTGAACAGTGGAGTGTTCTGTGTTAGGTACAGTTGAACAGTGGAAGTGGAGTGTTCTGTGTTAGGTATAGTTGAACAGTGGAGTATTCTGTTATGTACAGTTGAACAGTGGAGTGTTCTGTGTTAGGTACAGTTGAACAGTGGAGTGTTCTGTTAGGTACAGTTGAACAGTGGAGTGTTCTGTTAGGTACAGTTGAACAGTGGAGTATTCTGTGTTTGGTACAGTTGAACAGTGGAGTATTCTGTTAGGTACAGTTGAACAGTGGAGTGTTCTGTGTTAGGTACAGTTGAACAGTGGAGTATTCTGTGTTAGGTACAATTGAACAGTGGAGTGTTCTGTTATGTATAGTTGAACAGTGGAGTATTCTATTATGTACAGTTGAACAGTGGAGTGTTCTGTGTTAGGTACAGTTGAACAGTGGAGTGTTCTGTGTTAGGTACAGTTGAACAGTGGAGTATTCTGTTATGTACAGTTGAACAGTGGAGTATTCTGTTAGGTACAGTTGAACAGTGGAGTGTACTGTTATGTACAGATGACAGTGGAGTGTTCTGTGTTAGGTACATTTGAACAGTGGAGTGTTCTGTGTTAGGTACAGTTGAACAGTGGAGTATTCTGTTAGGTACATATGAACAGTGGAGTGTTCTGTTAGGTATAGTTGAACAGTGGATTATTCTGTTAGGTATAGTTAAACAGTGGAGTGTTCTGTTAGGTACAGTTGAACAGTGGGGTATTCTGTTAGGTACAGTTGAACAGTGGAGTATTCTGTTAGGTACAGTTGAACAGTGGAGTATTCTGTTAGGTACGGTTGAACAGTGGAGTATTCTGTTAGGTATAGTTGAACAGTGGAGTATTCTGTTAGGTACAGTTGAACAGTGGAGTATTCTGTTAGGTACAGTTGAACAGTAGATTATTCTGTTAGGTATAGTTGAACAGTGGAGTATTCTGTTATGTACAGATGAACAGTGGAGTATTCTGTGTTAGGTACAGTTGAACAGTGGAGTATTCTGTTATGTACAGATGAACAGCGGAGTATTCTGTGTTAGTACAGTTGAACAGTGAAGTATTCTGTTATGGACAGTTGAACAGTGGAGTATTCTGTTAGGTACAGTTGAACAGTGGAGTATTCTGTTATGTACAGATGAACAGTGGAGTATTCTGTTAGGTACATATTAACAGTGGAGTGTCTGTTAGGGTACAGTTGAACAATGGAGTATTCTGTGTTAGGTAAAGTTGAACAGTGGAGTATTCTGTGTTAGGTACAGTTGAACAGTGGAGTGTTCTGTTAGGTACAGTTGAACAGTGGAGTATTCTGTGTTTGGTACAATTGAACAGTGGAGTGTTCTGTTAGNAGCCTGCTAGTGTCAGCCTGCTAGTGTCAACCTGCTAGTTTCAGCCTGCTAGTGTTGCTGCTAGTGTCTGCCTGCTAGTGTCAGCCTGCTAGTGTCGCCTGCTAGTGTCAGCCTGCTAGTGTCAGCCTGCTAGTGTCTGCCTGCTAGTGTCGCCTGCTAGTGTCATCCTGCTAGTGTCACCCGCTAGTGTCAGCCTGCTAGTGTCTGCCTGCTAGTGTCGCCTGCTAGTGTCAGCCTGCTAGTGTCAGCCTGCTAGTGTCTGCCTGCTAGTGTCTGCCTGCTAGTGGCCTGCTAGTGTCAACCTGCCAGTGTCCTACCTGCTAGTGTCATCCTGCTAGTGTCACCTGCCATGTCTGCCTGCTAGTGTCAGCTGCTAGTGTCAGCCTGCTAGTGTCCTGCTTGCTAGTGTCTGCCTGCTAGTGTCAGCCTGCTAGTGTCTACCTGCCAGTGTCTACCTGCTAGTGTAAACCTGCTAGTGTCAGCCTCTAGTGTCAGCCTGCAAATGTCAGCCGGCCAGTGTCAGCTGCAAATGTCAGCCGGCCAGTGTCAGCCTGCTAGTCTCAGCTGCTAGTGTCAATCTGCTAGTGTCAGCCTGCTAGTGTCTGCCTGCTAGTGTCAACCTGCTAGTGTCAGCCTGCTAGTGTCATCCTGCAAGTGTCCTGCCTGCTAGTGTCATTCTGCTAGTGTCAGCCTGCTATGTCATCTTGCAGTGTCTGCCTGCTAGTGTCAACCTGCTAGTGTCAGCCTGCTAGTGTCTGCCTGCTAGTGTCAACCTGCTAGTGTCAGCCTGCTAGTGTCATCCTGCAAGTGTCTGCCTGCTAGTGTCAGCCTGCAAGTGTCTACCTGCTAGTGTCAACCTGCAAGTGTCAGCCTGCTAGTGTCACCTGCTAGTGTCTGCCTGCTAGTGGAGCCGGACAGCACGGACAGCACGGAACCGGTCGGCCTAGCGGACAGCACACTGGACTTGTGATCCTGTCGTCCTGGGTTCAATCCAGGCGCCGGCGAGAAACAATGGGCAGAGTTTCTTTCACCTATGCCCCTGTTACCTAGCCGTAAAATAGGTACCTGGGTGTTAGTCAGCTGTCACGGGCTGCTTCCTGGGGGTGGAGGCCTGGCCGAGGACCGGGCCACGGGGACACTAAAGCCCCGAAATCATCTAAAGATAACCTCAAGATAGTGTCAGCCTGCATGTGTCTACCTGCTAGTGTCAACCTGCTTGTGTCAGCCTGCATGTGTTCTACCTGCTAGTGTCACCTGCTAGTGTCAGCCTGCATGTGTCTACCTGCTAGTGTCAACCTGCTAGTGTCAACGTGCTAGTGTCAGCCTGCTAGTGTCAACCTGCCAGTGTCAACCTGCTAGTGTCTACCTGCTAGTGTCAGCCTACTAGTGTCAACCTGCTAGTGTCAGCCTGCATGTGTCTACCTGCTAGTGTCAACCTGCTAGTGTCAACCTGCCAGTGTCAACCTGCTAGTGTCTACCTGCTAGTGTCAGCCTGCTAGTGTCAACCCGCTAGTGTCAGCCTGCATGTGTCTACCTGCTAGTGTGAACCTGCTAGTGTGAACCTGCTAGTGTGAACCTGCTAGTGTCAACCTGCTAGTGTCAGCCTGCTAGTGTCAGCCTGCTAGTGTCAACCTGCTAGTGTCAACCTGCTAGTGTAAGCCTGCTAGTGTCAGCCTGCTGGTGTCAGCCTGCTAGTGTCAGCCTGCTAGTGTCAGCCTGCTAGTGCCTGCCTGCTTGTGTCAGCCTGCTAGTGTCTACCTGTCAGTGTCATCTTGCCAGTGTCCACCTGCTAGTGTCAGCCTGCTAGTGTCAGCCTGATAGTGTCTGCCTGCTAGTGTAAGCCTGCTAGTGTCAGCCTGCTAATGACAGTCTGCCAGTGTCTGCCTGCTAGTGTCAGCCTGCTAGTGTCAGCCTGCTAGTGTCAGCTTGCTAGTGTCTACCAGCTAGTGTCAGCCTGCTAGTGTCAGCCTACTAGCGTCAGCCTGCTAGTGTCAGTCTGCCAGTGTCTGCCTGCTAGTGTCTACCTACTAGTGTCAGCCTTCTACTGTCAGCCTGCTGGTGTCATCCTGCTAGTGTCAGCCTGCTAGTGACAGTCTGCCAGTGTCTGCCTGCTAGTGTCAGCCTGCTAGTGTCAGCCTGCTAGTGTCAGCCTGCTAGTGTCAGCCTTCTATTGTCAGCCTGCTAGTGTCAGCCTGCTTGTGACACTCTGCCAGTGTCTGCTGCCAGTGTCAGCCTGCTACTGTCAGCCTACCAGTGTCTGCCTGCTAGTGTCAGCCTGCTAGTGTCTGTCTGCTATTGTCTGTCTGCTAGTGTCAACCTGCCAATTTCAACCTGGTAGTGTCAGCCTGCTAGTGTCAGCCTGCTAGTGTCTGCCTGCTACTGTCTGCCTGCTAGTGTCAACCTGCTAGTGTCTGCCTGCTAGAGTCAACCTGCCAGTGTGTACCTGCTAGTGTCAACCTGCTATTGTCTGCCTGTTAGTGTCAGCCTGCCACTGTCAGCCTGCTAGTGTCAATCTGCTAGTGTCAGCCTGCTAGTGTATGCCTGCTAGTGTCTGCCTGCTTGTGTCTGCCTGCTAGTGTCAACCAGCTAGTGTCAACCTGCTAGTGTCAGCCTGCTCGTGTCAGCCTGCAAATGTCAGCCGGCCAGTGTCAGCCTGCTAGTGTCTGCCTACTAATGTCAGCCTGCTAGTGTCGTCCTGCTAGTGTCAGTCTGCTAGTGTCTGCCTGCTAGTGTCTGCCTGCTAGTGTCAACCTGCTAGTGTCAACCTGCTAGTGTCAACCTGCTAGTGTCAACCTGCTAGTGTCAGCCTGCTAGTGTCAGCCTGAGAATGTCAGCCTGCTAGTGTTTGCCTGCTAGTGTCTGCTTGCTAGTGTCTGCCTGCTAGTGTCTGCCTGCTAGTGTCAGCCTGCTAGTGTCTGCCTGCTACTTTCTGCCTGCTAGTGTCAGCCTGCTAGTGTCAGCTTGCCAGTGTCTGCCTGCTAGTGTCAGCCTGCTAGTGTCAGCCTGCTAGCGTCTACTTGCCTGTGTCAGCCTGCTAGTGTCAGCCTGCCAGTGTCAGACTGCCAGTGTCTGCCTGCTAGTGTCAGCCTGCTAGTGTCAGACTGCCAGTGTCTGCCTGTTAGTTTCAGCCTGCTAGTGTCAGCATGCCAGTGTCAACCTACCAGAGTCTCTGCTAGTGTCTGCCTGACAGTGTCATCCTGCAATTGTCAGTCTGACAGTGTCATCCTGCCAATGTCAGCCTCGTGGTGTCATCCTGACAGGGTAAAACTGACAATGTCAGTCTGATAGTGTCATCTTACCAGTGTCAACCTGCCAGTATCAGCCGGCCAGTGTCAGCAGGCCAATGTCAGCCTGCCAGTGTCAGCATGACAGAGTCAGCTGGCCAGTGTCACCTGGCCCGTGTCAGTCTTACAGTGTCAGCCTGCCAGTGTCAGTCTGCCAGTGTCCGCCTGCCATTGCCAGTCTTCCACTGTCAGCCTGCCAGTGTCAGCCTGCCAGTGTCAGCCTGCTAATGTCAGCCTGCTAGTGTCTGCCTGCTAGTGTCAGCCTGCTAGTGTCTGCCTGCTAGTGTCAGCCTGCTAGTGTCAGTCTGCCAGTGTCTGCCTGCTAGTGTCTACCTACTAGTGTCAGCCTGCTACTGTCAGCCTACCAGTGTCTTCCTGCTATTGTCAGCCTGTTAGTGTCTGTCTGCCAGTGTCAGCCTGCTAGTGTCTGCCTGCTAGTGTCTGCCTGCTAGTGTCAGCCTGCTAGTGTCAGCCTGGTAGTGTCTGCCTGCCAGTGTCAGCCTGCTAGTGTCTGCCTGCTAGTGTCAGCCCCGCCAGTGTCAGCCTGCTAGTGTCTGCCTGCCAGTGTCTGCCTGCTAGTGTCAGCCTGCCAGTGTCTGCCTGCCAGTGTCTGCCTGCTAGTGTCTGCCTGCCAGTGTCAGCCTGCTAGTGTCAGCCTGCTAGTGTCTGCCTGCTAGTGTCAGCCTGCCAGTGTCTGCCTGCTAGTGTCTGCCTGCCAGTGTCAGCCTGCCAGTGTCAGCCTGCTAGTGTCTGCTTGCTAGTGTCTGCCTGCTAGTGTCTGCCTGCTAGTGTCAACCTGCTTTATCTGCCTGCCAGTGTCTGCCTGCTAGAGTCAGCCAGCTAGTGTCAGCCTGCTAGTGTCTGCCTGCTAGTGTCTGCCTGCTAGTGTCAGCCTACCAATTTCAACCTGCTGGTGTCAACCTGCTAGTGTCTGCCTGCTAGTGTCAACCTGCCAGTGTCTACCTGCTAGTGTCAACCTGCTAGTGTCTGCCTGCTAGTGTCAGCCTGCCAGTGTCAACCTGCTAGTGTCAGCCGGCTAGTGTCAACCTGCTCGTGTCAGCCTGCTAGTGTCTGCCTGCTTGTGTCTGCATCTAGTGTCAACCTGCTAGTGTCAACCTGCTAGTGTCAGTCTGCTAGTGTCAGCCTGTAAATGTCAGCCGGCCAGTGTCAGCCAGCTTGTGTCTGCCTACTAATGTCATCCTGCTAGTGTCTGCCTGCTAGTGTCAGCCTGCTAGTGTCTGCATGCTAGTGTCTGCCTACTAATGTCAGCCTGCTTGTGTCAGCCTGCTAGTGTCTGCCTACTAATGTCAGCCTGCTAGTGTCTGCCTGCTAGTGTCAGCCTGCTAGTGTCTGCATGCTAGTGTCAACCTGCTAGTGTCAACCTGCTAATGTCAACCTGCTAGTGTCAGCCTGCTAGTGTCAGCCTGCCAATGTCAGCCTGCCAGTGTCAGCCTGCCAGTGTCAGCCTGCTAGTGTCTGCTTGCTAGTGTCTGCCTGCTAGTGTCTGCCTGCTAGTGTCAGCCTGCTAGTGTCAGCCTGCCAATGTCAGCCTGCCAATGTCAGCCTGCCAGTGTCAGCCTGCTAGTGTCTGCTTGCTAGTGTCTGCCTGCTAGTGTCTGCCTGCTAGTATCAGCCTGCTAGTGTCTGCCTGTTAGTTTCCGCCTGCTAGTGTCAGCCTGCTAGTGTCAGCTTGCCAGTGTCTGCCTGCTAGTGTCAGCCTGCTAGTGTCAGCCTGCTAGTGTCAGCCTGCTAGCGTCTACTTGCCTGTGTCAGCCTGCTAGTGTCAGCCTGCTAGTGTCAGCCTGCTAGCGTCTACTTGCCTGTGTCAGCCTGCTAGTGTCAGCCTGCCAGTGTCTTCCTGCCAGTGTCTGCCTGCTAGTGTCAGCCTGCTAGTGTCAGACTGCCAGTGTCTGCCTGCTAGTGTCAGCCTGCTAGTGTCTACCGGCCAGTTTCAGCCTGCCAGTGTCAGCCTGCCAATGTCAGCTTGACAGTGTCAGCCTGCCAGTGTCAACCAGCCAGTGTCATCCTGCCAGTGTCAGCCTGGCAGTGTCATCTGGTCAGTGTCAGCCTGTCAGTGTCAACCATCCAGTGTCATCTTGCCAGTGTCAGCCTGCCACTGTCATCTGGTCAGTGTCAGCCTGTCAGCGTCAACCAGCCAGTTTCATCCTGCCAGTGTCAGCCTGCCACTGTCATCTGGTCAGTGTCAGCCTGTCAGTGTCAACCTGCCAGTGTCAGCCTTCCAGTGTCAGCATGCCAGTGTCAACCTACCAGAGTCTCTGCTAGTGTCTGCCTGACAGTGTCATCCTGCAATTGTCAGTCTGACAGTGTCATCCTGCCAATGGCAGCCTCGTGGTGTCATCCTACCAGTGTCAGCCTGCCAGTATCAGCCGGCCATTGTCAGCAGGCCAATGTCAGCCTGCCAATGTCAGCTTGACAGTGTCAGCCTGCCAGTGTCAACCAGCCAGTGTCATCCTGCCAGTGTCAGCCTGGCAGTGTCATCTGGTCAGTGTCAGCCTGTCAGTGTCAACCATCCAGTGTCATCTTGCCAGTGTCAGCCTGCCACTGTCATCTGGTCAGTGTCAGCCTGTCAGCGTCAACCAGCCAGTTTCATCCTGCCAGTGTCAGCCTGCCACTGTCATCTGGTCAGTGTCAGCCTGTCAGTGTCAACCTGCCAGTGTCAGCCTTCCAGTGTCAGCATGCCAGTGTCAACCTACCAGAGTCTCTGCTAGTGTCTGCCTGACAGTGTCATCCTGCAATTGTCAGTCTGACAGTGTCATCCTGCCAATGGCAGCCTCGTGGTGTCATCCTACCAGTGTCAGCCTGCCAGTATCAGCCGGCCATTGTCAGCAGGCCAATGTCAGCCTGCCAATGTCAGCCTGACAGTGTCAGCTGGCCAGTGTCACCTGGCCTGTGTCAGTCTTCCAGTGTCAGCCTGCCAGAGTCATTCTGCCAGTGTCCGCCTGCCATAGCCAGTCTCCCACTGTCAGCCTGCCAGTGTCAGCCTGCCAGTGTCAGCCTGCCAGTGTCAGCTTGCCAGTGTCTGCCTGCCAGTGTCTGCCTGACGGTGTCAACCTGCCAGTGTCAGCCTGATAGTGCTATTCTGCCAGCATGCCAGTGTCCCCCTATCCAGTGTCAGTCTGCTAATGTCAGCCTTCCAGTATCAGCCTGCAGTGTCAGTCTGCCAGTGTCTACCTGCCAGTGTCTGCCTGCTAGTGTCAGGCTGCCAATATCAGCCTAACGGTGTCAGCCTGCTAGTGTCAGCCTGCCAGTGTCAGTCTGCCAATGTCACCTTGACAGTGTCAGCTGGCCAGTGTCAGCCTTTCAATGTCAGCCTGCCAGTGTAAATCTGCCAGTGTCAGCCTGCCAATGTCAGCCTGCTAGTGTCAACCTGCCAGTGTCAACCTGCCAGTGTCAGTCTACGAGTGTCAGCCTGCCAATGTCAGCCTGACACTAATTTTCAGACTGGGAATGCATAAATCAACACCTCTATTGATTTCACCCAACAGCAACCAGCTGGACTCTCGTTTCTATGTGTGTATATGTTAGTGTGTGTATGTACATAAATACATATACTGACCTAGATGTGGATACAAGGTCGAGCATTAGCTCCCAAGCCCCCACCTGTTCCTTCCTAGCTATTGGACGATGATTTCTAATGTTAAACAAACATATTTGTAGGATGTTAATTTCAATTAACATCCTACAAATATGTTTGGAGTGGAGTGTTCTGTTAGGTACAGTTGAACAGTGGAGTGTTCTGTTAGGTACAGTTGAACAGTGGAGTGTACTGTTAGGTACAGTTGAACAGTGGAGTATTCTGTTAGGTACAGTTGAACAGTGGAGTGTTCTGTTAGGTACATTGAACAGTGGAGTGTTCTGTTAGGTACAGTTGAACAGTGGAGTATTCTGTTAGGTACAGTTGAACAGTGGAATGTTCTGTTAGGTACAGTTGAACAGTGGAGTGTTCTGTTAGGTACAGATGAACAGTGGAGCATTCTGTTAGGTACAGTTGAACAGTGGAGTATTCTGTTAGGTACATATGAACAGTGGAGTGTTCTGTTAGGTATAGTTGAACAGTGGATTATTCTGTTAGGTATAGTTAAACAGTGGAGTGTTCTGTTAGGTACAGTTGAACAGTGGGGTATTCTGTTAGGTACAGTTGAACAGTGGAGTATTCTGTTAGGTACAGTTGAACAGTGGAGTATTCTGTTAGGTATAGTTGAACAGTGGAGTATTCTGTTAGGTACAGTTGAACAGTGGAGTATTCTGTTAGGTACAGTTGAACAGTAGATTATTCTGTTAGGTACAGTTGAACAGTGGAGTATTCTGTTATGTACAGATGAACAGTGGAGTATTCTGTGTTAGGTACAGTTGAACAGTGGAGTATTCTGTTATGTACAGATGAACAGTGGAGTATTCTGTTATGTACAGTTGAACAGTGGAGTATTCTGTTATGTACAGATGAACAGCGGAGTATTCTGTGTTAGGTACAGTTGAACAGTGAAGTATTCTGTTATGTACAGTTGAACAGTGGAGTATTCTGTTAGGTACAGTTGAACAGTGAGTATTCTGTTATGTACAGATGAACAGTGGAGTATTCTGTGTTAGGTACAGTTGAACAGTGGAGTATTCTGTTATGTACAGTTGAACAGTGGAGTATTCTGTTATGTACAGATGAACAGCGGAGTATTCTGTGTTAGGTACAGTTGAACAGTGAAGTATTCTGTTATGTACAGTTGAACAGTGGAGTATTCTGTTAGGTACAGTTGAACAGTGGAGTATTCTGTTATGTACAGATGAACAGTGGAGTATTCTGTTAGGTACATTAACAGTGGAGTGTTCTGTTAGGTACAGTTGAACAATGGAGTATTCTGTGTTAGGTAAGTTGAACAGTGGAGTATTCTGTGTTAGGTACAGTTGAACAGTGGAGTGTTCTGTTAGGTACAGTTGAACAGTGGAGTATTCTGTTTGGTACAATTGAACAGTGGAGTGTTCTGTTAGGTACAGTTGAACTGTGGAGTATTCTGTGTTTGATACAGTTGAACAGTGGAGTGTTCTGTTATGTACAGTTGAACAGTGGAGTATTCTGTTATGTACAGATGAACAGTGGAGTATTCTGTGTTAGGTACAGTTGAACAGTGGAGTATTCTGTTATGTACAGTTGAACAGTGGAGTATTCTGTTATGTACAGTTGAACAGTGGAGTGTTCTGTGTTAGGTACAGTTGAACAGTGGAGTGTTCTGTTATGTACAGTTGAACAGTGGAGTATTCTGTTATGTACAGTTGAACAGTGGAGTGTTCTGTGTTAGGTACAGTTGAACAGTGGAGTGTTCTGTGTTAGGTACAGTTGAACAGTGGAGTGTTCTGTGTTAGGTACAGTTGAACAGTGGAGTGTTCTGTGTTAGGTATAGTTGAACAGTGGAGTATTCTGTTATGTACAGTTGAACAGTGGAGTGTTCTGTGTTAGGTACAGTTGAACAGTGGAGTGTTCTGTGTTAGGTACAGTTGAACAGTGGAGTGTTCTGTTAGGTACAGTTGAACAGTGGAGTATTCTGTTTGGTACAGTTGAACAGTGGAGTATTCTGTTAGGTACAGTTGAACAGTGGAGTGTTCTGTGTTAGGTACAGTTGAACAGTGGAGTATTCTGTGTTAGGTACAATTGAACAGTGGAGTGTTCTGTTATGTATAGTTGAACAGTGGAGTATTCTGTTATGTACAGTTGAACAGTGGAGTGTTCTGTGTTAGGTACAGTTGAACAGTGGAGTATTCTGTTAGGTACAGTTGAACAGTGGAGTATTCTGTTAGGTACAGTTGAACAGTGGAGTATTCTGTTAGGTACAGTTGAACAGTGGAGTATTCTGTTATGTACAGATGAACAGTGGAGTATTCTGTTAGGTACAGTTGAACAGTGGAGTATTCTGTTAGGTACAGTTGAACAGTGGAGTATTCTGTTAGGTACAGTTGAACAGTGGAGTATTCTGTTAGGTACAGTTGAACAGTGGAGTATTCTGTGTTATGTACAATTGAACAGTGGAGTGTTCTGTTAGGTACAGTTGAACAGTGGAGTATTCTGTTATGTACAGATGAACAGTGGAGTATTCTGTTAGGTACATATTAACAGTGGAGTGTTCTGTTAGGTACAGTTGAACAATGGAGTATTCTGTGTTAGGTAAAGTTGAACAGTGGAGTATTCTGTGTTAGGTACAGTTGAACAGTGGAGTGTTCTGTTAGGTACAGTTGAACAGTGGAGTATTCTGTGTTTGGTACAATTGAACAGTGGAGTGTTCTGTTAGGTACAGTTGAACTGTGGAGTATTCTGTGTTTGATACAGTTGAACAGTGGAGTGTTCTGTTAGGTACAGTTGAACAGTGGAGTATTCTGTTATGTACAGATGAACAGTGGAGTATTCTGTGTTAGGTACAGTTGAACAGTGGAGTATTCTGTTATGTACAGTTGAACAGTGGAGTATTCTGTTATGTACAGTTGAACAGTGGAGTGTTCTGTGTTAGGTACAGTTGAACAGTGGAGTGTTCTGTTATGTACAGTTGAACAGTGGAGTATTCTGTTATGTACAGTTGAACAGTGGAGTGTTCTGTGTTAGGTACAGTTGAACAGTGGAGTGTTCTGTGTTAGGTACAGTTGAACAGTGGAGTGTTCTGTGTTAGGTACAGTTGAACAGTGGAGTGTTCTGTGTTAGGTATAGTTGAACAGTGGAGTATTCTGTTATGTACAGTTGAACAGTGGAGTGTTCTGTGTTAGGTACAGTTGAACAGTGGAGTGTTCTGTGTTAGGTACAGTTGAACAGTGGAGTGTTCTGTTAGGTACAGTTGAACAGTGGAGTATTCTGTGTTTGGTACAGTTGAACAGTGGAGTATTCTGTTAGGTACAGTTGAACAGTGGAGTGTTCTGTGTTAGGTACAGTTGAACAGTGGAGTATTCTGTGTTAGGTACAATTGAACAGTGGAGTGTTCTGTTATGTATAGTTGAACAGTGGAGTATTCTATTATGTACAGTTGAACAGTGGAGTGTTCTGTGTTAGGTACAGTTGAACAGTGGAGTGTTCTGTGTTAGGTACAGTTGAACAGTGGAGTATTCTGTTATGTACAGTTGAACAGTGGAGTATTCTGTTAGGTACAGTTGAACAGTGGAGTGTACTGTTATGTACAGATGAACAGTGGAGTATTCTGTGTTAGGTACAGTTGAACAGTGGAGTATTCTGTTATGTACAGTTGAACAGTGGAGTATTCTGTTATGTACAGATGAACAGCGGAGTATTCTGTGTTAGGTACAGTTGAACAGTGAAGTATTCTGTTATGTACAGTTGAACAGTGGAGTATTCTGTTAGGTACAGTTGAACAGTGGAGTATTCTGTTATGTACAGATGAACAGTGGAGTATTCTGTTAGGTACATATTAACAGTGGAGTGTTCTGTTAGGTACAGTTGAACAATGGAGTATTCTGTGTTAGGTAAAGTTGAACAGTGGAGTATTCTGTGTTAGGTACAGTTGAACAGTGGAGTGTTCTGTTAGGTACAGTTGAACAGTGGAGTATTCTGTGTTTGGTACAATTGAACAGTGGAGTGTTCTGTTAGGTACAGTTGAACTGTGGAGTATTCTGTGTTTGATACAGTTGAACAGTGGAGTGTTCTGTTATGTACAGTTGAACAGTGGAGTATTCTGTTATGTACAGATGAACAGTGGAGTATTCTGTGTTAGGTACAGTTGAACAGTGGAGTATTCTGTTATGTACAGTTGAACAGTGGAGTATTCTGTTATGTACAGTTGAACAGTGGAGTGTTCTGTGTTAGGTACAGTTGAACAGTGGAGTGTTCTGTTATGTACAGTTGAACAGTGGAGTATTCTGTTATGTACAGTTGAACAGTGGAGTGTTCTGTGTTAGGTACAGTTGAACAGTGGAGTGTTCTGTGTTAGGTACAGTTGAACAGTGGAGTGTTCTGTGTTAGGTACAGTTGAACAGTGGAGTGTTCTGTGTTAGGTATAGTTGAACAGTGGAGTATTCTGTTATGTACAGTTGAACAGTGGAGTGTTCTGTGTTAGGTACAGTTGAACAGTGGAGTGTTCTGTGTTAGGTACAGTTGAACAGTGGAGTGTTCTGTTAGGTACAGTTGAACAGTGGAGTATTCTGTGTTTGGTACAGTTGAACAGTGGAGTATTCTGTTAGGTACAGTTGAACAGTGGAGTGTTCTGTGTTAGGTACAGTTGAACAGTGGAGTATTCTGTGTTAGGTACAATTGAACAGTGGAGTGTTCTGTTATGTATAGTTGAACAGTGGAGTATTCTATTATGTACAGTTGAACAGTGGAGTGTTCTGTGTTAGGTACAGTTGAACAGTGGAGTGTTCTGTGTTAGGTACAGTTGAACAGTGGAGTATTCTGTTATGTACAGTTGAACAGTGGAGTATTCTGTTAGGTACAGTTGAACAGTGGAGTGTACTGTTATGTACAGATGAACAGTGGAGTGTTCTGTGTTAGGTACAGTTGAACAGTGGAGTGTTCTGTGTTAGGTACAGTTGAACAGTGGAGTATTCTGTTAGGTACATATGAACAGTGGAGTGTTCTGTTAGGTATAGTTGAACAGTGGATTATTCTGTTAGGTATAGTTAAACAGTGGAGTGTTCTGTTAGGTACAGTTGAACAGTGGGGTATTCTGTTAGGTACAGTTGAACAGTGGAGTATTCTGTTAGGTACAGTTGAACAGTGGAGTATTCTGTTAGGTACAGTTGAACAGTGGAGTATTCTGTTAGGTACGGTTGAACAGTGGAGTATTCTGTTAGGTATAGTTGAACAGTGGAGTATTCTGTTAGGTACAGTTGAACAGTGGAGTATTCTGTTAGGTACAGTTGAACAGTAGATTATTCTGTTAGGTATAGTTGAACAGTGGAGTATTCTGTTATGTACAGATGAACAGTGGAGTATTCTGTTAGGTACAGTTGAACAGTGGAGTATTCTGTTATGTACAGATGAACAGCGGAGTATTCTGTGTTAGGTACAGTTGAACAGTGAAGTATTCTGTTATGGACAGTTGAACAGTGGAGTATTCTGTTAGGTACAGTTGAACAGTGGAGTATTCTGTTATGTACAGATGAACAGTGGAGTATTCTGTTAGGTACATATTAACAGTGGAGTGTTCTGTTAGGTACAGTTGAACAATGGAGTATTCTGTGTTAGGTAAAGTTGAACAGTGGAGTATTCTGTGTTAGGTACAGTTGAACAGTGGAGTGTTCTGTTAGGTACAGTTGAACAGTGGAGTATTCTGTGTTTGGTACAATTGAACAGTGGAGTGTTCTGTTAGGTACAGTTGAACTGTGGAGTATTCTGTGTTTGGTACAGTTGAACAGTGGAGTGTTCTGTTATGTACAGTTGAACAGTGGAGTATTCTGTTATGTACAGATGAACAGTGGAGTATTCTGTGTTAGGTACAGTTGAACAGTGGAGTATTCTGTTATGTACAGTTGAACAGTGGAGTATTCTGTTATGTACAGTTGAACAGTGGAGTGTTCTGTGTTAGGTACAGTTGAACAGTGGAGTGTTCTGTTATGTACAGTTGAACAGTGGAGTATTCTGTTATGTACAGTTGAACAGTGGAGTGTTCTGTGTTAGGTACAGTTGAACAGTGGAGTGTTCTGTGTTAGGTACAGTTGAACAGTGGAGTGTTCTGTGTTAGGTATAGTTGAACAGTGGAGTATTCTGTTATGTACAGTTGAACAGTGGAGTGTTCTGTGTTAGGTACAGTTGAACAGTGGAGTGTTCTGTGTTAGGTACAGTTGAACAGTGGAGTGTTCTGTTAGGTACAGTTGAACAGTGGAGTATTCTGTGTTTGGTACAGTTGAACAGTGGAGTATTCTGTTAGGTACAGTTGAACAGTGGAGTGTTCTGTGTTAGGTACAGTTGAACAGTGGAGTATTCTGTGTTAGGTACAATTGAACAGTGGAGTGTTCTGTTATGTATAGTTGAACAGTGGAGTATTCTATTATGTACAGTTGAACAGTGGAGTGTTCTGTGTTAGGTACAGTTGAACAGTGGAGTGTTCTGTGTTAGGTACAGTTGAACAGTGGAGTGTTCTGTTAGGTACAGTTGAACAGTGGAGTATTCTGTGTTTGGTACAGTTGAACAGTGGAGTATTCTGTTAGGTACAGTTGAACAGTGGAGTGTTCTGTGTTAGGTACAGTTGAACAGTGGAGTATTCTGTGTTAGGTACAATTGAACAGTGGAGTGTTCTGTTATGTATAGTTGAACAGTGGAGTATTCTATTATGTACAGTTGAACAGTGGAGTGTTCTGTGTTAGGTACAGTTGAACAGTGGAGTGTTCTGTGTTAGGTACAGTTGAACAGTGGAGTATTCTGTTATGTACAGTTGAACAGTGGAGTATTCTGTTAGGTACAGTTGAACAGTGGAGTGTACTGTTATGTACAGATGAACAGTGGAGTATTCTGTGTTAGGTACAGTTGAACAGTGGAGTATTCTGTTATGTACAGTTGAACAGTGGAGTATTCTGTTATGTACAGATGAACAGCGGAGTATTCTGTGTTAGGTACAGTTGAACAGTGAAGTATTCTGTTATGTACAGTTGAACAGTGGAGTATTCTGTTAGGTACAGTTGAACAGTGGAGTATTCTGTTATGTACAGATGAACAGTGGAGTATTCTGTTAGGTACATATTAACAGTGGAGTGTTCTGTTAGGTACAGTTGAACAATGGAGTATTCTGTGTTAGGTAAAGTTGAACAGTGGAGTATTCTGTGTTAGGTACAGTTGAACAGTGGAGTGTTCTGTTAGGTACAGTTGAACAGTGGAGTATTCTGTGTTTGGTACAATTGAACAGTGGAGTGTTCTGTTAGGTACAGTTGAACTGTGGAGTATTCTGTGTTTGATACAGTTGAACAGTGGAGTGTTCTGTTATGTACAGTTGAACAGTGGAGTATTCTGTTATGTACAGATGAACAGTGGAGTATTCTGTGTTAGGTACAGTTGAACAGTGGAGTATTCTGTTATGTACAGTAGAACAGTGGAGTATTCTGTTATGTACAGTTGAACAGTGGAGTGTTCTGTGTTAGGTACAGTTGAACAGTGGAGTGTTCTGTTATGTACAGTTGAACAGTGGAGTATTCTGTTATGTACAGTTGAACAGTGGAGTGTTCTGTGTTAGGTACAGTTGAACAGTGGAGTGTTCTGTGTTAGGTACAGTTGAACAGTGGAGTGTTCTGTGTTAGGTACAGTTGAACAGTGGAGTGTTCTGTGTTAGGTATAGTTGAACAGTGGAGTATTCTGTTATGTACAGTTGAACAGTGGAGTGTTCTGTGTTAGGTACAGTTGAACAGTGGAGTGTTCTGTGTTAGGTACAGTTGAACAGTGGAGTGTTCTGTTAGGTACAGTTGAACAGTGGAGTATTCTGTGTTTGGTACAGTTGAACAGTGGAGTATTCTGTTAGGTACAGTTGAACAGTGGAGTGTTCTGTGTTAGGTACAGTTGAACAGTGGAGTATTCTGTGTTAGGTACAATTGAACAGTGGAGTGTTCTGTTATGTATAGTTGAACAGTGGAGTATTCTATTATGTACAGTTGAACAGTGGAGTGTTCTGTGTTAGGTACAGTTGAACAGTGGAGTGTTCTGTGTTAGGTACAGTTGAACAGTGGAGTATTCTGTTATGTACAGTTGAACAGTGGAGTATTCTGTTAGGTACAGTTGAACAGTGGAGTGTACTGTTATGTACAGATGAACAGTGGAGTGTTCTGTGTTAGGTACAGTTGAACAGTGGAGTGTTCTGTGTTAGGTACAGTTGAACAGTGGAGTATTCTGTTAGGTACATATGAACAGTGGAGTGTTCTGTTAGGTATAGTTGAACAGTGGATTATTCTGTTAGGTATAGTTAAACAGTGGAGTGTTCTGTTAGGTACAGTTGAACAGTGGGGTATTCTGTTAGGTACAGTTGAACAGTGGAGTATTCTGTTAGGTACAGTTGAACAGTGGAGTATTCTGTTAGGTACGGTTGAACAGTGGAGTATTCTGTTAGGTATAGTTGAACAGTGGAGTATTCTGTTAGGTACAGTTGAACAGTGGAGTATTCTGTTAGGTACAGTTGAACAGTAGATTATTCTGTTAGGTATAGTTGAACAGTGGAGTATTCTGTTATGTACAGATGAACAGTGGAGTATTCTGTGTTAGGTACAGTTGAACAGTGGAGTATTCTGTTATGTACAGATGAACAGCGGTAGTATTCTGTGTTAGTACAGTTGAACAGTGAAGTATTCTGTTATGGACAGTTGAACAGTGGAGTATTCTGTTAGGTAACAGTGGAGTCTGTTAACAGTGGAGTATTCTGTGTTATGGAGTACAGTTGAACAGTGGAGTATTCTGTTAGGTACAGTGAACTGTTAGGTACATTGAACAGTGGTAGTGTTTGTTNCAACCTATACTATACCAGGTTTCAGTGGGTCTTCAGTAACTTCGCACGCCCACAGGCATGTTGTGGCGTGCGAAGTGCGTCGACCCCCAACGCTCGCTGCACCGTCCCAGCGTCGGCCAGTACAACGCGAGGCACTCTTAAAACGTCGATACAAATCAAAATTCCCTCGGGGCTCTCGTCTCACACGACTGGAATATCGATAACGCGCCATTCCGCTGTCATTTGTAATGAGAGGTTATGTGGTGTGGGTCGGGCTGTCGTATATGGCGAGGAATACTTGTTTTGGGTAATGGAATTCACGGTATGAATCTCTTGTGTTGATCCGTCGGCTTGTTCTGCATTTCGTATGCAGTTTAACATCATTCTTGCATGAGGAATATATTCAACTCAGGGGGACCTTGAGCTTAGAGCGGCACTGGACCCTGTGAGCTCCTGATGTCTCTTGTTCAGAGAATTGTCGAACTTTAGGGCCTAGAAATCTTCACGTTCAGAGCACTTGGTGACAGGGCATCAAGAGCATCTATTGTGATGGATGTCAGGGCATCCCAACCAGCTGCCCACTTGCCCACAACGTGTTGATCAGCACACACTCTCCTTGTGTTTCGTGACAAGAGCTTTTCTCTGCTCGGGGTAATTCCGCTTCTTTCAATCACTTTTAATCTTTTCCGGTAAAGAGTAATTACTCTACCATTGTTTATTGGTCGTTCCCACAACTTGTGAAGTGTGAGCAATTATAATTGAGGTCGTCAGTAATATCCAGCACTTGTAGATGCTTGTAACGTCGTCTTGCAAGTGTTCGACCACTTACAAACACTCGCATCTAAGGAAACTTTACTGATCCTAAGATACATATAAATACTTATTACACTTCTTATCAAAAAAGAAATTTAGAATCGTATTCTATGATTACCACATTTTAAAGTTTTTTAAGTGTTGCAAAATGTTCATGCAGTTCCCAGAAGATATTAACCGTTAATGGTTAATTACTTATTCACCAACAGTGTGCAGTCACATGTGTCTGACTGTGGTCTGCCACACCTGCAGCACCTGCAGTCACTTGTATCTGACTGTGGTCTGTCACACCTGAAGCACCTGCAGTCACATGTGTCTGACTGTGGTTTGTCACGCCTGCAGTCACATGTATCTGACTGTGGTATGTCACGCCTGCAGTCACATGTGTCTGACTGTGGTTTGTCACACCTGAAACACCTGCAGTCACATGTGTCTGACTGTGGTTTGTCACACCTGAAGCACCTGCAGTCACATGTGTCTGACTGTGGTTTGTCACGCCTGCAGTCACATGTGTCTGACTGTGGTTTGTCACGCCTGCAGTCACATGTATCTGACTGTGGTTTGTCACGCCTGCAGTCACATGTGTCTGACTGTGGTCTGTCACGCCTGCAGTCACATGTGTCTGACTGTGGTCTGTCACGCATGCAGTCACATGTGTCTGACTGTGGTCTGTCACGCCTGCAGTCACATGTATCTGACTGTGGTTTGTCACGCCTGCAGTCACATGTATCTGACTGTGGCCCGTCACACCTGCAACGCCTGCGGCAACTCTAGACATTCCCGCAATTACCGCAAGCCCGCAAACGGCATATTAAAATACAAATGAAGCAATTGCATAATTTCAGACGCCAGAAGCGCTTTCTAATTATTTAAGAGCTCTGAACTTGTCCTAATGTGGGAACATTATCCTAATGTTACTTGAACAAGCTTGAAGTCACATGTAGAAATTAAAGACATAGGTTTCAACCGCTTAGTCATATTCGACTTGTGGTCGGCTGGGGTTTAGGGTGCGGCATTGGTGGTCTTTCAGGGTTCGAATTTGGGGTTAGGGGGTGGGTTAGGGTTTGAGATCGGGCTGTATGAGACGAGGGGGGGAGGGAGGGAGGGAGTGTGTGCGCTCAAGTATTTCCTGGAAAATGTATTAAATTATTCATTCCACTTGGGTGTATTCCATCGCCTGCGTGTGAGTGTTTTACCGCAGGTTAGTGCAGGTATGTTGATGAGGTGTGAGTGTACAGGCCCGCGAGTGCAGGTTGATGTACAACTCCACGAGTGTAGGCTTGTGTACAACCCTACAAGTGTAGGCTTGTGTACAGCCCTACAAGTGTAGGCTTGTGCACAGACCCACAAGTGCAGGCTTGTGTACAGCCCTACAAGTGTAGGCTTGTGTACAGCCCTATAAGTGTAGGCTTGTGTACAGCCCTATAAGTGCAGGCTTGTGTACAGCCCTATAAGTGTAGGCTTGTGTACAGCCCTATAAGTGCAGGCTTGTGTACAGCCCTATAAGTGTAGGCTTGTGTACAGCCCTATAAGTGTAGGCTTGTGTACAGCCCTACAAGTGTAGGCTTGTGCACAGACCCACAAGTGTAGGCTTGTGTACAGCCCCACAAGTGTAGGCTTGTGTACAGCCCTACAAGTGTAGGCTTGTGCACAGACCCACAAGTGCAGGCTTGTGTACAGCCCTACAAGTGTAGGCTTGTGTACAGCCCTATAAGTGTAGGCTTGTGTACAGCCCTATAAGTGCAGGCTTGTGTACAGCCCTATAAGTGTAGGCTCGTGTACAGCCCTATAAGTGTAGGCTTGTGTACAGCCCTACAAGTGTAAGCTTGTGTACAGCCCTATAAGTGCAGGCTTGTGTACAGCCCTACAAGTGTAGGCTTGTGTACAGCCCTATAAGTGTAGGCTTGTGTACAGCCCTATAAGTGTAGGCTTGTGTACAGCCCTATAAGTGCAGGCTTGTGTACAGCCCTATAAGTGTAGGCTTGTGTACAGCCCTATAAGTGTAGGCTTGTGTACAGCCCTATAAGTGCAGGCTTGTGTACAGCCCTATAAGTGTAGGCTTGTGTACAGCCCTATAAGTGCAGGCTTGTGTACAGCCCTATAAGTGTAGGCTTGTGTACAGCTCTATAAGTGTAGGCTTGTGTACAGCCCTACAAGTGCAGGCTTGTGTACAGCCCTTCAAGTGTAGGCTTGTGCACAGCCCTACAAGTGCAGGCTTGTGTACAGCCCTATAAGTGTAGGCTTGTGTACAGCCCTATAAGTGCAGGCTTGTGTACAGCCCTATAAGTGTAGGCTTGTGTACAGCCCTATAAGTGTAGGCTTGTGTACAGCCCTATAAGTGTAGGCTTGTGTACAGCCCTATAAGTGCAGGCTTGTGTACAGCCCTTCAAGTGTAGGCTTGTGCACAGCCCTATAAGTGTAGGCTTGTGTACAGCCCTATAAGTGCAGGCTTGTGTACAGCCCTATAAGTGTAGGCTTGTGTACAGCCCTACAAGTGCAGGCTTGTGTACAGCCCTTCAAGTGTAGGCTTGTGCACAGCCCCACAAGTGCAGGCTTGTGCACAGCCCCACAAGTGCAGGCTTGTGCACAGCCCCACAAGTGCAGGCTTGTGTACAGCCCCACAAGTGCAGGCTTGTGTACAGCCCCACAAGTGCAGGCTTGTGTACAGCCCTTCAAGTGTAGGCGTGTGCACAGACCCACAAGTGCAGGCTTGTGCACAGCCCCACAAGTGCAGGCTTGTGCACAGCCCCACAAGTGCAGGCTTGTGTACAGCCCCACAAGTGCAGGCTTGTGCACAGCCCCACAAGTGCAGGCTTGTGTACAGCCCCACAAGTGCAGGCTTGTGCACAGCCCCACAAGTGCAGGCTTGTGTACAGCCCCACAAGTGCAGGCTTGTGCACAGACCCACAAGTGTAGGCTTGTGCACAGCCCCACAAGTGCAGGCTTGTGCACAGCCCCACAAGTGCAGGCTTGTGCACAGCCCCACAAGTGCAGGCGTGTGCACAGCCCCACAAGTGCAGGCTTGTGCACAGCCCCACAAGTGCAGGCTTGTGCACAGACCCACAAGTGCAGGCTTGTGCACAGACCCCACAAGTGCACCATCTCAAGGGCCTTCAGGCGAAGGATCACAGCCCGTGTGATATAAGGGAAGACGCTGTATTTGGTGTGAAGGGGAGTGTATGGGGAGATAGGGAGGGGCCGTGACAGGATAAGGGAAGGTGGGTGAGGTGGTGAGCTAACGCCCCAATACAGAGACGGTCAACATCACTCCACTCACCTCACATCAACTCACTCTCTCGCATGAGCTCGGGGGGAGGGGGCGCTACAGATGTGTACTGTCTCCCATGTGGGAAAGACACAAAGCCCGGGATGACATTCGCTGGGGGAGTGCACACAGGTGGCCCACGAGGCTGTAGGGCTGTGGTGAGAAACATGAGACTAAATACCTCCACCTCCCTCCTCCTCGCGTGATGAGCAAGCCGTCTCATTGCCTGTCATAACAAATATCACAATATCTTCTCTGTCGCGTCTAGAGTGAGACAGGGAGATCATGGACAGGGAACATGGTATTCTCCTTCGTTTCTGTCTTTATGAACCGTAGTCTGATCCCAGCTATGTGTGATAGAGGATCCTTTCTCGCTTCCTGCAGGTCGGCGTTCAATCCCCGTCCGTCCACAAGTGGTTGGGCACCATTCCATTCCCCCCGTCCCATCCCAAATCCTTATCCGGACCCCTTCTCAGTGCTATATGGTCGAAATGGCTTGGCGCTTTCCTCACCTGATAATGTCGTTAACTAAGCACTGCTTCTACTGTGGCAAAGCTACCATCCACAGCATCAGCCGGTTGTCCTACGGGCTCACCATAGCCCGTGCTACTTGGAACTTTGTTCCAGGTACGGAATCTTTAACAACAACAACAACAACAACAGCCGGTTGTGGTGGTTGCTGTGTCCCCTTGCCCACACGTGAGGCAGAAACAATGGGTATAATTTGGATAAGTTTAGATTTAGGAAAGACCTGGGTAAATACTGGTTCGGTAACAGGGTTGTTGATTTGTTGAACCAATTACCGCGTAACACAAAAGAAGTAGGATCACTTGATTGCTTCAAGCGTAGGTTAGACATATATATCAATGAGATTGGGTGGATGTAAATAGATTGACAGTTGAGAGGCGGGACCAAAGAGCCAGAGCTCAATCCCGCAAGCACAACTTGGGGGAGTCCTTCAACACTGGCCTCGGAGACACTCTCACCACAATGTTACAGACAAGTGCAAGTGGTTCACAACCGCTTGGTCCCGGGTTCTATTCCTGAGTAGGGAGACAGAAAGAGATTCAGGCACATTCCCTTACACCTGATACCATTAAATAGGAATCTTGAGAGTAAGCCAACTGTTGTGGGATGTATCATGTACCACCTGAATGAGTCTCAAAGGCTTCCTGTCCCCAGCGATATTACGCTGTTACATTCACAGGACGCAGCTGCATGGTATACAGGCACACACATGACCCGGGGGGCTATAGCTCCTGGGCTCCTTGACTCGACCTGCCAAGTCTCGAGTCTGTTCCAGTCATCCATTATCGGAGGTTATTCAATGGGATCGCTCCTCTGCCTGACCCCATTATATTCCGCTGATGTTATTTTCTCCATAGTATTATGTTTAGGAACTTCTTCATTCCCTTCTTTCTCTCTCTTCCCCCTCTTCCTCTCGTCTCTCCTATCTTTATCTTTATTTCCCTTATACCCTTTTCTTCCCCTCTCCCTTCTTTTTCTTCACCTTCATCGTTATTCTGATCATTATCCGCCTCTTCTCCTTAATGGGTTCTCATTATCGGGGGACAAGAAACCTCTTATGGTCATTGATGGATCGGAGGCCAACTAATGAACTTTTTCAGGCTACAACCCACAATAGTTGGCTACCTCCCGAGGGGGGGGGAAGTATTAACTCATAAGCTAAGGAAGGCATCAGGTGTAAGGGCACGTGCCCAAACCATCTCAACTGTGCCAGGGAATCGGATTCCAGAACGGTGAGTCGAAAGCATAGTACCCAGACCACTTCCTTTGTGCTCAGATTTGATGTTTATCCGGGGAGTTTCCTGTCTTCTGCCAGTGTCTTCCTGCTAGTGTCTGCCTGCCAGTGTCTGCCTGCCGGTGCCAGCCTGTCACTGTCTGCTTGTCAGTGTCTGCCTGCTAGTGGCAGCCCGCCAGTGTCTGCCTGCTAGTGTCTACCAGCTAGTGTCTGCCTGCTAGTGTCAGCCTGCTAGTGTCTGCCTGCTAGTGTCTGCCTGCTAGTGTCTGCCTGCTAGTGTCTGCCTGCTAGTGTCTGCCTGCTAGTGTCAGCCTGCTAGTGTCTACCTGCAAGTGTCTGCCTGCTAGTGTCCGCCTGCTAGTGTCAGCCTGCTAGTGTCTGCCTGCTAGTGTCTGCCTGCAAGTGTCGTCCTGCAAGTGTCAGCCTGCTAGTACTCACCTAATTGTACTCACCTAATTGTGCTTGCGGGGGTTGAGCTTTGGCTCTTTGGTCCCGCCTCTCAACTGTCAATCAACAGGTGTACAGATTCCTGAGCCTACTGGGCTCTATCATATCTACACTTGAAACTGTGTATGGAGTCAGCCTCCACCACATCACTAGTGTCAACCTGCAAGTGTCTGCCGGCTAGTGTCTGTAGGCTAGTGTCAGCCTGCTAGTGTCTGCCTGCTAGTGTCTGCCTGCTAGTGTCTGCCTGCTAGTGTCAACCTGCAAGTGTCTGCCTGCTAGTGTCAGCCTGCTAGTGTCAGCCTGCTAGTGTCAGCCTGCTCGTGTCTGCCTGCTAGTGTCTACCTGCTAGTGTCAGCCTGCCAGTGTCAGCCTGCTAGTGTCAGCCTGCTAGTGTTAACCTGCTAATGTCAACCTGCTAGTGTCTGCCGGCTAGTGTCTGCCTGATAGTGTCAGCCTGCTAGTGTCAACCTGCAAGTGTCTGCCGGCTAGTGTCAGCCTGCTAGTGTCAGCCTGCTAGTGTCAGCCAGCTCGCGTCTGCCTGCTAGTGTCTACGTGCTAGTGTCAGCCTGCCAGTGTCAGCCTGCTAGTGTCAGCCTGCTAGTGTTAACCTGCTAATGTCAACCTGCTAGTGTCAGCCTGCTAGTGTCAGCTTGCTAGTGTTAACCTGCTAATGTCAACCTGCCAGTATCAGCCTGCTAGTGTTAACCTGCTAATGTCTACCTGCTAATGTCAGCCTGCTAGTGTCAGCCTGCTAGTGTCAGCCTGCTAGTGTAAGCCTCCTAGTGTCAGCCTGCTAGTGTCAGGCTGCTAGTGTCAGCCTGCTAGTGTCAGGCTGCTAGTGTCTGCCTGCTAGTGTCAGAGTGCTAGTGTCAGCCTGCTAGTGTCAGGCTGCTAATGTCTGCCTGCTAGTGTCAGTCTGCTAGTGTCAGCCTGCTAGTGTCAGCCTGCTAGTGTCAGCCTGCTAGTGTCTGCCTGCTAGTGTCAGCCTGCTAGTGTCAGCCTGCTAGTGTCAGCCTGCTAGTGTCAGCCTGCTAGTGTCTGCCTGGTAGTGTCAGCCTGCTAGTGTCAGCCTGCTAGTGTCAGCCTGCTAGTGTCTGCCTGCTAGTGTCAGCCTGCTAGTGTCTGCCTGCCAGTGTCAGCCTGCTAGTGTCAGCCTGCTAGTGTCTGCCTGCTAGTGTCTACCTGCTAGTGTCAGCCTGCTAGTGTCAGCCTGCTAGTGTCAGCCTGCTAGTGTCTGCCTGCTACTGTCAGCCTGCTAGTGTCTGCCTGCTAGTGTCAGCCTGCTAGTGTCAGCCTGCTAGTGTCAGCCTGCTAGTGTCATTCTGCCAGTGTCTGCCTGCTAGTGTCTGCCTGCTAGTGTCATTCTGCTAGTGTCATTCTGCCAGTGTCTGCCTGCTAGTGTCAGCTTGCTAGTGTCATTCTGCCAGTGTCATTCTGCCAGTGTCATTCTGCCAGTGTCAGCCTGCTAGTGTCAGCCTGCTAGTGTCATTCTGCTAGTGTCATTCTGCCAGTGTCATTCTGCCAGTGTCTGCCTGCTAGTGTCATTCTGCTAGTGTCATTCTGCCAGTGTTTACCTGCTAGTGTCAGCCTGCTAGTGACAGCCAGCTTGTGTCAGCCTGCTAGTGTCATTCTGTCAGTGTCTGCCTGCTAGTGTCAGCCTGCTAGTGTCATTCTGCCAGTGTCTACCTGCTAGTGTCAACCTGCTAGTGTCTCCCGGCTAGTGTCTGCTGATAGTGTCAGCCTGCTAGTGTCAACCTGCAAGTGTCTGCCGGCTAGTGTCAGCTGCTAGTGTCAGCCTGCTAGTGTCAGCCTGCTCGCGTCTGCCTGCTAGTGTCTACGTGCTAGTGTCAGCCTGCCAGTGTCACCCTGCTAATGTCAGCCTGCTAGTGTTAACCTGCTAATGTCAACCTGCTACTGTCTGCCGGCTAGTGTCAGCCTGCTAGTGTCAGCCTGCTAGTGTCAGCCTGCTCGCGTCTGCCTGCTAGTGTCTAAGTGCTAGTGTCAGCCTGCCAGTGTCAGCCTGCTAGTGTCAGCCTGCTAGTGTTAACCTGCTAATGTCAACCTGCTAGTGTCAGCCTGCTAGTGTCAGCTTGCTAGTGTTAACTGCTAATGTTAACCTGCCAGTGTCAGCCTGCTAGTGTTAACCTGCTAATGTTACCTGCTAATGTCAGCCTGCTAGTGTCAGCCTGCTAGTGTCAGCCTGCTAGTGTAAGCCTCCTAGTGTCAGCCTGCTAGTGTCAGGCTGCTGGTGTCAGCCTGCTAGTGTCAGGCTGCTAGTGTCTGTCTGCTAGTATCAGAGTGCTAGTGTCAGCCTGCTAGTGTCAGGCTGCTAATGTCTGCCTGCTAGTGTCAGCCTGCTAGTGTCAGCCTGCTAGTGTCAGCCTGCTAGTGTCAGCCTGCTAGTGTCTGCCTGCTAGTGTCAGCCTGCTAGTGTCAGCCTGATAGTGTCAGCCTGCTATTGTCAGCCTGCTAGTGTCTGCCTGGTAGTGTCAGCCTGCTAGTTCAGCCTGCTAGTGTCAGCCTGCTAGTGTCAGCCTGCTAGTGTCTGCCTGCTAGTGTCACCTGCTAGTGTCTCCTGCTAGTGTCAGCCTGCTAGTGTCAGCCTGCTAGTGTCACCTGCTAGTGTCAGCCTAATAGTGTCTGCCTGCTATTGTCANGCGTCGTGTTTTAAGGAAACTAGAGGGGTAAGGTTTAATTAACGTAAACTATGGGAAGGGAAAGTCTAATTTAAGCCTGCTAATAAGTCAGACGTCGCATACACCTGTGTACACATGGAGGAGGAGGCAGGTACGGTAGTTATATGAATATATGTTCAGTCTGTCTTATGTATATATACCTCACAAGAGGTATACGATTATATATATATATATATATATATATATATATATATATATATATATATATATATATATATATATATATATATATATATATATATATATATATATGTCGTACCTAGTAGCCAGAACGCACTTCTCAGCCTACTATGCAAGGCCCGATTTGCCTAATAGGCCAAGTTTTCATGAATTAATTGTTTTTCGACTACCTAACCTACCTAACCTAACCTAACCTAACTTTTTCGGCTACCTAACTTAACCTAACCTATAAAGATAGGATAGGTTAGGTTAGGTAGGGTTGGTTAGGTTCGGTCATATATCTACGTTCATTTTAACTCCAATAAAAAAAATTTACCTCATACATAATGAAATGGGTAGCTTTATCATTTCATAAGAAAAAAATAGAGAAAATATATTAATTCAGGAAAACTTGGCTTATTAGGCAAATCGGGCCTTGCATAGCAGGCTGAGAAGTGCGTTCTGGCTACTAGGTACGACATATATATATATATATATATATATATATATATATATTATATATATATATATATATATATATATATAGTAGTAGTAGTAGGCATCCATCAGTCTCAGGAGACTATGGAGTTGCGCTCTGGTTGTCGGTCTGGAGTGGCCTCTCCAGGGCACAAAGCCAGGGTAGGTTGAATCGGGGAGAAGCTGTTACCCAGGCAGCAGGTCCCCCCTCTCCACGGCGCTGAAAGTCTCCAATGGAAAGGCATACGCCAATACGATTGGTTCCAGCGCCGTCGCAGGAACTGTGAATATGAATATATTCGCAGTCAGCGTATATATATATATATATATATATATATATATATATATATATATATATATATATATATATATATATATATATATATATATATATATATATATACGCTGACTGCGAATATATTCATATAGCTTACTAGGCATTAGATAACGCGTAAGAGAGTGTGTGTGTGTTTGTGCCCCTCGCCGCCCCCTTCCCTGTGTGAGGACTAGTCACGAACCACTCCCCTCTCCCTCCCTCTGATGTTTGTTGACTTCCGTGGCCAACCACACACTCCTGGCCGCACGCACCACGCTACTGCCGCGATCTAAATGACTTGCTGGGAAGAGGTAGTGAAGGAGGGCGGGGAGAGTGTGTGTGTGTCTTGACCTAGTTGTGTCTCCGAAGGGCCAGAGCAAGCTCTGGGGCCCCCGTCTCATAGCTATTGTACCTAGGGCACTTATTCATCCCGACGCTCCAGTACCTTCAGAGGGTCCCAGTACTGCCATACTCGCTCTTGAAGCTGTGAATGATGATTGCTTACACCACCTCTGGGTCAAACTCGTTGCACATTGTCTCCATATAACATCATAGCAACACCACGCTATTGTAATGTTGCTCCAGTACCTTGTGATATTGCAAGCTGCAATAGGAAGGTAAGATCGTAATCAACCCGGATCTTGAGTAACAACTGCGAGCTGAATGCACGAAAAAGCGACACCGCCACGCAATCGTTTTCTTTTATTATAAATTATTTATTATATACAACAATATATACAATTAAAAGCAAGATACTGAAGCACCTGAACAATGTCATAACATCATAAGATGGAACACCAACAACAAGCAGCATATTAATAACAAACAAAACACCAAACCAATACATAAAGTTACAAACACCAAAACAAAAATAGTCAAACACCAGGGTAATACACGGACACGCACCACGGCACGCAGAAAGGAAACAAAACACGAAAACACATAAATACATAAATACATACAGACAGGAACATACATAATGGACCCCAACACACACAGAGGTCATTACCAGCCACCAAAATGAAGAAAGCAATTACAAGAAGGCAATTAAGGAGAAGCCTTGAACCCCCAAACTGTCATACAACCACAACCAGACTGAACAAATACTGAGGAACACTGTTCAAAGGAAAGGCCTGACACTAGGCCCAGGTTAGTTGGAATAGGCATCCATCAGTCGCAGGAGACTATAGAGTTGCGCCCTGGTTGTCGGTCTGGAGTGGCCTCTCCAGGGCGCAAAGCCAGGGTATGTTGAGTAGACCACACACTACAAGGTGAAGGGACGACGACGTTTCGGTCCGTCCTGGACCATTCGCAAGTCGATTGTGGCTTGAGAATGGTCCAGGACGGACCGAAACGTCGTCGTCCCTTCACCTTCTAGTGTGTGGTCTGGTCAACATACTTTAGCCACGTTATTGTGACTCATCGCCTGCAAGCCAGGGTAGGTTAATACGGGGAAGAAGCTGTTACACAAGCAGCAGATCCTCTCTCTCCACGACGCTGAAAGTCTCCAGTGGAAAGCCAAACGTCAATACGATTGGTTCCTGCGCCGTCGCAGGAACTGTCAGAACGAAGTTGAAGGCAACGAGACCCAAGATAACAACATTCAATATAAAGAGACGGGACCCAGCACACCACACATAGACAGAACAACAGTCACAGGGAGTGGAGACACCTGCAAACCTTGCTACAAGAAACACAGGTACAGAACACCCATACAAACAGAAGGAGTCGACAAGCACATAGACAACCAATTAATTACAAAATAATACAAAGTAACATACAAGAGTAAACCCCGAGGGAATTATAAGTACTGCTAACACACGGAAAACACGAACATATAACAAATATATAACACATAAAACCCAATGGAGAGGCAGCTGCGGCACACACCCGAGAAACCCGACTCGACCAGTACCAACCACCCGCCAGCGGCAAGTCCGTAAAGGCCGGATCCCCTCCTAAGGGTTCCACAGTTCCCCAAAGGGATGAGGAAGAGGGGGTTGCAAGAGTTCCACCGACGGGGTAACCACCTGAGGAGGGGCAATAGACCCCTTTTCAACACCAAAGGCAAAACAAGCCCTGCACTACCACTGTCTCTAGGGTCAACACCCCCCACCTCAACCCACAGCTCCAAAGTGTCTGTACTACCAAGGAACCGCGACCTGGCAGTGCCTTTTCTGTTTTTCTGCCAAGCGACCAGTTCTGTCGGATGTGACGTGTCCTGTAGGCGTCGTGAACGCATACCCTCCATCGGAGAGGCAGCTGGAGACGCCTCCTAAGACGAGGGGAAGCCCCCCACAGACGGAGCAGGTGCATCAGAACCGCTCTCCAAAGCAGACTCGGACGCCACTTGGGGCGCCGGCACTACCACCACAGCAGACAGCTCACTGAATCTCCACCGGTACAGACGACACCACACAAAGCCTTGTCGTCGGAGCCCCACTCACACACACACCGGTACAGACGACACCACACAAAGCCTTGTCGTCGGAGCCCCACTCACACACACACCGGTACAGACGACACCACACAAAGCCTTGTCGTCGGAGCCCCACTCACACACACACCGGTACAGACGACACCACACAAAGCCTTGTCGTCGGAGCCCCACCTCACACACACACACCGATACAGACGACACCACACAAAGCCTTGTCGTCGGAGCCCCACTCACACACCCACCGGTACAGACGACACCACACAAAGCCTTGTCGTCGGAGCCCCACTCACACACACACCGGTACAGACACCACACACAAACCTTGTCGTCGAGCCCCATCCACACATACCTTGCGGGTGGCGGAACCGGGTGCACAGGGCGCCCCAAATTGTACAGGATAAACTCAAAACAGACATTGACCTTCCCACTGCCCAACTCAGCCGATGTTCTGGCCTGTTGGTTGATAACCCAACCCTTCTTTGACGGAAGAGCGACGGTCTCGCTTCATGCAGGTCGGCGTTCAATCCCCCGACCATCCACAAGTGGTTGAGCACAATTCCTTCCCCTCCGTCCCATCCCAAATCCTTATCCTGACCCCTTCCCAGTGCTAAATAGTCGTAATGGTTTGGCGCTTTCCCCCTGATAATTCCCTCTAGCCTCCCTCAAGGTGAAGGCTGGGCTCCACCCCTAAGGCACCGTGCCCTCGGAAGCTCCACCCCTTTTCTAGGTCTACATCCAATCAACTTGAACTAGGCCTAGGGTTCTGGCACCTTCAGCCAGTGACAGCTATGCCTGGCCCTTGTCCAATGAGCAATCTTCAAAGGTAAGAGGGGGCAGGGAATTATCAAGGGGGAAGCGCCAAGCCATTACGACTATATAGCACTGGGAAGGGTCAGGATAAGGATTTGGGATGGGACGGGGGAAAGGAATGGTGCCCAACCACTTGGTGGACGGTCGGGGGATTGAACGCTGACCTGCATGAAGCGAAACCGTCAAGCCCAAGTGGTTGGGTGAACAGGTTCGATTCCTCTATATGGCACCTACTGGTTCTTTTCATTTATGGGCAGTGAGTGACCGTTTACACTGGACAGTTATTGACGTTATTAACGATTTACTCACAGTGAGTGACCCATTCTCACACCTCAATACTCACAGTGAGTGACCCATTCCCACACCTCAATACTCACAGTGAGTGACCCATTCCCACACCTCAATACTCACAGTGAGTGACCCATTCCCACACCTCAATACTCACAGTGAGTGACCCATTCCCACACCTCAATACTCACAGTGAGTGACCCAGCCTCACACCTCAATACTCACAGTGAGTGACCCAGCCTCACACCTCACCCCTCACTAATATCGGTATCTCCTAGAGTACAGACTACTACAAACACCAGATGAACCTCTTGTCATCTCATTATTCAGAAAGCAAAAAATTATCCCTCGATTTAATAAAGAAAAACCTAATTAAGAATGAATACTCATCACGAGACAATTTGTCTCGTACACAAAATACTGTTTAATCCCAAATCCTTATCCAGACCCCTTCCCAGTGCTATACAGTCGTAATGGCTTGGCGTTTCCCCTGGATAGCCGCCTTCGTGTTATCGAAACCTGGCTGGCGCGCCCCGTAGAGTGTTTTATGTGTCTAACGTCCTCCCTGGCGGTGGTATAGTACTTGCCAAGATCAGATTGGGCTATCGTTACCTGTGGCAGGTGACTACCGTTATCTGTTGTAGGTGGCTACCGTTACCTGTGGTACGTGGCTATCGTTACTTGTGGCAGGTGGCTATCGTTATCTATGGCAGGTGGCTATCGTTACCTGTGGCAGGTGGCTACCGTTATCTATGTTAGGTGGCTATCGTTGCATGTGGTAAGTGGCTACCGTTACCTGTGGCAGGTGGCTACCGTTACCTGTGGCAGGTAGCTACCGTCACCTGTGACAGGTGGCTAACGTTACCTGTTATTGAATATCTAATTAAATCCGTTACACCTGCTGACATGAAGTACCTGGAACTATGTAATTACTATATTACCTCTCGTGTACTTGAGGATATCCTCATAATGCCCCTCAAAGTTTGCCGGCGCGGGCTACCGATCACATGACCCTGTGTGAATAACTTTCCATCCAAATGGGGGATTAATTTTAGAATCACATAGCCAGCTCTTGACACATTATGAAGTCCTTCATATAGTCTAAGGTAGATGTTTAAACGACCACGTACCTAAAATAGATTTCATATTTTTCGTCGACTTTAGCATCTTACGTTTGATAGTACTCGCCTAGTTGTACTCAGTTATGCTTTGTGGGAGGTTGAGCTTCGGCTCTTTGGTCCCAGCTGGTGTACTGATTCCTGATCCAATTGGGTTCTATCAGTGTAATTAACAAAATGATTAATGTTGCTACTGACTTCTGCATCGCAGTGATGGGTTTAAAATAAACCACTGAGGCACTTGTGGGTATTTCTTGCTCAAACTTTACTTTACTTCGAGGGAGCCGGTCGGCCGAGCGGACAGCACACTGGACTTGTGATCCTGTGGTCCTGGGTTCGATCCCAGGCGCCGGCGAGAAACAATGGGCACAGTTTCTTTCACCCTATGCTCCTGTTACCTAGCAGTAAAATAGGTACCTAGGTGTTAGTCAGCTGTCACGGGCTGCTTCCTGGGGGGTGGAGGCCTGGTCTAGAACCGGGCCGCGGGGACACTAAAGCCCCGAAATCATCTCAAGATAACCTCAAGATAACTTCATATATGCTAGGCCTTTGATTCCTGTGCATTTACCAAGCCTAAGATGTCGGCTTCATTCCCCACGCTCCTCAACTTACGATAATACTCTTACGTATGAAACAAAACCAGGAGCCAGATTCATAAAGCACTTACGAACCTGGGGGCCAGATTCACGAAACTGTTAAGCAAGCATTTACGAACTTGGGGCCAGATTCACGAAGCAGTTACGCAAGCACTTACGAACCAGGGGCCAGATTCACGAAGCAGTTACGCAAGCACTTACGAACCAGATTCACGAAGCAGTTACGCAAGCATTTACGAACCAGGGGCCAGATTCACGAAGCAGTTACGCAAGCACTTACGAACCAGGGGCCAGATTCACGAAGCAGTTACGCAAGCACTTACGAACCAGGGGCCAGATTCACGAAGCAGTTACGCAAGCACTTACGAACCAGGGCCAGATTCACGAAGCAGTTACACAAGCAATTACGAACCAGGGGCCAGATTCACTAAGCAGTTATGCAAGCACTTACGAATCAAGGGCCATATTCACGAAGCAGTTGAATCTAAGCTTGCGTAACTGTTTCGTGAATCTGGCCCTAGGTTCGTACGTGCTTGCATAACTGCTTCGTGAATCTGGCCCCTGGTTCGTAAGTGCTTGCGTAACTGCTTCGTGAATCTGGCCCCTGGTTCGTAAGTGCTTACGTAACTGCTTCGTGAATCTGGCCCCTGGTTCGTAAGTGCTTACGTAACTGCTTCGTGAATCTGGCCCCTGGTTCGTAAGTGCTTGCGTAACTGCTTCGTGAATCTGGCCCCAGGTTCATAAGTGCTTGCGTAACTGCTTCGTGAATCTGGCCCCTGGTCTTCTGTAACGTTGCTAAGAGAGAATTATCTGGGAAAAGCGCCAAGCCATTACGACTATATAGCACTGGGAAGGGGCCAGATAAGGATTTGGGATGGGACGGTGGGAAAGGAATGGTGCCCAACCACTGTGGACGGTCGGGGATTGAACGCCGACCTGCATGAAGTGAGACCGTCGCTCTACCGTCCACCCCAAGTGGTTGGGGAACGTTGCTAAGAGCTTTTTGCCCAGATATTTATGTCCTTTGCTTAGAGTTTTCTCAACTCTTAACGAAGAACAAGAGATAACTCAAGAGGAAAGTCTCCCTATAGGCTTACACTGCATACATCCTACAGTATTGCAGTAAAAACATGCAATAACAGCAAGTCTCATAGACCACATAGCTTTAGGTCAGGGCAGGTAATCCAAAGCTGTCTTTGCAGCTAAGAAAAGTAACCACTCTTTGTTTTGCTTTGCTTTAGTCTTTGTGTATGCCAACATTGGCGTAAAGACTCTGAGTGACACTTTGATTATCAGGCAAGAAGCACACTTCACTCTTCTTGGAAAGACTCAAAATTAATGATTCTCTATCAAGGCGTGGCTCCAGGCGCCCTGGTGTGTGTGTGCGTGTGCGAGCTCTCAAACACTTCGTCTCGTCACGTGGGGAGTCAGAGAAGAGCAAGTTTTTAATAACAGGTGTTTGAATGCCACCTGATGATTGATCAACCATCCCTTGCTCCCCATCTTCCGTCTCCTTCCTGACAACCCAGTGGCGCCTTGTGGCATGTCACAGTCATTTATCACAGATTATCTCTTGCGCTTGACGCTCTTCTTGTAACGTGGGTATTATGCCCGCCATAGAGCCGCGTCAAGCCTCGCCACTTGCTTCAGTTACCCCTCATAGAGCCCAGAGAGAGCCAGTGAGGGGGAGGAGGGAGAGGAGGTGCTCTCGTCACTATGGTAACGACGTAAACAAACCCCCAGTCAGCTGGCATGCTGGCCACTCTGACTGGCCAGACTCACCAGTCATGATAAGCTCACCTCACCTGTCGCTGCGGTTCAGTGTGGCTGCGGCCGGCTTCAAGGGCACACTGTCGATGTTTTGGTCTGGCGGACCTCACTTCACTAAAACATATTTATGAAGATTTCTCAACTATTGTGAATAAATATTCAAGTTGTTATTGTAATTTGTAGACGATTACAACCTCTGCTGCATAATTTCTGCCACTTATCTAAAATCTGTGTTATTGTTTAATGTAAATTAGCATAAATGTTGTCAGAAAGAAACGACAAAATACTTACACATTGAACGTATTGTCCTAAAAATATAATTGAAAAAATAATTTTTAATAATTGCGTAATATAATTGTGAATTAATAGTATAGTCATGGATAAAAAACGGCGATTGACAGGTCATATTGACCCCTGATGCAGCGATTGTGACCTGGGGTCATCACGGTTGATGGTCAATATGCCGCGTCGTGTACGTCGTGTGCTGGATGAGGAGCGAATCACCAGGACTCCATCTGACCTGGTGAGTAAAGTACCCCATCATCTGCAGGCGATGAGTCACAATAACGTGGCTAAAGTATGTTGACCAGACCACACACTAGAAGGTGAAGGGACGACGACGTTTCAGTCCGTCCTGGACCATTCTCAAGTCGACAATCGACTCGAGAATGGTCCAGGACGGACCGAAACGTCGTCGTCGTCCCTTCACCTTCTAGTGTGTGGTCTGGTTAACCCATCATCTCCAGGACCCTCCACTTCCCTAGGTGACCTGGTGAGTAAATAATACTCTATCAAAACTAGTATTTTTTCTACTACTTTGATCAATTGTTGTCAGCCTCGCAACTGATATGGTAGGTAATAGTTATTAATTATAATGCCTACAGGACCCCTCTGGTTACCTCTGGATATACTGATATCCTGCTACCAGGACCCCCATGAGTATATTGATATCCTGCTACCAGGACCCCCATGAGTATATTGATATCCTGCCACAAGAACCCTCCGGAGTTTGCTTAGTATCATTATTAACATCTTTATTGACACAAATTAATTTCACTTTTGCCTAATCTGAGGAATGCAATTAGGTCTTGTTAGAGTGAGGATAATGCTGGTATTCACTGCCACACAGAACAGACGATTATACAAAGAACAATAGGCCTAAACTATAGGCTGAATCACATATATTTTTAAGCTGCATATCTTATAAACTCATCATTGTTCTTGTGTGGTAGTGCACAATAGAAAGTTGGATTTACGTATTCGTAAATTGAAACATGTATAGATCTATACTGAAGGCAGTATACATGTTTTAATTTACGAATATGGGAATCGAACTTTTTATTGTGCACTGCCTCACAAGGGCAGGGATGGGTTTATAAAAAATACAGCTTAAAAATAAAATAAATAAAATTGTTCTTCATTCTTTAAAATGGACAAATTTGGGATAAATTGTTAGGATGTCGTCCAGTACAACAGAGTCAATGAAATAATTATACAGTTGGTGGTACAATAAATAAGGTCTAAAATCTTTTACGGTTTAACATTTAATAATATAGAGTTTTAGTGAATGTTTTAAAGGTGTGTCACAGAGTTTACGAGCTGAATATTCTGTTGACTAGACCACACACTTGAAGATGAAGAGACGACGACGCTTCGGTTCGTCCTGGACCGTTATGAAGTCGATTGTGATGAGACGATTGATTGACTGATGAAGATTAAGCTATCCAAGAGGTGGCACGGGCATGAATGGCCCGTAAATGATGGAGAGGAGGGAGGCACAGGCATAAGTAAGGCAAGAGAGAGGAGAGGAGCTGGTAAGAGGAGATGTAAGATAAGAACAAGAAGACAAAAAAACGGGAACGGATGGGATGGAAGTAAGAATAAGAGGAGAAAGAAAGAAAAAGAAAAAAAATTCTTAGCTTATGTTAGGTCACGTATGTTGACCAGACCACACACTAGAAGGTGAAGGGACGACGACGTTCAACATACTTCAGCCACGTTATTGTGACTCATCGCCTGCTTAGGTCACGTTTGTAGGAAAGGTTAGAGCATTTTGAGTATGAACTGTGAAAGGGAAAATTCAACAGCAAATCTTCAGCTACATTATAGTGACTCAACAGGTGAATAATGTGGTAGTGGCTCAGCCTCACTAACCTGCCAGATGTGCCTATAGCCAAAATACTTACACATTGAACGTATTTTTCTAAAAATATAATTCACACAATAACTACACCACATTGCCTGGTCCGGTTAATGTGATGACCATACAAATATTTACTATTACAACAGTTGTCATAGCTTTTAATACTGCAGCTTTCAGGTCTATGGGCATATCTTAGTTCTTCTAAATCTGAATTATTTTTTTAATTTGTAAGTTTTAATAATTGCATTAGATAGTCATAAGTCAGTGTTTTCTTTTCTTGCAAGCCTCATTGGCCAATCGATCTATAAACTCGTGTTGTCCAACTCCAACATGGGATGGGATCCACACAAATGTTATACAATAGTTATTATCATTGACAAAAATTACATTCCATTTAATATTACAAGCTACTTCAGACATAAATGGTGATGGGTTATTTGAGGACTGCAGAGCACTTTTAGAGTCCCACAATATCACTCCACCACCATTGAGCTTAAGGTCAGTGGGTCAGATAAATACTCAATAGCTCAGTCTGTGTGATGCTTGCCCAGTCATTCAATCTCTGTGTACTAGACATGATCATTTCATCCCCTTTATATACTGCAGATGCACAACCTGTTCTACCAGTGCCCAATTGCACATAACCAACAGTAAAATCATAGGAATCAGTTGGTTTGAGTTTGCAGAGAGTATATTAAAAATTTAGGAATCTCCCCTCCCCCCCCCCCGTCTCTGATCCTATTAATTCCATGGTTCCCTAGTGTACCACACAGGCTGCCCGCAACCTATACTATACCAGGTTTCAGTGGGTCTTCAGTAACTTCGCACGCCACAGGCATGTTGTGGCGTGCGAAGTGCGTCGACCCCCAACGCTCGCTGCAGCGTCCCAGCGTCGGCCAGTACAACGCGAGGCACTCTTAAAACGTCGATACAAATCAAAATTCCCTCGGGCGGCTCTCGTCTCACACGACTGGAATATCAATAACGCGCCATTCCGCTGTCATTTGTAATGAGAGGTTATGTGGTGTGGGTCGGGCTGTCGTATATGGCGAGGAATACTTGTTTTGGGTAATGGAATTCACGGTATGAATCTCTTGTGTTGATCCGTCGGCTTGTTCTGCATTTCGTATGCAGTTTAACATCATTCTTGCATGAGGAATATATTCAACTCAGGGGGACCTTGAGCTTAGAGCGGCACTGGACCCTGTGAGCTCCTGATGTCTCTTGTTCAGAGAATTGTCGAACTTTAGGACCTAGAAATCTTCACGTTCAGAGCACTTGGTGACAGGGCATCAAGAGCATCTATTGTGATGGATGTCAGGGCATCCCAACCAGCTGCCCACCTGCCCACAACGTGTTGATCAGCACACACTCTCCTTGTGCTTCGTGACAAGAGCTTTTCTCTGCTCGGGGTAATTCCGCTTCTTTCAATCACTTTTAATCTTTCCGGTAAAGAGTAATTACTCTACCATTGTTTACTGGTCGTTCCCACAACTTGTGAAGTGTGAGCAATTATAATTGAGGTGGTCAGTAATATCCAGCACTTGTAGATGCTTGTAACGTCGTCTTGCAAGTGTTCGACCACTTACAAACACTCGCATCTAAGGAAACTTTACTGATCCTAAGATACATATAAATACTTATTACACTTCTTATCAAAAAGAAATTTAGAATCGTATTCTATGATTACCACATTTTAAAGTTTTTAAGTGTTGCAAAATGTTCATGCAGTTCCCAGAAGATATTAACCGTTAATGGTTAATTACTTATTCACCAACAGAGTGCAGTCACATGTGTCTGACTGTGGTCTGCCACACCTGCAGCACCTGCAGTCACTTGTATCTGACTGTGGTCTGTCACACCTGAAGCACCTGCAGTCACATGTGTCTGACTGTGGTTTGTCACGCCTGCAGTCACATGTATCTGACTGTGGTATGTCACGCCTGCAGTCACATGTGTCTGACTGTGGTTTGTCACACCTGAAGCACCTGCAGTCACATGTGTCTGACTGTGGTTTGTCACGCCTGCAGTCACATGTGTCTGACTGTGGTTTGTCACGCCTGCAGTCACATGTATCTGACTGTGGTTTGTCACGCCTGCAGTCACATGTATCTGACTGTGGTCTGTCACGCCTGCAGTCACATGTGTCTAACTGTGGTCTGTCACGCCTGCAGTCACATGTATCTGACTGTGGTCTGTCACGCCTGCAGTCACATGTATCTGACTGTGGTCTGTCACGCCTGCAGTCACATGTATCTGACTGTGGCCCGACACACCTGTAACGCCTGCGGCAACTCTAGACATTCCCGCAATTACCGCAAGCCCGCAAACGGCATATTAAAATACAAATGAAGCAATTGCATAATTTCAGACGCCAGAAGCGCTTTCTAATTACTTAAGAGCTCTGAACTTGTCCTAATGTGGGAACATTATCCTAATGTTACTTGAACAAGCTTGAAGTCACATGTAGAAATTAAAGACATAGGTTTCAACCGCTTAGTCATATTCGACTTGTGGTCGGCTGGGGTTTAGGGTGCGGCATTGGTGGTCTTTCAGGGTTCGAATTTGGGGTTAGGGGGTGGGTTAGGGTTTGAGATCAGGCTGTATGAGACGAGGGGGGGAGGGAGGGAGGGAGTGTATGCGTTCAAGTATTTCCTGGAAAATGTATTAAATTATTCATTCCACTTGGGTGTATTCCATCGCCTGCGTGTGAGTGTTTTACCGCAGGTTAGTGCAGGAATGTTGATGAGGTGTGAGTGTACAGGCCCGCGAGTGCAGGTTGATGTACAACTCCACGAGTGTAGGCTTGTGTACAGCCCTACAAGTGCAGGCTTGTGTACAGCCCTACAAGTGCAGGTTTGTGCACAGCCCCACAAGTGCAGGCTTGTGTACAGCCCACAAGTGCAGGCTTGTGTACAGCCCACAAGTGCAGGTTTGTGCACAGCCCCACAAGTGTAGGCTTGTGTACAGCCCTACAAGTGTAGGCTTGTGTACAGCCCTACAAGTGCAGGCTTGTGTACAGCCCTACAAGTGTAGGCTTGTGTACAGCCCTACAAGTGTAGGCTTGTGTACAGCCCTACAAGTGTAGGCTTGTGTACAGCCCACAAGTGTAGGCTTGTGTACAGCCCACAAGTGCAGGCTTGTGTACAGCCCCACAAGTGCAGGCTTGTGTACAGCCCCACAAGTGCAGGTTTGTGCACAGCCCCACAAGTGTAGGCTTGTGTACAGCCCTACAAGTGTAGGCTTGTGTACAGCCCTACAAGTGTAGGCTTGTGTACAGCCCTACAAGTGTAGGCTTGTGTACAGCCCTACAAGTGTAGGCTTGTGTACAGCCCTACAAGTGTAGGCTTGTGTACAGACCCACAAGTGTAGGCTTGTGTACAGCCACACAAGTGTAGGCTTGTGTACAGACCTACAAGTGTAGGCTTGTGTACAGACCTACAAGTGTAGGCTTGTGTACAGACCCACAAGTGTAGGCTTGTGTACAGCCACACAAGTGCAGGCTTGTGTACAGCCCTACAAGTGTAGGCTTGTGTACAGCCCTACAAGTGTAGGCTTGTGTACAGCCCTACAAGTGCAGGCTTGTGTACAGCCCTACAAGTGTAGGCTTGTGTACAGCCCTACAAGTGTAGGCTTGTGTACAGCCCTACAAGTGCAGGCTTGTGTACAGCCACACAAGTGTAGGCTTGTGTACAGCCCTACAAGTGCAGGCTTGTGTACAGCCCTACAAGTGCAGGCTTGTGTACAGCCACACAAGTGTAGGCTTGTGTACAGCCACACAAGTGTAGGCTTGTGTACAGCCACACAAGTGCAGGATTGTGTACAGACCCACAAGTGCAGGCTTGTGTACAGACCCACAAGTGCAGGCTTGTGTACAGCCCTACAAGTGCAGGCTTGTGTACAGACCCACAAGTGCAGGCTTGTGTACAGCCCCACAAGTGCAGGCTTGTGTAAAGCCCCCAAGTGCAGGCTTGTGTACAGCCCCACAAGTGCAGGCTTGTGTACAGACCCACAAGTGCAGGCTTGTGTACAGCCCCACAAGTGCAGGCTTGTGTACAGACCCACAAGTGCAGGCTTGTGTACAGACCCACAAGTGCAGGCTTGTGTACAGCCCCACAAGTGCAGGCTTGTGTAAAGCCCCACAAGTGCAGGCTTGTGCACGGACCCACAAGTGCAGGCTTGTGTACAGCCCTACAAGTGCAGGCTTGTGTACAGCCCCACAAGTGCAGGCTTGTGTAAAGCCCCACAAGTGCAGGCTTGTGCACGGACCCACAAGTGCAGGCTTGTGTACAGCCCTACAAGTGCAGGCTTGTGTACAGACCCACAAGTGCAGGCTTGTGTACAGCCCCACAAGTGCAGGCTTGTGTAAAGCCCCACAAGTGTAGGCTTGTGCACAGCCCTACAAGTGCACCATCTCAAGGGCCTTCAGGCGAAGGATCACAGCCCGTGTGATATAAGGGAAGACGCTGTATTTGGTGTGAAGGGGAGTGTATGGGGAGATAGGGAGGGGCCGTGACAGGATAAGGGAAGGTGGGTGAGGTGGTGAGCTAACGCCCCAATACAGAGACGGTCAACATCACTCCACTCACCTCACATCAACTCACTCTCTCGCATGAGCTCGGGGGGAGGGGGCGCTACAGATGTGTACTGTCTCCCATGTGGGAAAGACACAAAGCCCGGGATGACATTCGCTGGGGGAGTGCACACAGGTGGCCCACGAGGCTGTAGGGCTGTGGTGAGAAACATGAGACTAAATACCTCCACCTCCCTCCTCCTCGCGTGATGAGCAAGCCGTCTCATTGCCTGTCATAACAAATATCACAATATCTTCTCTGTCGCGTCTAGAGTGAGACAGGGAGATCATGGACAGGGAACATGGTATTCTCCTTCGTTTCTGTCTTTATGAACCGTAGTCTGATCCCAGCTATGTGTGATAGAGGATCCTTTCTCGCTTCCTGCAGGTCGGCGTTCAATCCCCGTCCGTCCACAAGTGGTTGGGCACCATTCCATTCCCCCCGTCCCATCCCAAATCCTTATCCGGACCCCTTCTCAGTGCTATATGGTCGAAATGGCTTGGCGCTTTCCTCACCTGATAATGTCGTTAACTAAGCACTGCTTCTACTGTGGCAAAGCTACCATCCACAGCATCAGCCGGTTGTCCTACGGGCTCACCATAGCCCGTGCTACTTGGAACTTTGTTCCAGGTACGGAATCTTTAACAACAACAACAACAACAACAGCCGGTTGTGGTGGTTGCTGTGTCCCCTTGCCCACACGTGAGGCAGAAACAATGGGTATAATTTGGATAAGTTTAGATTTAGGAAAGACCTGGGTAAATACTGGTTCGGTAACAGGGTTGTTGATTTGTTGAACCAATTACCGCGTAACACAAAAGAAGTAGGATCACTTGATTGCTTCAAGCGTAGGTTAGACATATATATCAATGAGATTGGGTGGATGTAAATAGATTGACAGTTGAGAGGCGGGACCAAAGAGCCAGAGCTCAATCCCGCAAGCACAACTTGGGGGAGTCCTTCAACACTGGCCTCGGAGACACTCTCACCACAATGTTACAGACAAGTGCAAGTGGTTCACAACCGCTTGGTCCCGGGTTCTATTCCTGAGTAGGGAGACAGAAAGAGATTCAGGCACATTCCCTTACACCTGATACCATTAAATAGGAATCTTGAGAGTAAGCCAACTGTTGTGGGATGTATCATGTACCACCTGAATGAGTCTCAAAGGCTTCCTGTCCCCAGCGATATTACGCTGTTACATTCACAGGACGCAGCTGCATGGTATACAGGCACACACATGACCCGGGGGGCTATAGCTCCTGGGCTCCTTGACTCGACCTGCCAAGTCTCGAGTCTGTTCCAGTCATCCATTATCGGAGGTTATTCAATGGGATCGCTCCTCTGCCTGACCCCATTATATTCCGCTGATGTTATTTTCTCCATAGTATTATGTTTAGGAACTTCTTCATTCCCTTCTTTCTCTCTCTTCCCCTCTTCCTCTCGTCTCTCCTATCTTTATCTTTATTTCCCTTATACCCTTTTCTTCCCCTCTCCCTTCCTTTTCCCCTCCCCCCACCTCTCTCCCTTCTTTTTCTTCACCTTCATCGTTATTCTGATCTTTATCCGCCTCTTCTCGTTAATGGGTTCTCATTGTCGGGGGACAAGAAACCTCTTATGGTCATTGATGGATCTGAGACCAACTAATGAACTTTTTCAGGCTACAACCCACAATAGTTGGCTACCTCCCGAGGGGGGGAAGTATTAACTCATAAGCTAAGGAAGGCATCAGGTGTAAGGGCACGTGCCCAAACCATCTCAACTGTGCCAGGGAATCGGATTCCAGAACGGTGAGTCGAAAGCATAGTACCCAGACCACTTCCTTTGTGCTCAGATTTGATGTTTATCCGGGGAGTTTCCTGTCTTCTGCCAGTGTCTTCCTGCTAGTGTCTGCCTGCCAGTGTCTGCCTGCCGGTGCCAGCCTGTCACTGTCTGCTTGTCAGTGTCTGCCTGCTAGTGGCAGCCCGCCAGTGTCTGCCTGCTAGTGTCTACCAGCTAGTGTCTGCCTGCTAGTGTCAGCCTGCTAGTGTCTGCCTGCTAGTGTCTGCCTGCTAGTGTCTGCCTGCTAGTGTCTGCCTGCTAGTGTCTGCCTGCTAGTGTCAGCCTGCTAGTGTCTACCTGCAAGTGTCTGCCTGCTAGTGTCCGCCTGCTAGTGTCAGCCTGCTAGTGTCTGCCTGCTAGTGTCTGCCTGCAAGTGTCGTCCTGCAAGTGTCAGCCTGCTAGTACTCACCTAATTGTACTCACCTAATTGTGCTTGCGGGGGTTGAGCTTTGGCTCTTTGGTCCCGCCTCTCAACTGTCAATCAACAGGTGTACAGATTCCTGAGCCTACTGGGCTCTATCATATCTACACTTGAAACTGTGTATGGAGTCAGCCTCCACCACATCACTAGTGTCAACCTGCAAGTGTCTGCCGGCTAGTGTCTGTAGGCTAGTGTCAGCCTGCTAGTGTCTGCCTGCTAGTGTCTGCCTGCTAGTGTCTGCCTGCTAGTGTCAACCTGCAAGTGTCTGCCTGCTAGTGTCAGCCTGCTAGTGTCAGCCTGCTAGTGTCAGCCTGCTCGTGTCTGCCTGCTAGTGTCTACCTGCTAGTGTCAGCCTGCCAGTGTCAGCCTGCTAGTGTCAGCCTGCTAGTGTTAACCTGCTAATGTCAACCTGCTAGTGTCTGCCGGCTAGTGTCTGCCTGATAGTGTCAGCCTGCTAGTGTCAACCTGCAAGTGTCTGCCGGCTAGTGTCAGCCTGCTAGTGTCAGCCTGCTAGTGTCAGCCAGCTCGCGTCTGCCTGCTAGTGTCTACGTGCTAGTGTCAGCCTGCCAGTGTCAGCCTGCTAGTGTCAGCCTGCTAGTGTTAACCTGCTAATGTCAACCTGCTAGTGTCAGCCTGCTAGTGTCAGCTTGCTAGTGTTAACCTGCTAATGTCAACCTGCCAGTATCAGCCTGCTAGTGTTAACCTGCTAATGTCTACCTGCTAATGTCAGCCTGCTAGTGTCAGCCTGCTAGTGTCAGCCTGCTAGTGTAAGCCTCCTAGTGTCAGCCTGCTAGTGTCAGGCTGCTAGTGTCAGCCTGCTAGTGTCAGGCTGCTAGTGTCTGCCTGCTAGTGTCAGAGTGCTAGTGTCAGCCTGCTAGTGTCAGGCTGCTAATGTCTGCCTGCTAGTGTCAGTCTGCTAGTGTCAGCCTGCTAGTGTCAGCCTGCTAGTGTCAGCCTGCTAGTGTCTGCCTGCTAGTGTCAGCCTGCTAGTGTCAGCCTGCTAGTGTCAGCCTGCTAGTGTCAGCCTGCTAGTGTCTGCCTGGTAGTGTCAGCCTGCTAGTGTCAGCCTGCTAGTGTCAGCCTGCTAGTGTCTGCCTGCTAGTGTCAGCCTGCTAGTGTCTGCCTGCCAGTGTCAGCCTGCTAGTGTCAGCCTGCTAGTGTCTGCCTGCTAGTGTCTACCTGCTAGTGTCAGCCTGCTAGTGTCAGCCTGCTAGTGTCAGCCTGCTAGTGTCTGCCTGCTACTGTCAGCCTGCTAGTGTCTGCCTGCTAGTGTCAGCCTGCTAGTGTCAGCCTGCTAGTGCCTGCTAGTGTCATTCTGCCAGTGTCTGCCTGCTAGTGTCTGCCTGCTAGTGTCATTCTGCTAGTGTCATTCTGCCAGTGTCTGCCTGCTAGTGTCAGCTTGCTAGTGTCATTCTGCCAGTGTCATTCTGCCAGTGTCATTCTGCCAGTGTCAGCCTGCTAGTGTCAGCCTGCTAGTGTCATTCTGCTAGTGTCATTCTGCCAGTGTCATTCTGCCAGTGTCTGCCTGCTAGTGTCATTCTGCTAGTGTCATTCTGCCAGTGTTTACCTGCTAGTGTCAGCCTGCTAGTGACAGCCAGCTTGTGTCAGCCTGCTAGTGTCATTCTGTCAGTGTCTGCCTGCTAGTGTCAGCCTGCTAGTGTCATTCTGCCAGTGTCTACCTGCTAGTGTCAACCTGCTAGTGTCTCCCGGCTAGTGTCTGCCTGATAGTGTCAGCCTGCTAGTGTCAACCTGCAAGTGTCTGCCGGCTAGTGTCAGCCTGCTAGTGTCAGCCTGCTAGTGTCAGCCTGCTCGCGTCTGCCTGCTAGTGTCTACGTGCTAGTGTCAGCCTGCCAGTGTCACCCTGCTAATGTCAGCCTGCTAGTGTTAACCTGCTAATGTCAACCTGCTAGTGTCTGCCGGCTAGTGTCAGCCTGCTAGTGTCAGCCTGCTAGTGTCAGCCTGCTCGCGTCTGCCTGCTAGTGTCTAAGTGCTAGTGTCAGCCTGCCAGTGTCAGCCTGCTAGTGTCAGCCTGCTAGTGTTAACCTGCTAATGTCAACCTGCTAGTGTCAGCCTGCTAGTGTCAGCTTGCTAGTGTTAACCTGCTAATGTTAACCTGCCAGTGTCAGCCTGCTAGTGTTAACCTGCTAATGTCTACCTGCTAATGTCAGCCTGCTAGTGTCAGCCTGCTAGTGTCAGCCTGCTAGTGTAAGCCTCCTAGTGTCAGCCTGCTAGTGTCAGGCTGCTGGTGTCAGCCTGCTAGTGTCAGGCTGCTAGTGTCTGTCTGCTAGTATCAGAGTGCTAGTGTCAGCCTGCTAGTGTCAGGCTGCTAATGTCTGCCTGCTAGTGTCAGCCTGCTAGTGTCAGCCTGCTAGTGTCAGCCTGCTAGTGTCAGCCTGCTAGTGTCTGCCTGCTAGTGTCAGCCTGCTAGTGTCAGCCTGATAGTGTCAGCCTGCTAGTGTCAGCCTGCTAGTGTCTGCCTGGTAGTGTCAGCCTGCTAGTGTCAGCCTGCTAGTGTCAGCCTGCTAGTGTCAGCCTGCTAGTGTCTGCCTGCTAGTGTCAGCCTGCTAGTGTCTGCCTGCTAGTGTCAGCCTGCTAGTGTCAGCCTGCTAGTGTCAGCCTGCTAGTGTCAGCCTAATAGTGTCTGCCTGCTATTGTCAGCCTGCTAGTGTCAGCCTGCTAGTGTCAGCCTGCTAGTGTC